>CM042155.1:26215387-26245387 GCA_023376005.1 Doryteuthis pealeii | reverse complement strand
ACCGCATTCACGTAAACATACAACACGAGAATACAATCATATAAAAATACCATCATTTTCAAAAAGAAAAAAAAAGATTCATTTAAAAAGAAATACCATAACTAGACTGCTTCAGTTCCAGTGATCTTTTGAAAAAGAGATATTATCTCGAAAATTCAAGAATTAAATACAGGTTAACACACAACACCATTGTTACCGTATTATTATTTTTTCTTTACACCTGCATTGTGATAGCCTTCTAAATCAATATATATATATATATATATATATATATATATATATATATATATATATCCTCTGCCCTTTTTTTACATATCTTGTTTTTCGTTCTGCATGGTGTCTAGCCTCCCTCCTCACTAGACAAAATCTATGGGGTTACCGGTTTAGTCACCGATGAACCAACTATATATATATATATATATATATATATATATATATATATATATATACAGGGTGTGTCCAAAAAGAAAGCAATCGTCTTCAAAAACAAATTTATTGCTTTACTTACACAAGTCTCATTAAAATGAGACTTGTGTTTTCAAAATAGCCCCACCCACACACACACATACGACCCCGAGTGCTTTTTTTTCTTTTCTTTTTTTGTTTTTGTTTTTTCTTTTGTTCTTTCTTTCATTTCTTTTTCTTCTTTTATTCTGAACAGCAACCCTCATTGATTTTTTTTTAGATATTGTCCAGGTTCCGTAGTGCATTTTCTTAACACTTCACAAACTTCTTGTATCGACGACCTTTCACGGTAGATTTTAGTACTCTTACTCAGAAACAATTCTTCCGGGCTGTGGTAGTATCAGTGCTGCTGTATGGCTGCACCACTTGGACCCTAACAAGGCGCCTTGTGAATAAGATAGATGGGAGCTGCACAAGAATGTTGCGTGCGGTCTTGAACAAATCATGGAAACAACACCCCACAAGGAAACAGCTGTATGGCCACCTGCCCCCCATCTCACAAACTACCCGAGTGAGACGGACGAGGCATGCTGGACCCTGCTGGAGAAGCAAGGGCGAACTCATAAGCGACATTCTACTGTGGAAGCCAACACATGGGCATGCTAGTGTGGGCCGCCCACCAAGGACCTACATTCACCAACTCTGCGAGGATTCTAGATGCTGCGTGGAGGACCATCCTGGGTTAATGAATGAAAGGGAGGGTTGGCGAGAGATTGTCATGGATATCCGTGCTGCTTGCGCGACATGATGATGATGGCTCAGAAACCAACAATCAATATATTAATAATCTTGTTCCTTAATCTTCCGATTGTTATCATCTTGCAACACCCTCTGGTTAAAAATAACACCGTTTAAATCGTTCAAGATGAAATGCTAAAAAAATGTAAATCCTTATTATCTGGTGTTGCTTAATCACCGAATTTTTATTTCTCCAAGACTCCACCCCGATATTAAGAAATTGTCCAGAAATTGTCATAGACTGCTCAGCCACCAGTATTCCATCCTTAAGCATCAAAAGTCGCCACTCATGGCCAATAGGTGACCCTATTGATGGGGGAAGGTCCAAGACCTCTACAGAAGTGCAGCAGCTGTTTTCTACAGCTCCAGCCGACAGAACGGATTATTACTTATTTATATATGAATAATAATAAATTATCTTCGAAATTCGTAAGAAAAAATACGGCCGCATATTACATAAATTATTCATGATATTATATGAACAAAGACAATCTTTTCTCCGATTATTGAAATCGGTATTTTATATTTTCTTATAGGACATATAAAACTAAATGTAGTTATAGATTGTTAATGTCTAAATTATAAGTATATTTTGGTGGCGATATTGAATTACTAATTTTTTCCTCCTTCATTTCAATTTGGTGGTTGACCTTTAAAAAAAGTCTAGTTAATCTATATCATCTACCTAAATATATTGTGCCTCTCATAAGTATTTGAACAAAAAGACAATTTATTTCTGGTGTCTTTGGTTTTGAGAGTTAAAAACACGAACATTACGCAAGAAGAATCAAATTGTATTGCATTCAACATTACAAGGTATTTAGTCATATATTGTGCCTCTCATAAGTATTTGAACAGACAGACAATTTATTTCTGATGTCTTTGGTTTTGAGAGTTAAAAACAGGAACATAACACAAGAAGAATCAAATTGTATTACAATCAACATTACAAGGTATTTAGTCATATATTGTGCCTCTCATAAGTATTTGAACAGACAGACAATTTATTTCTGGTGTCTTTGGTTTAGATAGTTAAAAACAGGAACATTACACAAGAAGAATCAAATTGTATTGCATTCAACATTACAAGGTATTTAGTCATATATTGTGCCTGTCATAAATATTTGAACAAACAGACAATTTATTTCCGACATCATTGTCAGAAATTTTAATTTTGAGAATTAAAAACAGGAACATTATGCATGGGGCATATTTTATTTAAATCATTATCACAAGGCATTTAGTTTTGTTTTGTAGATGTAAACTGCTAAATTCATAGAAAATGTGTTTTTTTTTATTTGAGTGTGTTGTCATATAATTAAATCTATTATTTCACACCGTCTATTTTTAACCGAATTATTATGTAAACTGGACTTTTTATCATAATTTTTTCAATAATTTTCTAGATTTTCCTTGATTTGGTTTATTTTGTTCTACGGCATATCGACCTCGGTGGGTCATTTAATGCCGACAAAGTTTGAAATAAAATTCATTCTTGATGGATACTGAATTTTTTTATAAACTCATGTTTTTCTATTTACCCCATAGATGGGACCCTAACAGGTCAAAGTGGACCAGGGAGCAATGGTTATGAAAGGGTGCTCCACATTTCCCAGACCTCCAGAACTGGAACCTCACCATCAGTTAGAATTTAACGTCATACCCCCGGACATGATAACCCTCAGCCACCGCCTTCTAGCACCCATATGATAAAAAGGGCTTGGGGTTGCCATAAGAGCAATAGGGTTGAGGCAATCATATAGATGCTAGGGCTTGACATGGCCAGCCGATTGATCGGAGAGTGCCTCTTCGACCACCGTCTAGCCTAAGAAAGGGTCTAAGTGGAAATTTTCCTTGAAATGAAAGTAAACAATATACAGTTGTTGCTAATAAATATTTGAACACCGCGGCCATTAGATTCTTATGGATTTATTTTTGAGAATTGTAAGTTGGTGGAGTGGCCTATTGTCGGTATCAGCCAAACAGCGAGGGAGTCTATCCCCTTTTCGCTAGCGCTTGGCCAGGGAAATTTGTTATATGCTGAGGTGGTGCACCAACACCTTCCCTCAGCACCCCCAATTTACCGCACATATCAGTTTACCCAATCTTTGCTAGTCGTGCGTTGATTTGGCGGGAAACCAGTATCGAACCCGGAACCTTGCGATTCCAAGGCGGGTGTTCTATCGACTTAGCTACATCAGCCCCTTAAGAATTGTAAACAGGGAAATTGCGTTAAAAATTATTAAATTATATTGCAATTAACATAAAAAGGTGTTTAGTTATGTTTTCTGGTTTTAAATGCTAACATTCTGGAAAATATATTTGCAAAAGAATCAAATTATTAATTTTTTTTTTCATATCCAAAAATGTTGATCAGAATTAAACAATATATTCTTTGTTATGGTATACCCTACAAGTAAAAGGCGTTTGTTACTATTGGTTTCAAAGCAGCGTAATTGCCGCTTATCCTCACGACTATGAGATATTTACCAGTGGTGTTTTAATTATAGAGTATACCATAACAAATAAAGAGAGCTATTACAGCTGTAATCAGGTACTTTATTTTCCTTTCACCAATACAAAGTACACACACACACACACACACACACACACACATATATATATATATGTGTGTGTGTGTTGTGTGTGTGTGTGTCTATATAATATGTGTAAACTATTATATATAGCGTAAATTATATATATATATATATTGTAACTACGACGATAACCATTACACTCGTGCCTCCACTATATATACGTAATATATATGTAAGTTATACATATATATGTGTGTGTGTGTGTTGTATGTGTGAGAGCGTGTATAATATATATATATATATATATATATATATATATATATATATATATATGCTCCCCATCCCCCTGGGGTTGATCACTTTGGGGGATTTCGCTGACGACCGCCAACTAAAGCGTAAACGCAACGCTCTCTTATATAAGGGATGGAACACTCTATGGCGGCCTTCACATACATAGGCATGTGTGTATTAAAAACAGTTAAAATCCCCTTCGCATTCTGTAGGTGACTATAGTCTAGCGGTTAAGTTGTCTGACTGATACTGAACCGATCGGATTTCAATCCCGGCTAGTAGGTAGCTTATAAATGTCTAGCCCCACTGAAGAGACTTGATAAAGTCTATGGATGACTATATATATATATATATATATATATATTCCCAAACAATAACAATGAAAACACGCTTCATTCAATCATTAACAAGTTTAAGAATATTAATAACATTTTATTCTTTGCAATACAAACTGTATCCATCCACCAAGACTTTCAAATTTTTCTCTGCGTTCCAAAAATGATTTAAAAAATATTCTTTTTTCCAATATTTTAAAATTCTGTTTTGTCTCCAACGGATTTTTGTCTCTACTCAAAAAATAAAAAATTCACTCTGATGAAGGTCGTAAAAAAATCTCTCTGTGTACGGAATATTTTTACATTTTTCCTATTATTATTATTATTATCATCATTTCAACTTCATCTGATTATTTTAATAATAATAATAGCGTAATCCGTATACATTTTGATAAACGGACCGAAACACATGTGTAAGTGATATCGATTAAAAGTGATATCGATAAAATTCATTTTTATCCATCTACATTTCTTTTCCTTACTCATTTTTTCCTCATATATATATATATTTATAATTTTTCCAACGCTGCCCTAACTTATATATATATATATATATATATATATATATATATATATATAGTAAATGGAAAGCATTTTATCAGCTTGAGTAACTACAAAATTAGCTCTGCACCATCGTCTATGAATAATTACGTGTAATGGGCTTTGTTTTATTGCAATCAACTTTTGAAATTAATGTCGTTTTTTAAGCTCATTCTACTCCGAATTCACTTCGCTCTTTCTTTTTCTAATCTTACAAGAAAATTAGGAATATTGAACTAAACCAAACATTTATTTGTCTCTTTTTATCTTCCCATTAATCTCTCTCTCTCTCTCTCTCTCTCTCTCTCTCTCTCTCTCTCTCTCTCTCTCTCTCACACACACACACACACACACACACACACACACACTCACACACACACTCTCTTTCTCTCTCTTTCTTTCCCTCTTTCTCTCCATCTCTCTCTCTCTCTATTTCTTTTTTCTTCCCTCTCTCCCCCCTCTCTCTCTATTTCTCTTTTTCCCTCCCTCTCTCTCTCTCCCTTCTCTCTCTATTTCTCTTTTCCCCTCTCTCTTTCTCTCTCTATTTCTCTTTCCCTCTCTCTCTCTCCCTCTCTCTCTCTCTATTTCTCTTTTTCTTGAACCCCTCTCTCTTTCTTTCTTTCGCTCTCTCTCTCTCTATTTCTCTTTTTTCTTTCCTCTCTCTCTCTCTCTCTCTCTCTCTCTCTCTCTCTCTCTCTCTCTCCTCTCTATTTCTCTTTTCTCCCCCCTCTGTCTTAATGTTTCCTAGAAAACTTGAAATGTGTGTTTCTCAAGAAATTAAGGTCAAGTCAGCGTTTGTTTAAGTTTAGAATTATTTCTCGGAGGCAATGTTCAAGGATATCACTATTTCTGCCTCGCAATAATTTTTCTGTTTTTGCTCTGAAAAAAAAAAAAAGAAAAAAAAAGAAAGAAGAAATGAGAAAACTAGAGAGGTCGGTGCGTGCCATAATTAATAGAAAATACGAAGATTCACAATAGATTGTATTTTCTTTGTCAAGATAAAAAGATAATGACATGACAAGTATTGAAAATGGGCTAAACTTGCAAATCGGTCGGAAAATTAGGTTGACCCAGAAAAAACAGAACCCACAAATTTTGTAATAAAACTGTTAAATTTAACTAGGGGGGGGGTTAGGGTTAGGGTTAGGGTCTAGGGTTAGGGATAGGGATAAAGTTAGGGTTAGGGTTAGGGTTGGGGTTAGTTTAATGGGAAAATAAATAAATAATTTGGATTCCGACCGATTTGTAAGTTTAGCTTGAAAATGTTGCTTTCTATTTAAAGAATCACCCCTAGAAAGAGGGTTTAGACCCACCACTACCACATACACAAAAAAAGAGGTTTCTTGGGTATTACTCTATACTACACCTTATGGTGAGGTTCCAGATCTGTGGAGTATGAAGTGTCTCTTTATTGTTATTACTTCAAGATCCGCTCTGACTCGAAGTACTTTTACCTGTTAGGATCTCATCTCTGGGTCAAATAGATATGTTTAAGAATTATTCATAACTAGCAGCGGCTACCCGGCGTCGCCTGGGTAGAGGGTTTTTTTTAGTTAGTCCCACAGATCCATTATTACTTAATCATGAGTTGAATCCTCGTGGGATGCCCCATTTAAATCCCTATATAAAAAAATAGATCTTACATTGATCCAGCTACTCTGAAAATAAATGTTAATGTCTACTATCTAAAATATTAAATAAATTTAAAAATTCCATGCTGTTATCATTTAAATCTTTACTTTTTAATTATCTTCACGAATATAAATCAAATCTCTATTATTTTTGCTAAAAAACCAAGCCCTGATGATATTTAATGTGTATATATATTTACTTTATCGTTAATTGTTTTATTTTCGAAGTTTCCTCCGGACACACAGATTCACGCAACTGCCCTTTATATATGTATAGATTGATAGATTGTTTTAGCAATAAGAGTATTTAAGAAAGGTGTCGTGTCGTGGGGTAATGGTTAACAAGCTAGTTTTGCTGATCCATTATTACTAAGATCCGCTCTGACTCGAAGTGCTTTTACCTGTTAGGATCTCATCTATGGGTCAAATAGATATGTTTAAGAATTATTGGACCATATAACCTTTAAGCACCCCATCTGCGATCTCGATTCATAAGGACATGTTTTTCATTTACACCGTCAAAATCCGGTTGTTTGTTAGGGGTTTAGGGTTAGGGTAGGGTTAGGGTTTAGGGTTAGGGGCTAGGGTTTTGGGTTAGGGTTTAGGGTTAGGAGTTAGGGTTAGGGGTTAGTTTTATTATTTTTAAAACCCCTCTAAAAATCGTCTGTTAACAAACAACCTGATTTTGACGGTGCAAATGAAAAACATGTCCTTATGAATCGAGATCGCAGATGGGGTGCCTAAAGGTTATATGGTCCGAATTATTCGTAACTGATAGAACCGTGAGCAAAAAAAAAAAAACTCTTAAAACAACTACACAAAAAATATAAATATAAACGTCTGAGCGTGGACTGAAAAGTTTATGTGGTGACGTCATATCTGCTATTAATGACTTTTTAGAACACTGTTAATGATAACCAAATAAATTTTGTCACAGGGTCCTATAAAATATTAAGTATGTGCAATGGAGTTCATTTTGTCTTTCCTTCCGTTTTGTATTGTGTTAGTATATCACGGATATGCTCAAGCCAATTTTGGTCCTCGTGTTATATACCCACTCAATATCTCGGGTATATATATATGGGAGAGAGAGACAGGCAGACAAAATAGAGATGATGAGATAATGAATGTTCTTATTAGTTACTCTTCTGCTTACTGCTTGATATATCCGAGTAATGGATATAGTAAGGTATTCTCGCAGGTACGTAGAAACTGGTGCGTCGGATTAGAAGTAATAATAGTAGTAGTCTTCCGAGTAGTAGACGTAGACATAGTGATAGTCATTGTAGTAGGCGTCTGTACCACTACAGTGTTAAGTATTTATGGTGGACACTAACCAATCAGATTACAGTGAGGGGGGTATCTAGCCATATGCATATTCATTACATCAAATGTCTTCACACTGAACTGCAAATTTTAAGTCTAAGTTTGTATAGATTTCGCCCAAACCTTTTATATCTGTTGTTTATGTTACAGGTCTGACTTGAGAGAATGTCATTATAAAGCTGGTACGTCGCAGTAATAGTTGTACGTCAGAGTAGTCGGAGTTGTAGTAGGCGTAGTAGTAACAGGCGTTTGAACCACTACAGTGTTAAGTATTTATGGTGGACACTAACCAATCAGATTACAGTGAGGGGATACCTGGGTATTTGCATATTCATTACATCACTGCTTTTAACTCGTCGTGTAATATATTGTCTGATCAGTGCACCCAAGGACCAGGCTGAATAGGAAGTGCATGGGGGTCAGAGGCAGCCTGGAAACGAAAACAGGATGTGGCCCTGACCTGACCTTTTGCACCTGGAAATGCAGGTGAACATTTGACATGATTTAGGTGCAGAAATCTGTAGGCGTAGCCCATAGCCAATGAAAACATCCTGCGTGGGCGAAGAGGCGTGTCTACAGAAAAACTGCGTAGGTGTCCCGAACAAAGAGGCGTGACACCGGGGGTCAGACTACAATAAAAGTAGCCCGTAGAGATCGATTAGACAGACAACGATCAGGTTCGAGATCACTTGAAAAGAACTCCCGAAGGCTCCACGTTTACGTAACCCTGCCAACGACTCTCAGTTGTACACAACCGAGGGAATAAACATCTCATCTTACATTTTCCTAAATACAAGTGTTTGTGTTCTTTGACGGGTCGAGTGTGTAACAGTCGGCCGCCACATTCTCTTGTTTAGCTGTTTTCTCGGGCTGATTTCTTATCTTTCTCCAATACAAAGATTTCAGAGTGTATGTGTATCAATGGGGACAGTGCAGAGGATCTGAAAAGAGTTGTATGTGTCCAATTGTTGTATACCCACATCTTGGGTATATAATGGGAGAGAGAGAGAGAGAGTAGAGATGATGAGATGAGGGATCTTATTGTTAACTCTTCTGCTTTCTAACTGCTGCTAATTCGTCTACCATCTTTTCAGCAATGAGTCAACTGTAAGTTACAGTAATAAATATAAATTGCTATTTACTAATAGAATTATAGGGGCCACCCAGTGAGAATCAAACTCACTAACAATGGTCTGATAATCTACCTAGCTAACCATTATACCATGTGAGGTGCCCAAAAACTTGATTTCTCGGGCTGTTTCTTCGGGTTGATTCTTCTTCTTTTCAGGCTGATCATTTCTTGTTTTAATTAATCAATGATGCAAGACTTGTAGTTTTTTTAAGTCTTTTATTTAAAACAACCCTAACCCATAAAACCGCAGTGGTGAGTTGCGACCCCTGAGAGACATCCTCTCACGTCAGGTGCCTGCTCGCATTTAAACTAAAACCTAAACTAATTCTCCCATGCCTCTAATGGCGCGTTTTTCAAGGGGCCAAGTAAAAAGGTTATCATCCGTCAGTAACCGTCGAAGTAATTTTCCACTGGACCCCCGTTATTCTGAATCTAACGAACCCTGATTCAAAATATTCTTACTACTGTACGTACATAATTCATTGAATTATGTAACACTTGGAGGGCGGGTCTCGACTAAATATCTTCCCTACCGCCAAGAATTTCCAATAGGTTCATGTATGCTTACTTCCGGTGAAATCACTTCCTGTGATCTTGCCGAGTAGGTTGATTTCCTCATGACTTGACCGTAAGTGAGATTCGATTCTTGTCTTGCGACACTAGCTCCAGTGAACCATTCAATTTAGTGATACACACAGAAACCCTATTATTTTTATTAATCTTCAGGGTATACAGTCAGCGTATCGATTAATTTGTGGCCACTTCCAAAACGGGTACTTTTGAGCCCTCGGACACTGCTCAGTGGTCCGAAGAGACTGACATTCAAAAATTGGTCTGCTCGTCCACTTCTGCAGACGCAGATAATATTTTTTTTTAATTGGACACTACGCCATCGTCTTTAGCTGACGAAATTATGTCAACAACAACTTCCAGAATGAGTACTTTTCAGCCTTGGGCACTGGTAGGTTGTCCGGACCATATTACCTATAGGTGCCCTTTTTTATCTCGATAAGAAAGGACATGCTTTTCATTTACACCGTCAATATCCGGGTTAGGGGTTAGGGTTAGGGTAGGGTTAGGGTTAGGGGTTAGTTTAATAATTTTAAAAATATCTAAATAACGTCTGTTAAAACAACCGGATATTGACGGTGTAAATGAAAAACATGTCCTTTCTTAATCAAGATTAAAAAGGGGTGCCTAAAGGTCATATGGTCCGGTTGTCCGGACTGCTTAGTTCTACCTTGATAGTGAGTAGGCCACCTATTGAGATTTTTTTTCTTTCTTTTTTTTTTATCTTCACTCTACGTCTAATTTCCGAATAATGTTTAGGACAACGTTACTTTTGGTGTGTGGGGAGCGCATTGTTAGCATTTTTGTGCAAATGAAGACTTCTCTCTGTAAACATGAAAAAAGAAAAAAGAAAAAAGAAAACTCTCCAAGAAAAAAATTTGGAAAGCGAAGAAATTAATGTGACAAGTTACAATAGAAAAATAATAAAAATACCTTCACAACTCATTGATGTGACGGAGGTATATAAAAAAAAATAGAAAAATTAAAAAGAAGAAAAAACAGATTGTTACGATAAGATGAGATTATCAGTTAATCTGTAATGGAAGGGATTTATTCTATTCACAAAAAAAAAGTTAGTGAACCATTAACACGTGAAATATTCCCGCTAAAACAACAACAAAAAGAAATGAACAGACAAACAAATAAATAAACATTTATAAAATAGAATTAACGAAGCGAGACAATTAAATGTCAGGCACAAAATGTACTATGCATTATTGATTATGATAAAAAGAAATCTTTTCTTAACATGAGTGAATATGAAGTTGGCGGTGTTTGGGGAACATTTTATAGAAATGCTAAAATGATGTGTGTTCCTTTTTTTTAAGAAATGAAAGAGAAAATTATCAAACATTCATCTTAATTTAGATAGAAATATTTTTATAAATTACCCACACCTTTCCCCCTCTCCCCCTCTCCCCCTCTCCCCCCCCTCTCTCTCTCCTCTCTCTCTCTCTATCTATCTATCTATCTATCCCTCACATTATTATTATTATTATTATTATTATTATTATTTTTATTATTTACTCCTTTTTTTTCACATCAGCGTTAGCTGATATTTCACTGGAGTCTGAGTGACAACTCTCCTCGGGTTCTCTGGGTATTCTGCAGATTGCAGCAGTTAGTATTATTATTAATTATTATTATTATTATTATTATTATTATTATTATCCTTTTGAGTTTTCACATCATCATTAGCTGATGGTCTTTCACTGGAGTCTGAGTGGCATCTAGTCTTCCCAGGTCTCCAGGACTCTCCTGAGTATTCTAGCCGATTGCAACAGTGCAGTAGTCTGAATGGTCTCAATTCTTTCTCTGATTTCCAGATTCTCCAGTCTTTTTTCCAAGCTTTTTGGGACCATTCCAAGTGCACCAAATACAATTGGTATCACTTTGTCCTTCATATTCCATAGCTTTTTCAATTATCTGGCAAGGTCCAAGTATTTGTCCATCTTTTAATTTTCCTTCACCTTCACCCTGTGGTCTGCTGGAACCGCAAAATCCACCATTTGACAAGTTCTCTCTTTTTTATTAATCAACACTAGGTCTGGTCTCCTGGCTGGGATAAGGTGATCCGTCTTTATCTCGAAGTCCCAGAGTTTTAGTTTATGCATATACGATTTTTTTGTATGGTAAAAATTTAATTTTTTGCATAATTCCCAGTGGCTCATCTTCCCAACCCAGCCGTGCCTAGTTTTGTATTCCCGTTGTGCTAGTTTGCTACATTCGCTGAGAACATGACTTACAGTCTCATCTCTGTCACCGCATAGTCTACATTTACTGTTTTATTGTGACTTATCAATTTTTGCTTTTATATAATTTGTCTTTATGGCATTATTTTGTGCAGCAATTATTAGTGATTCAGTTTCCCTTTTGTGGTTTCTCCTTCTTAACCATGTCCAAGCCTTTTCATATGCAACCTCTCCAATTTGTCGTTTGAAGTGTCCATATAATTATTTTTCTTCCCATTTTTGTTTTCTAGTTTTCGTTGTTTTTCTGTTTGTCCATATATTGCATCTGCTGTTGTTGGCTGCCATAATTAATCTTTCTTTGCTCTTTGTGTATTCTTCGAGTCCTTGGATTGTAGCTTCTACACAGTCCTATTATTATTATTATTATTATTATTAATATTAATATTATTAAACAGAGCAATATAATTGGTACAGAAAAATGCTTAAAAATCGGTCATTTTGCGATTATAGATCTATTTCTACCCAGGGTATTGTATATACCTATGAGTATTGCTGACTCTGTTGGAAATGGTAAACAGAAAATTCATGAGGCTTTATATACAATTTTTCTGGGAACACACACACACATACACACACACACACACAAATATATATGGATCACACACACACACACACACACACACACACACACCACACACACATATAATATATATATATATATATATATATATATATATATATATATATATATACGGATCATTGAAAGTTCCCATGTATATCTTTCGAATTGATATAAATAGCTGTGAGCAGTAATACAAATAATTCCTTCGTCTCCGTCCGACCTATATCTTCAGGGCTGCAATTTTACCGGTGAACGACGTGATATTAATAGGAATCTTCAAGCACAAAAATCCACACGACCCCCAGGTTGATTTTGAAAAGGAACTGTCACATCCTGATGTCAGACCTGGGATTAGATGGGGACACACCTTACCTTCTTTTCATGCGTTGACAGCACACACCTCTCGAAAAGTAGGTTGACAATTTTTTTTACCTGATTAAGTGCTATCTTCAGCAAAGTCGTTGAGTTGACGTGACCGGTAAGAAAAAGAGTTGACGAGACAGAAACCAATCAGGTAGAAAGTATGCTAAGGAAAGTGTGTTATAGAATAGAAACTTTGTATTTGTTTGTCTCGGTGGGATGGGGGTGTGGGTATTGGGGCAATATAGACGGCTAGGGGGGGGGCTTTTAGGGGGAACCTGATAGGTGTCCAAAATGTGCTCCTTTATTTTATGCTTATTATGCGCTTATTCAGTGGATCCGGATTTCGTTAAAGCCATAAAACTATCCCTTCTTCTTCTCCACTATTACTCTTCTTCTTCTTCTTCTTCTTCTTCTTTTCTTCTTCTTCTTCTTCTTCTTCTTCTTCCTTGTGCCTTCTTCTTCTTTGTCCTTCTTCTTCTTCTTCTCTTCTTTTCTTCTTCTGTGCCTTCTTCTTCTTCTTCTTCTTCTTCTTCTTCTTCTTCTTCTTCTTCTTCTTCTTCTTCTTCTTCTTCTTCTTCTTCTTGTGCCTTCTTCTTCTTCTTCTTCTTCTTCTTTGTGCCTTCTTCTTCTTCTTCTTCTTCTTCACAGCCATCACCATCACCACCCCCACCATCATTTCAAATAAGATATCAAGCCGACGAGTCATTCATTTATACAAAAGAGAATGCATGGTTAAGATGTTGTTGTGAACAGAATTTGGTCATAAAATATGTATAAAGATATATATATATATATATATATATATATATATATATATATATTTCATCAGCATCATCAGGTCGCATTGAAAGCATGTCAATCAGCACTGCACGGAAACTGGGTACCATGCAGAAGATCTGTCAGGAGCGATGATCATCTCCACTATCACTGTTTCGGCAGATAAGCAATACAAGATAATCAGTATTTACATTTTTGCATTTCATCGTGAATGATTTGGACGGTCTGATTTTTTTTTTAAATGGAAGTGAATCCGACGGTATGTAATATAGTGAAAAATTTGAAAAAACACAGGTTCCAATAAAATTAGTGATACTTATTCAGCCAACGCTGCAGTGTTTCAATCTGTTTAGTAGATCTTCTTCAGGGTTTTTGTTGATATAAGGAAAAGTTTAAAAAATCATCCCAGAATAATAAGGAGACTGTGATCGGTTTGTTTACAATGTTTTGAATGGAAAGTTAACGTTCTTAGAAATTGATCCGAAAATTTATGAGACGCTTAGGATAAACGGTTTTTGAAGGATGAAGTCGAACATTATTTACGTTGTGTGCGTGCACGTGGAAAGAGAGAGAGAGGGGGTAGAAGGAGAGAGAGAGAGAGCGATTGTATAGAAATGTGAGTAGATTAATCGTTTTTTATTTGGGTGTCTGTGTGCGCGTTTGTATATATATTATATATATATATATATATATATATATATATATTATTATTATTTGTATATATATATATATATATATATATATATATACAATCAAGAATATCTTGAATAATAATGTGATATATGTATATATTAAATTATTATTTAAGATATCCTTGATTTATACCGTTATTATATTTTTGTAGAGGATGAGGTGTAAAAAAACATTTAACCCTCTCTCAGACAAAAATAAGGTGTGGATTTTATTGAACTTCAGTCTTTACTGGTCTCCACCAATTTTCCTTTATACAAAAGTCGTTGTACAGAAAATGCAGACAGACAGATATACAGACAGACAGAATCTTTCTTTTATATATAGGGTGATTGAAAAGTAACCCCCCATTTTAAACTAAAATGTCCAGTTGTCAATATTCTCCCTCGTATTGAAAACTGGCCAGATTTTAGTTTAAAATAGAATTCATTTGGTGAAGTTCCAGTCATAAAGCTCTGAAGAATGAGGAGTATCCCTTCATCACCTAAATAATGGACCATTCCGTTTTTATTATAAAAAAAAAGAAAGGATATGCTACACAGACAAAAAATAAGAAGAAAGAAAGAACGAGAGTAGGAGAAAGATAGAGAGAGGGGATGATAACGTGAAAACAATAATGGTAATCTGTTTCAATCGACGATGAAAATAAGGAAAGAAAGAAAGAAAAAGAATGAGAGAAAGAGTTAAATGAAGATTATTATACATTTTACATATGGAACTTTTTTTTTTATTTAAATTTTCAAGTCTCTTATCAACAGCTTATGGAATATAAAAACTATAAAATTGTTTATGACATTTGAACGGATTTGAATTTTAAAATTATGAAAAATGGGATTTCTCAAATTTTGTGGCTTTTTTCATCATTTCTTTCAACTTCTTCAGTGCGTAATAAAAAAAAAAAAAAATTTAAAAATCAACTCGTGTATTAAAAATTTGAAGGCCAAATATGGAGACTCGTTTTTCTTTGTTTTTTTTTCTTCTCTTTAGCTGAAAGATATCTGTTTGAAATAAATAAATAAATGAATAAATATAGGTTTTTAACGTATATACTTGGAGACCATCCATATATTGGTACTCGTGTTCCTTAAAAATACGACCGTTATCATTTTGCAACATCTTAAAAAAAAACACGTCCAAATCGAAGATACAAAATGTAAATACTGATTATCTGCTGTTGCTTATCTGCCGAATTCTTATTTCTTATGAGTGCTGTCACTCAGCTAAATAATGTACCATTCCGTTTTTATTATAAAGAAAGAAAGAAAAAGACATACTAACAACAAACCTTATCTCAAATATACACTCGTTATAATACTTAACATCGCTCTGCTTAAAAATCAGACCGTCCATCTCCAAAGATGAAATGCAAAAAAGTAAATCCTGATTATATGGTGTTGGTTATCTGCTTTATTTCTTATGAGTGTTTCTCAATGAAAATAATGGACCATTCCGTTTTTATTATAAAGAAAGAAAGAAAGAGAAGAAAAAGGACACAGAAAAGATATGAAAGAAAGAAGAAAAAGAGAAAAGGGAAATATAGAGAGAGGGGGTGAGCGCGCGGAAGCGATAATGCGCTTTAATCGAACATTATGAAAAAATGAAAAGAAGGAAAGTAAGAACAAAAAAGAGAAAGGGAGAGTTACATCAATATTATTATACTTTTGACATATTGAGCAATTTTGAACTTTATATAACATATCAAACATCAATTCATCATCATACTGTGGTATATGCACAGGTCATGCAGTAACAGGTAAAGTGGCTCATAAAATAATTGTAAGATACAAAACAACATTAAAAACTGCATGCTGTTTTAAATGGTTTGTTTTTTTATTTCATAAATACGTTGTCTATTCGAAAATGATTGGGGGTATATATATAGTGTGTGTGTGTGTGTGTGTGTGTGTGTGTGTGTGTGTATAGTATCCAGTTGCCGCTTTAACTTTTCCGTCGCAGCGGCATCAGTAAATAATACAAAAGTGCTCAATATATTAAAAATACAGAGCAGTAATAATAATAATAATAATAATAATAATAATAAATAGAGGAAAAATAAAGGGTCTACCATAGGTTTCAATCAAATTGAAATAATTTCTTCAGGACCCTACCCTACGTTAACTAAATCGATGTAATTCCTTGGTCAAATTAAAGATATATAAATATATATTAACTAAGGAATTACATCGATTTAGTTAACGTAGGGTCCTGAAGAAATCATTTCAATTTGATTGAAACCATGGTAGACTCTTTATTTTTCCTCTAATAATAATATTAGTATTATATATTATATATATATATATATATATATATATTATATTATATATATATATAATACTGAAGCTGTGCGAATCAATGTTTGTTTCCTTAAGGGTTTTTCCAATTTAGTTTAATCTATATACACAATCTATATCAAAATATTCCTTAGTTCTAGGATTGAATTATGTTTGAAAAAAATCCATTTTAATTGTTTCTAATTAGTCGTAATTTGAAATTAAGAAAAAAAACTGACCGTTCTCTTTAACTCACATTCAGCCTGTCACTTTCCGCCTCTCTATATATATCTTGATTACCTCCTCGTTGTATATGTTAGTTTCTCTACGAGTGTAAAGAGAGTGATTTAGAGAGTGCGAAATGTATTTGCATGTAAAGTTTCAGAAGCAGCTAACCCGACTCATATCTTGGCTCTTAATAAATTAGGTCAAACGTTCCCTTTCTTAGAAATCTTACAAAATGATTTTAATGTTTCTTTTTAAATTCTCGGGCGTACTTTTTAAAATTGAATTCGCTTTGCAAACTCACTTTTCCCTAATCATCTAGTCTACCCAGAGCTCAATGGATGACCCAACGGGTTACGTTCTCTCTCTCTCTCTCTCTCTTCTCTCTCTCTCTCTCTCTCTCTCTGTTGTATATATATATATATATATATATATCGTATCCAACAAATCAGTTTGTCTAAATCGTTTCTCTCTCTTCTCTCTCTCTCTCTCTCTCTCTATATATATATATATATAATATATATATATATATTATATATTATATATATTATTATTATATATATATAATATATATATATATATAATATATATATATCATATTTATTCACTTCATCAAAAAAAATCCGTTTCTTTTATTTGTAAAAAAAAATTGTATACAAAAAGCCGGTGAAATTTTTCCCATAATGCAATTCGCTATAAAGAGAATTAATAATAAAGCCTAGTATTTTGGTTATAACTTATTGTTTTGTTTGTTTGTTTGTTTTGTTTTTGTTTTTTTGGGGGGTAGGGTTTTCTTTGTTTTATTTTGTTTGAACTTAGATTCTTGATTTTCCCATATCTAAAAGCCATAACAAATTTGCTTGTTCGATAACAAAACATTTTAAACACAAACTGCTTTTGTATTTATTGATTCTTTAAAGCGAGGAACAGGTTTCTGTTTTCCTCATCCAAAGGCGCCCGACTGTCGAATCTTGCATATTGATATCATCTTACACTACTATTTACTTTTTGGCTCGACTTGTTCAACTCATATGATCTCAAATGACGAGGGTGAGTCAAATGTTTTCAATATTTTCGTAACGTAAGGCACAATTCGGCAACTCTAGATGCTTTTGTAAAGGTGAAGAATCACACTAGATTGGGAGATGCCAAGCTCGCCTGATACTCTCCGAATGTTACCCATTTGCCTCTTTGGTTTGTAGCACGGCCTCGGAATTTGCAATTTTAGGCCCACCTGACCTTGCGTGATCGTTGAGGGGCTAAACTTGCAAATTGGTGGGAAAATTAAGGTGATCAATTTTGTAATAAAACTGTTAATTTTAACTAGAGGGGTTTAGGGTTAGGGTTAGGGTTAGGTAGAGTTGGGGTTGGGGTTTAGGTTAGTTCAATGGGAAAATAAATAAATAATTTGGGTTCTGTTTTTTCTGGTTCACCCTGTATACAGGGTGACCCCGAAAAAACAGAACTCACAAATTTTTAATAAAACTTAAATTTAACTAGGGGGGTTAGGGTTAGGGTTAGGGTTAGGGTTAGGGTTAGGGTTGAGATTGGGGTTTAGGGTTAGTTTAATGGGAAAATAAATAATTTGGGTTCTGTTTTTTCTGGGTCACCCTGTAATATGTTTTAATTTTCCGACCGATTTGCAAGTTCAGCCCCAATTCGGCAACTTCTTTTGTAAAGGTGAAGAATCACACTTGACTGGAAGATGCCAAGCTCGCCTGATACTCTCCGAATGTTACCTATTTGCCTCTTTGGCTTGTAGCACGGCTTCAGAATTCGCGGTTTTAGGCCCGCCTGACCTTGTGTGATCGTTGAGGTTTTTGCAACCCAAGCGAATTTTTGCAAACATCTTGGTACTGAACTGTGATCAACTGAGCCTTTACCTTTCGTATCATCATCATCATCATCATCATCATCATGTCGTGCAGGCTGCACGGATATCCATGACAATCTCTCGCCAGCCTTCCCTATCATTCATTGCACCTGGGAGTTCTTCCTCGCTGCAGCCAGCATCTTTACATAGCTGGTCAATGTAGGTCCTTGCTGGGCGTCCCACACTAGCATGTCCATGTGTTGGCTTCCACAGGAGAACATCGCTTATGAGTTCGTCCTTGCTTCTCCAGCAGTGTCCTGCATGCCTAGTCCGTCTCACTCGGATGCTCTGTGAGATAGGGGGCAGGTGACCATACAGCTGTTCCTAGTGGGGTGCTGTTTCCACGACTTGTTCAATACTTCACGCAACATTCTTGTGCAGGTCCCATCTAGCTTACTCTCAAGGCGCCTCGTCAGGGTCCAGGTGGTGCAGCCATACAGCAGTACTGACATGACTACAGCCTGGAAGAAATCTCGCTTCAGCTTGTCAGTAAGATCAGATTTCCATATGCCTGACAGTTTGTTTGTGGCCAGCCATGCCTTTCCTATTCGTGCATTAATATCGTCATCTGTGGATGAGATATTACTACCTAGGTATGTGAATTGTTCTACAGGCTTAAGGGGCTTACCGTCCAGTGTGGAGATGTTACTACCTTTCGTATAAACATTTTTTTTCAAAGTTCAAGAATTAGAGAACCGGGTTAGCTCAGTCGATAGAGCGTTCGGCTAGAAACCACAACGTTCTTAGTTCGATACTGGCCCTCGCCAGCTCAGTGTATGAGTAGCACAGGGATCTGTGCGGTAAAGTAAGGAGCTGATGGTAGGTGTGGTGCTTCACGTCAGACGCAAAAACAATCCACTTGATCTAGCGCTAGTGAAAAGGGGATAGACTCCCTCGCTGATTAGCGGATACAGACTTTAGGCCACCCCGACGACTTTACTTTACTTATACGTTGTCCAGCTTCCAAATCACACTCGGAGTGGTTGATTGGTTGGTTGGATTTTACGGCATGTCAATCCTTGTTGGGTATTTAATGCCGAAGACATTGTTTTATTTATTCTTGATGGTTGCTGAATTTTTTAACTAAGTTTTTTAACACATATTTGAAAACTCATTTTCTTCTATTAAACCCATAGATAGGAACCTGAAATGTACTACCACTCCTAATGGACCTAGGAATAATGACAATGAAGGGGGTACTCCACACTCCCCAGAGATCCACAATTGAAACTTTATGAGATGCAGTTTAACGTCATACCCAGGACACTAAAGACAATAAAGCGCGTGGTGTAATTGTTAAAGTCATGGGAAATGGACTCGTCACCCCGAGTTCAAATCCTGGATGTGGTAATCGCATTTCACTTAGCGCTAATACCCTTGGGAAAGGTATGAATCCTACACTCCCTCCAGCTATGGATGAATAGTAGGGCAGACTGGGCTCTTTAACCTTGGTTAGGCAACCAGTCTAGGAGAAGGAAAACTCTGAATTCAAACCTGTTGAACTCCGCTTAAGAAATTGAACCTTGTGTCAATCCTGGGTTATATATTATATATATATATATATATAATATATATATATATATATATATCATACTGCGTGCAACTAAGTGACTATCATTATTAAATATGAATAGTTACTTGAAACCATACAACTACTTGAAAAATAGAGTGGTTTCGACTATAAAAAAAGACTGGCAATGAGTACATCTTTCTTATTATAATGGAGATTATGTGTCTGTCTGTAACCGAAACTACGTCACCACCAACGTCACAATTCCTCATAATAGCCCATATCATTAATGTTTTTGAAATATTGCAATGGGATCAATCCGTTAATTACATTACCAGTTCAGTGGCCGAAGCCACCGGACACAAATTTCCAAAGAAACTCTGTAAGAATAGCAACACCAGATAATCAGGATTTACATTTGTGAATTTTATCTTCGATGATTTGGATGGTCTCATTCTTAACCAGAGTGTGTTGCAAGATGATAACGGTCGGAAGATTAAGGAACGCGAGTATTGAATATATAGATAGATTCTCAGTCAAAAAGCTTAATTTAATCCAACAAAAAAGCATCAGGGCGGTGCAAGTTCTACACTCTGGTCCAAGTGGAGGCACGTTGTGTAATGGTTATCGTTGTTAGAAATTCAATCGGTCATCCGAGTTCAAATCCAGGACGAGGCTGTTTGCATTTTATATAGCACTAATACTCTTGGGAAAGGTGTGCATTCAATTAATTTCCCTCCAGCTATGGGTAAATAGTAAAGCAGAGTGGATTCTTTAATCTTGCTTAGGCAACCAGTCTAGGAGAAGGAAAACTCTGAATTCAAACCTGTTAAACTCTGCTTACGAAATTAACTGTGTCACATTCTACTCGTGTAGTAAGTTGGCAAATACACACACACATACACACACACACACACACACACATGTATGTATGTATATATATATATATATATATATATAGAGAGAGAGAGAGAGAGAGAGAGATGATGAGAGAGAGAGGGAGGAGGAGAGAGAGATGCGGTGTGTGTGTGTGTGTGTGTGTGTGTGTGTATGTGTGTGTGTGTCTGAAAAAATATTTATGCTACAAAAAGTAGTTATTCACTAAGCTTGTCTTTGGCACACGGCTCAAAATATGGGCCACATAGTGAGAATCGAACTCACTAAAAATGATCTAGTAGTCTATATCACTCATCATTACTCACCGCTAGAGTTGAGTCCCCGTGGCATAGTGGCTAACGTGCTTTACTGTGACCACGTAGTTAGCGAGTTCGAACTCCAGTCGTCCTATTACATTCACTTTCGAACTAATACCCTTGTGAAAGGTATGAACACCCACCAACCCTAGTTATGGGTTATATAGTAACAATGCTGTTCTTGTATAAGGATGGCTTAGGCATGAAAAACTCTATGGTTGATATGGCGATCGATCACCACTAGGTGTCCCTATGTTACAAATCGGTAGGCGATGTTTCGTTTTACTATTTTAACTTGGGAGTAAAATAGGGAATAAATCCGACGATATGTAGAAAATAGAAAAACGAAGTATTCCCTAAAGATGGATTTATTCTTGATGGTGAAGTCGACGTTATAACCTTTCGGATTTTGCAACCTCCATCAAGACTTGAATTATGGAGACTGGATGATTTGCGAAGAAATGGGAGAATATTTTTGGCATTTACGTCTTCTTCTTCTTCTTCTTCTTCTTCTTCTTCTTCTTCTTCTTCTTCTTCTTCTTCTTCTTCTTCTTCTTCTTTGTGCCTTCTTCTTCTTCCTTGTATCTTTATTATTCTTCTTCATCTTCTTTTCTTCTTCCTTGTATCTTCTTCTTCTTCCTTGTATCTTCTTCTTCTTTTCTTCTTCTTTCTTCTTCCTTGTGTCTTCTTCTTCCTTATTCTTCTTCTTCTTCTTCTTCTTCTTCTTCTTCTTCTTCTTCCTTGTGTCTTCTTCCTTGTATCTTTATTATTCTTCTTCATCTTCTTTTCTTTCTTCCTTGTATCTTCTTCTTCCTTGTATCTTTCTTCTTCTTCCATCTTCTTTTCTTCTTCCTTGTATTCTTCTTCTTCCTTGTATCTTTCTTCTTCTTCTTCTTCTTCTTCTTCTTCTTCTTCTTCTTCTTCTTCTTCTTCTTTCTTCTTTCTTCCTTGTATTCTTCTTCTTCTTCTTCTTCTTCTTCCTTGTGTCTTCTTCTTCTTCTTCTTCTTCTTCTTCTTCTTCTTCTCTTCCTTGTCTTCTTCTTCCTTATTCTTCTTCTTCTTCTTCTTCTTCTTCTTCTTCTTCTTCTTGTATCGTTATTCTCCGCTTCTTCTCCTCCTTTTTTTCTCCCTTGTGTCTTCTTTTTCTTCTTTCTTTTTCTTCTTTTCTTCCTTGTATCTTTATTCATCTTCTTCTAGTCCTTCTTCTTCTCCCTTGTGTCTTCTTCTTCTTCTGTCTAGTCTTCTCTTCTTCTTCTTCTTCTTCTTCTTCTTCTTCTTCTTTCTTCTTCTTCTTCTTCCATTCCCCAAAGACTTTGACGGGGTTAATATGAAAGCATTTAATTAGACATTTTAAATCAATTATAATTACATGTCGCCTCCAAAAATAGCACAAATTTCAAAGACTTTTTTTAAAAACCCAGCTGTGAAGAGAATATTTAATTTGAGCGCCAAAACTAAAAACCAAAATGTTTTTTTCTCTAAGAGACTTCTTGAAAAGACATCGCCCTAGACACCGAATTCTTCATCTAACTACGCTAATTGGCACCTGGTAAAAGATGTAGTTATTTAAGAGACACTAATAGCTTGTCACTTCAGATAGTTAATCATGTTAATACAGTGATCTGTTCTCCTGGGTTTCTTCAGCGAGGGTGGAGTAAAGAAGAAGAAGAAAAATAAATCCTAAACCTAAACCTCCCTTAAAGTTTTCGTAATTCAAACAAGAAGAATATTTATTAAACAAACTAGCAAAAAAGGCCCTCCGGGCGGTGTAAAAACTAATTTTTGAAAGATGTTGCCTGGGCTGGTGTGGGAGTTAAAAATTCAATGTTAGAGGGTTTGTATCATAAGTAAGTAAAATCATCAAATTTATTAAAGGAGTAAAAAAAATAAAACAATTTGAAATGGAAACTTAGTTCTGTTCCCCCTCAAATAAAATGCTGCGTGCATTATTAATTAAATAGTTATTTTGAATATTTTACTCATAAATTTTACACAAAATGTGGCCCATAAATAACACGATATGTAGGGGGACCAATTTTCCGCGATCACGGAATCGCGGACGGAATAACGGAATCGTTAATCTTAAACGGAATCTGAGATTTTTAATGAATTTTTCAATAATAAATAAATTGATTTTTTGGTTTTCAAATTTTTGTTTTATTTCTTTCAAAACTTGACTGTCTTTCCGATTTTTTTGTTAAACGTTTTAATAAATAGAACATAACCTAGTTATTTCCTTTAAAATTTATTTTACAAATATGAATTATTTTTCAGAAAAGTAGGTCGTAGAATTTTCTAAGAAAATGTTTGACTAGTATTATATTTTTCTAAGAAATTGAAATGTTACAGAAGTCGGTCGGTCGGCCATCAAGGTGGGAATGGGAAGGTAGACATGTAGAAATTGGAAGGGGGAGATATGAAGATCAAAAAGTTTAACAAATTCATTTCCTTGGGGTTCCGTTTGATTTTTCAAAATTTACAAGTAAAAGATTTTTAACAACTTGTAACCTTGTTTTAGGAATATGATGAAAGAGTAGTAAATGCTACTATCACGTGACCATACAATTTAGAAATAAAGAAAAAAACTTTCCCAAACGCCATTTCATGAAACTACTGGCTCGTCTACTTGGAAGTTTACCGTTACACAGGATTCTCCCGGATTCATAATTCACCATTGTAAAACAAATTTAAATTGAACAAAAAACCCTCTAATATCATTAACTATTAATGATTATTTTTTCATATATCTATTTTTCAAAACAGTTGTGTGAATAAGCAACAAATTGCCAAGATGGCTGAACCAAATCAATATAGTGAATCACCTTCAACTTCAAAAGTTGGACCTGCTCCTCTAAAAAAAACAAAAAAAATGACCCCAGTATCTAAAATTTGTGCTAAAGCCAGAGTAGAGCAATTTCCTGATGACTTTTATGCGGAAGAAAATATATTATTTTGCAAATTCTGTCTTCATAGTGTTGACATTTTTAGGGTTGACACAATCAAAGACCATTTAAAATCCAAATCTCATTTGGCAAAAAAGTCTTCAACAAAGTCTTCTCAACTGAAACAGAAGACAATTACAACTTTGTTTAAAAGTAAAGAAGTACGAGATGATTTTATTCTTGATTTTTTTAAATGTGTACTTTGTCTGATATTCCCCTACACAAAATTGACAAAATTTTCTATTAAAACACTGTAAGGAAGGTGGTGCTATTCCAAGTGTCAATTGTGTTAGGCAACTTCATCTGCCAAAATTGTTTGCTCTTCATTTTGCTGCCCTGAAAACCAAGCTTGCTAATCAATCTGTTTGCATCATAACAGATGAAACCACTGACTGTCGTGACCATAGCATTTTGAATGTGATTGCAAGCATTCGTGGAGAGTCATTTCTCATTGATGTTGTAACCTTGGGAGAATGCAATTATCAAACCTTAAGTCAGGCATGCATCCGAGCTGTGACTCACGTGGATATTGCATTTGATGATATTGTTGCATTTGTAACTGATTCTGCAGCTTATTGTAAAAAAGCTCATAGGGAAGTGTTATCAAATGTCTTTTCTAACAGTTACCATG
The DNA here is from genome assembly GCA_023376005.1 of Doryteuthis pealeii. Classification (NCBI taxonomy): domain Eukaryota; kingdom Metazoa; phylum Mollusca; class Cephalopoda; order Myopsida; family Loliginidae; genus Doryteuthis; species Doryteuthis pealeii. Next base: position 26,220,534 of record CM042155.1, on the reverse strand, counting down.
TGTTGTGCTTAGCCCATATCATAAATCTTGTTGGTGAAGTATTTTCACACTGGTCAGCATTTGATAATGTTACCCAGCTCATTACATTCATCAAGTCAGCCTTTTTTAAAAAGGCTAGTCGAAAAAAGCGATACCTTAAATGGCTTGAAGGTTCCTTGCCTAAGGAACATGTGAAGTTACCCCTTGTGCCAGTGGCAACCAGATGGAATTGCAGCCATATATCACTCATCCTTTGTGCAATTTTATGAAGGGTTCTTTAAACAAGAAAAGAGCCATGGCCTTGCAGTAGATAGGATTCTGGAATTAGTAGATGATGGTTGACTACATCATGCCTCTTACCATAATTTGCGCTTGAATCTGCATTTTATAAAAGAGAACTGCATCCGTTTAATAACAGTTTTGACAAGCTTAGAAGAAACCAAGTCTCCACTTGCATGTGTTGTTTATAACATGATGGAGGATGTAAAACAGTATTTGCATACTGGTACATCAAAATCAACATTTGGTGTAGAAACTGACCGTCTTCTGTCTGAACTAGAAAATACAGAGAGGGAGAGAGTTATCTCAAATTTCCAAGATTTGTTCAGCACATCTTTTTCAAAACTGAATAAATACCTGGATGCTCACCCTGTATATAACTTTTACAAGGCATCTCGTCTGTTTGATCCTAGACAGCTACCTTGTATAAGCCATGACATTGACAGTTTTTCAGCTATTAAGGACTTGCAAGATCCTTCTACTGATCTTCTTGAAGAATTCCAAATTTATGTGAATTACAAAGATGACTTACCAAATCCTTTTAACATCCCAGCATTTTGGAATGCAAATAAGAGTAGATTTCCCCTTCTGGAACAGATTGCCAATAAGGTCATATGGATGCCTGTTACCAGCGTAGATGTTGAACGTTCATTTTCTCAATATAAACATTTACTAAATAAACAACGTGAAAGTCTTACTCCTGAAAACACCAAGCAACTTACAATGTTGTATTACAATGGAGATTTAGAAAAGAGATTTGAAGATTGCTAATTTTTTTATTTGGGAAATATTCAATTTTAAATTTGAGCAGTATTTCAACTTGAGATAAGTTGTTTTATTCAAATTTTGAATTAATATATCAAATTTGTTTTTATATTTTGTCACAAAGATTCAATTATTATATTTTAATTCCTGTTTTGTAAAATTTTAGTCAAAATGTTTGACTTTCTCAGATATTTATTGTTGAGATTCAAGTTATTTGCTGTTGATTCTTTAAATGTGATTTTTCTGTTAATTTTGATATTGCAAATCAATGATTATAAATCAAACTGGATCCCTTTACTTAAAAACACAAAAACAATCTGAATGTGTTCTTCTTTAAAGAAGGAAACTCTGATTAAAAGTTCTACCTCAAAGATAATTATGCACTGCAACATTTCATTGTTTAGTCATGTTACATATTTATTTTTACATATAATTTATTTTTGGACTTTGATTACACAATTTCAAAAAAATTTATAGACATTTGCTATTTCTTTATATGTAATAAAACTTTGAATTATGTTTTTGTTTTCAGTTTTAATAATTTAGCATATTTTATTTCAATTTTTTCACAAAATACTATAAAAATGGAAATTACCAAAAGTGGAAACGGAAAAAAACGGAATTGACTAAAAGTGGAAACGGAATTATGAAAAATTTGAAACGGAAAATCGGGGGCCCTAGATATGGTGTTCCTTTGTATGTTATAACAGACAGGGGGAAACAATTCGAAAGGTGTCCTGAGTATGACGATCAACTGCATCTAATCTGGAGAGTGTGAAGTACCCCTTCATCAACATTACCATGTGATAAGGATATTTATAGACTACAAGAAATATAATAGCTACTCAAGAAACGGAAGAAGTTACGGTAAGTGTTACATAATTGTTAGTACCCTAACAATTATGTACAGTTAGTGTAGAAATTAAAATGACTGTTAGAAATTACGGCTAGCTGTTTTTGAGTACGATATGATGGAAGATTGATTGACACATGTTAAACTCGTGTTGATCCCTTTTCCGGTAGATACCGTGAGAATTAGTAGAGAAATGAGAAAGAAAGGCTCTTCCGGTTTTGATTTGAAAGAGTTAGTTCAGTATTAGGCGAGCCACGGAGATAGTAAGTCACGCCCAGCGCGCACCCGGTTGGACCTTACTCACTCTGCGCAGTTAGTCTGGATGGGGATATCTAAATAAAATATAATATAAAGAAAATCTAAGTCTTGGGTTCTTTATCCAAAAACTACTAATGACCCAGGGCTTCTGATAGATGATAAATTCCCAATGAAAGACCAGACACGAAATCTCCAAGACGAAGTTCCAGACGCTAGAAGAACATCAATTTACATAAGATGATCAGTAGACGAGTAATGAATATACAACATAAGGAGAAATACCAGCCCAGCTGGTACTCAGAAAGTAAGTACAGAAGAAATAGAATATTAAATATGAGGGCACAACCACAGGTTTCCCTCATTAAGATAATAGATAACAAGACGGGTGTCCCCCACCTCACACACACACACACACACACACATATATATATATATATATATATATATATGTGGGGGGGTATATATAATATACCCACTTATTTCTGTATATATATATATACAGAAATAAGTGGGTATGCAACAATAGTACCTGCTGTTACTAAATGGTCACAGCCCTGTCGGCTGAAGCTTTAGAATACACCGCCTGCACCTCTACAGAGGGTTAAAAACCCACCTCCAATGAGACCACCTGTTGGCCGTGGGTGGCGAACCGTGATGCTTAAATGATTGTTTATGAGCAGTCCATGACATGCAACACCCCACTTTGGCCCTTACTTAGGCCAGACGGGCGGTCGGAGGGGTCCTCTTTGGTCAATCGGCTAGTCACGTCAAGCCCTAGCACCTATATGATAGTCCCTACCCTATTGACCTTGTGGCAATCCCTAACCTTTTCTATCATATGGGTGCTAGAAGGCGGTGACTGAGGGTCTACATGTCCTGGGAATGACGTTAAACTCTATGTGATGCTGAAGTTCCAGTTCTGTAGGTTTGGAGAATGTGGAGCACCCCTTCATCACCATTGCTCTCTGGTCCACTCTTGCCCAGAGTGGTAGTACATGTTAGGGTCCCATCTATGGGTTAAATAGAAAAATGTTTTTATAAAAAAATCCATTAAGAATGAATTTATTTCAAAACTTTGTTAGCATTAAATGACCCACCGAGGTTGATATGCCGTAAAACAAAACAAACAAGCAACTAAATGGTCACCCATCCAAATGCTGAACTGGCTCATCGTTGCTCAACTTCTTCCTTTCTTCTTTTATTTTTACTTTCTTATTTACTTCTCTCTCTTTATGTGTTGGACAGTCTCGTCGGTATTTAACTTTGAACCGATACTTTGAAGCCCAACTTGACCGTAAGTCAACAAAATGCATATTTATGATAGCTTGTGGAATCGCGCCAATTTTCGATGTCTGTAGAGAAACTAACAAAACAAGTTGTAAATATTCCAATCTTTGGTGCTTCCAGAATTTATTGGCACTCGTCCAATATATCCGTGAGATACAAAACATTTGACGATGCAAATTAAACTAATCCACATTTTTATAACCTGATTTACGTTTGATTTTTAAACATTCACAAACACACAAGTGTATATATATATATATATATATATATATATATATATATATATATATATATATATATATATGTGTGTGTGTGCGCGCGCGTGTGTGTATTTATAGCTATTAATACGTAAGAAAAAGTAACACACACTAATATATATATATATATATATATATATATATATATATACGTATTCATACAAATTAGTCAGCCGGAAACAGTAATACACATACACTGACCAATCTATATCTATATATATATATATATATATATATATATATATATATATATATATTTATGTATATTTATATGTATATATATATATGCATATATATAAATACACACACATTATATATATATATATATATATATATATATATTCATGTATATGTATATATATGCATATATATAATACACACACGTATTATATATATATATATATATATATATATATAATATATATATGTTAAACATATTTATACAGATTAATGCGACGTAAACTAAATATATATTATAATGATCCAAACATTTGTGTGCATGTTACCATAGCACATAAAAAATGGCACATAGTAGCGGGGTTTTGTTAGCGTAATATTGTTAATATTGTTATTGGTTGGTTGGATTTTACGGCATGTCAACCCCTTGTTGGGTTATTTTATACCGAATACATATTAGTTTTATTGATTCTTCATGTGTACTCAACTTTTTTAAACTCAGTTTTTAAACACGTTTTTTGACTCATTTTTTCTATTTAATCCATAGATGGGACCCTGACAGGTACTACCACTCCGGGTCAGATTGAACCTGGGAGCAATGGTGATTAAATTGGACCATATTACCTTTAGGCACCCCTTTTTGATCTCGATTAAGAAAGGACATGTTTTTCATTTACACTGTCAATATCCGGTTGTTTGTTAGGGATTAGGGTTAGGGTTAGGGGTTAGTTTTATAAAAAGGGGTGCCTAAAGGTTATATGGTCCATTAAATTCACCATCAGACAGCTGTTAAAAGCATTATTATAAAGCTTGGTTGTAGGTAAGATATTTAGTTGAGACCCCATTTTCCAAGAACTAATAGCACATTAGTAGCACAGCTTGGATCTATGCGGTTAATTGGGGAACTCATGGTAGGTGTGGCGCCCTACTTCAGATGGAAAAACAATCATGCTGGTCTTGCGCTAGTGAAGAGGAGATTGACTCCGTCACTGTCCGGCTGATACCGACAATAAGCCACTGCGCCCATTTTATTTTATTATATCTGTGATTTGCTAAGAGGGAACACAGCGAAAGGAAAGGCATGGTAAATTCATTTACTCTTGAACATTTGTCCTTTTAAAAACTTAATGCTGGTGTCATTACAAGGAAAAGAATTATACAAACGTGTCCAATGGTAGAATCATATACATATTGTTCCATGACTAAGCAGTATGTGCAAGGGATACAAAAGGGTGAAAAGGCTTACTTGTTAAGTGTAGATAATATTGCTATGTGACTTTACCATTCATTGA
>CM042155.1:26202887-26210387 GCA_023376005.1 Doryteuthis pealeii | reverse complement strand
TTTATTTATGTTGAATTGGTACAACGAAATCAAACTTTGAAATTGGGTGTAGTTTATTTCTCCTGGCTAAAAAAAACAAACTTTTCGTAGGCCACTGTATTTCACTGCTTCTCCAACCGCTAAACTAAAATATTAGTTCTGAATTTGACGACTATAACAAAGTTTAATCCTCTCAAAGGAATTCAGGACTGAATCACAAGTAAGCGATTAAAAGAACAAAAAAATAATGCTAAAAACATTTATATACTCCGTACACATAGAAAAATAATACACACAAAAAAGTATATTTGTAAATTATTGGGTACTAGAAGCGGCTACCTGGCGTCGCCTGGATAGAGGAGAAAAAAAGCAAACAAAAAAGCAAACAAAAAACAAACAAAAAACTAAAACAATGTGGTACAATGGTTAGGATGCTAGTCTTGCAATTCCGTTACTACTGAATAGTGGGTTCAATCCTCGCTGGATGCCCAATAAAAATCCCTGCGTAAAAAGACCTTATGTTAATCCGACCTGCAATAAAATGATTTTTTTTTAAAATGATTGTTTTGCGTTTCCATATTGATTTGTTTAACTCTGAGTTTCACGGACATTTTGAAGTAGAATTTTGATGCTATCATTATGCTATTCTAATTTTAACATCTTCGCGAATATAAATCAAATCTTTGTAATTTTTGAACAAAAGCTAGACTCAGTTACAGTGAATGTGCATATATGTTTACATTGGGCCGGTAAGGTATCAAATAATTAACATGATCCCAGGGTGCCCCCCCCCAGACAACACATGTCTCCTTGATTTAAATGGACAGGGCTGGGTTTATTGTCCAGTGCCTGAGGTGCCTCAAAAGAGAAATGCCGAAGGGATTCACGCAATTTTTAAACATTAGCCACGCATGAGCTTCGGTTCGTGCGTGGTTCCCGACTATAATGGTCCTTGTATTTGATTGACATGGTGGGATGCGTCATAACCTAACAAAGGTTACTAAATGAGAAATAACTAAGCGGAGGCTGGAAATGAAATGGAATCTTTATACTGTCGTAGAGGAGTTAACACCCCTACAGGATGGACTGGCTCATAGCCTTATAATAGACGATATAGCAGTGATAGAGACGGAAAATTATATTCGGACAAAATCACTGCGTTTGATTACACACATTTGATCCTCCTCATTCTTGTAAGTTTGTCTTTGTGAATTGTTCTACTTCTTGGTTTTATGTAATAAGTATCTGTTAGCACCAGATACAAGTGCTGAATAAATATATCTCAAGCACACTATTTCTCTGTGTATTTTTTTACCACCTCAACGTATTACTATAAAATGCATTGGAAATGATACTATAAAAATGGATTGGAAACGATTTTTACTATAAAAATGCTATGAAAAATGCATTGGAAACGATTTTTACTATAAAAATGGATTGGAAATGATTTTTACTATAAAAATGCATTGGAAACGATTTTTACTATGAAAATGCATCGGAAATGAGTTTTACTATAAACATGCATGAATAATGTAATAAGTATCTGTTAGCACCAGATACAAGTGCTGAATAAAATATATCTCAAGCACATTATTTCTCTGTGTATCAACGATACAACAATAACAATAACAAATAACAAAATGCAATACTCGTCAGCGGCATGAAGAAGGTAAACCACTTCTAGTGGTATAAGACTACTCAGACAGCATAATACTCCCGTATTTATGAGGATTGGGACGTACCCATTAATCTTCATTGTTATGGTATATAACCGGATGTGAGTAAATACTTACCAACACTGGTTTGCTTGACACCAGATTTCAAGAATTTAAATCAATTTTTAATGCAGTGCCAAGGAAGTTGACAATTTCTAAAGTTCTGCAGAGGAAGTGACGAAATGAGATTTTGGTAAAACGATTATGAAGAATTTTGAAAAGTTTTTTCAGCTCTGTGAATTTCTCTTCCCTATTTTTGGCGTTGTTCGCGTCACTAAAACGGCATTTGCAGATGGCACATATGTTTAAGAAATTTTTAAACTCAAAAGAAAAAAAATGCAGAAAGAATTCAGATATCTTGAAAAAAAATAATTCGCTTCTCTCCTCCCAGTTTAAAAAAAAACTTTAGCCATGTTTGTTTTATTAAAACACAAAACAAAATATCAAAGACAATTTCACTAAAAATAAACTGATTTATTTTCCTTTTTTTTCTATCTTATTATAATGGAGATTATGTAACTGTAACCGAAACTACATCACCACTGACGTCACGACTCCCCTAGTTATTGATAGTATATTCTCAACAATTATGAAATAGTCATTATTTAATCTTAATTATCATCTTATTTATCAACGATGCCTCTATTAAAATCTAGCTGAGTTAGATTTGTCGCAAAACTGTCCATATTATTAATGTATTCAAAATCCTTAAATATGTGTTATATATGTCTAAGAAATAAAGATTTACATAGTATATGTTGGAAATAATTTGCATATTGATTTTAATAAAATGGGTTTAAAAAATAATTATTTGCTGTTACTGTTTTCTAATACTATCATGTTATTCTCAAACATTAAAAGCAACCCTATATACAATTTTATATAGAAATCAATTAAAATAACATTAAAATATGTGTAACATTTTTATATTCGTTCTTCTCTAGTTTCGTTAGTCTTTCTAATTTAATATAGTATAATATTTTATTACATTAAAACATAAATACTTGTGCCCAGGTTGCATTCTTTTGTTGATTTTGTTAATTTTGGAATGCTACTTCCAGGATTTGTTCAAGGCAGCTCACAGCATCCTTAATCAGCTCCAATGTATCTTACTTTCGAAGCGCTTCCTTAGGGTCTTTTGTAATGCTCACACGTACATATAAAGAAGAACAAAAAGACAACTTAATAAAAGCATAAATATTTCAGTCTAACCGAAATTAATACATTAAACAGAAAATAAGACAAACGAAAAATAGTGTTACTTATCTGTAGCAACACAATCTTGTCTAGAACAATAACGGAATCGCTTTGGACACGAGAGTGTACCGCCCAAGCGATGACTGAAGTCCTCTACTCTAACAGCACGGTACCTTATTTATACTATCTGGAGGTTTGCTATTTTTGTTTACTGGCGATTGGTGTTTAAACGCTAGTGTCTCACTTTATTCATATACTAGAAGCGGCTACCCAGCATCGCCAGGGAAAGGCGATGTAAAAAACCTGGTGTATTGATTTGTTTATTTTTGATATTTACAAATGCAGGAATATTTTTAAGTAGAATTTCAATGCTATTTGTATGTATATTTCAATTTTTAGATGACTTCGAATATAAATCTAATCTTCATAATTTTTGCACAAAAAGCAAGAACTGGTTATATTTAATGTGTATATGTATTTACTTTGTTGGTAATTGTTTTATTTTTGTAGTTTTATTCGGGCATACATACATATGTACACACTAACTACCCTTTATATATGTATAGATGACAGGGTCCATGTGGTACTGCCGTATAGCAGCACTGATGCGGCTACGGATTGGAAGAAAGTTCGCTTTATGTTATCAGTGAGATCAGATTTCTATATGATGGATAATCTGCCTATGGCTGTCCATGCCTTTCCCATGCGTGCATTGACATCGCCTTCGTAGATAAGATATTACTACCTATGTATGTGAACTGGTCCTGAAAGCAGCATTCCACAAGAAAACTGCTGTACGGTCACCTACCTTCTATTAATTACACAAATTATATGGGTGAGGTGAACAAGACATGCTGGGCACTGTTGGAGAAGCAAGGACAGTGATGTTTACCTATAGACACTTACACATAGACATATCAGTGTAGGACGACCAGCATAAACCCATATCGATCAGCCCTGTGCAGACTCTGGATGCCACGCGAAAGCCCAGCCAGTACCAATTCTCGATACGTTTTAATCAGCAGTTATTTTTTTTGAGGGGGGGGAACACCAAGTTTTTGCAAGTGTTGTATCCACCATATTCCCCAAACCTAGTTCCGTGTGAATTTTTTTTGTTTTCTAAACTGAAAATTATTCTTAAATGTAAAATTTGAGGATGTGGATTAATCAAAATAAATAGGTAGTTTATACTTCAAAATAGGCCGGTTATACACCTATATCTATATATATCTACCAACCCCTCCGCATGAACAGGATGTGACACAAAATCAATATCTTAAGCGGAGTTTAACAGGTTTGAATTCAGAGTTTTCCTTCTCCTAGACTGGTTATTTAACCAAGGTTAAATACCCCAGTCTGTCTTGCTATTTACCCATAGCTGGATGGAGAATAGTTTTTCCAGGGGTATTAGTTCTATGTGAAATGCAAACAGCCTCGAGGATTTGAACTCGTATCACCGTGTCCATTTCCCATGATGGTAACCATTACACCACGTCCCTCTAAATTACTCCAGTAATACAGCTATACGCCATATTAAAAGATATACTCACCTAATACGGTTCTTCGGAACCATGTGTCCAGTGGCTTCGGCTATTGGATCGGTAAGGAATTAATAACAGCGTGATCCCAGGGGGGGGGCACCCACGCAACACCTGTCCCCTTGATTTAAGGGGACAGGGGTGGGTTTATTGTCCAGTGCCTGAGATGCTTCAATAGAATGCCAAAGGAATCCACGCAATTTTTTAACCGGCCACGCATGACCTCCGGTTCGTGCATAATAGTCCTCCACATTAATAGTCCTTATGTCCAACTGGCATTGTGGGGTGTCAGTAAATAATTCATATTAAAAGAATGGTGTCAATAGTACTTCGAACAATGGAAAACTCGCTGGAATAAGTGGATTAAATGCGGAAGGGACAGTTCTGAAGAAAATTCGTTTCATTCATTTAAATCCTCCCGCATCTAAGGGAAGCAACTCTTGTTCGCCCTTTGTTCAAATGAACCGCATACCAGATGAGCAATATGATATGCCCTATTTCAATTTAATTCTTAACTACATTACGATTTGATAAATCCCCTCCATTCTTTTTCTTATTATTATTTTCAACTATTCTTAACTTGTTAAATCTATACATAAATTTAACAAGTTATGACAGGCACTAAACTGCACCCGGTGGTGAGGCTACAGTTTCAGAGCTCTGAGAAGTACAGACTCATTAATTGACATTACTTCCAGGTTCACTCAGACCTGGACTGGTAGTACTCGTCCGGGTCCCATCTATGTGTCAGATAGATTTGTTTGTTTGTTGGTTGGTTGTTTTTGTTTTACGGCATATCAACCCTCTTCGGGTCATTTAATGCTGAATCAAGTTATTTTGATATGTAGTTACTAACAGTACCTGCTGTTGCTTAAATGGTCACTCATCTAAGTATTGAACTAAATAAATCATTAGTATTTGATAAGAATACCAATAACTATTTTAGAGTTCTGTTGTTGGTTTTTTGTTTTGTTTTTCTTTTGCTGTTTTGGGGATTTTTTGTTTACTGAATTGGTTACAATATGCAGTTTTTCTCTTCACATGAGTGTTCTCGACTACGTCCGCGTGGGTATTAGTTTATTTCAGATACTTCACCTTAAGTCAGTACCGCTCGGGCTAGAACACTTGCATGTATTTTGTTTCGCCATCGTCGTCAGATCCCATTGTTGTGTTGAGTTAAACTGCAGGCTATGGTCAAAGCTGCACCCAAGCACCGAGATGGGGTCACAAACAGAAAATAGAATAAACAAAAAAAAAAAGACCTGCATATATGGAGCGCCTGTAACAACCCCGCCCTCGCATCTGAGACCACACAACGTCAGATACCAAAATGGCTAATCTCTTTCATCTACCGGTTAGCACCAAAAAAGTAATTCTACACACACACATAAATTCACACGTCCACACACATACTCTACACACACTCACATACATGCCCGCACAGATACGTCCAAATCCACACAAAGAAGCATACACACACACACACCACACACACACACACACACACCTCGACACAGAAACTGACATGGACACATATACACCTAGCTAAACACATACCTCATATTCATATTATACTTATCTGGCCATGCCCGCAAGTATACACTCATGCACCATTGTACTTTATATGTACCTAAGTAGAAGGGACATAGTGCCACAAGCGTACTGTCAGTATTTTAGATTTATTTTTAGGTTTTATTAAGTGTTTTGGAACTATTTAAGAATAGCGCAAGATATAATATCATAAGATTACGTATAAAAAGCATTGCATTTGGCGGAGATGCTCAAAACCTTTGAGACGCTAGGGTTAGGGGTAGGGTAAGGGTTAGGGTTAGTTTTAGGGTTAGGGTTAGTGTTAGTGTTAGGCTACTTCGTGAGTTTCCGTAATCTAATGCTATTTGTACGTAAAATGTGATTCTAATATTATTTCTTGCGCGCTATTGTGCATTTGAACCAATGTTTTGACATGTTTTATCCCTATTGGTAGAGAGAAAGTTTAGAAACCATTTTAGTGGATTGTGAATTCAGGAGCGTTGATTTTTACCATATTCTATCGGACAGATGTTAGTGGAGTAGGAAATGAAGCCCAATGTAGATATTTTTAACTTCTCAATTGGGATTCATACTTTTAATAAAAATGAATCTATAAAACATAACTTAATACGATAATACATTTATAAGTTGTTAAAAAATATTAATTGATGTTGTATACATTTAAAGATGTTGCGTAGTGATTCAGTTATACATTGATACACTTTTTTTTACCTCAGCCTTGTTATTTTGAGAGAATTGAGATTACAAACTTATCAAGTCATCTACTGAAATAAACTGAAAATTACTATTCGCTGGTAATTTTGCCGAGTGTCTAACGATATTTCTATTCCAGAGTAACAATGAAAATAAACTTAAAGCAGTCCACTTTTGCAGTTCTGAGGTCAAAAAGTGTATAACTGAATCACTATGCAACAACTTTAAATCTATACGACATCAATTAATGCTAAACTTTACTTTAAAAAAAAACTTCTTAAGGAATCAATGTATTAAGTTGTTTTCCTTAGAGCTTCATTCTTATTAAAAGTATTAATCCCAGTTGAGAAATTAAAAATATATTATATATATATATATTGTATTATCTGCGTTATTAGGACTATTGTCCCCATCTTCATTGTTATTTGTACAACGTTTCGGTCGATATGCCCTCCGGCTTTCTTCAGGTATTTCTTGTCGAACTCGGTAACCTTCTCGTACTCGGGAACCTTCTTTTCGGACTCGGGAACCTTCTTTTCTTTTTCGAGTCCGAGAAGGTTCCTGAGTCCGACAAGAAATACCCGAAGAAGGCCGGTGGGCATATCGGCCGAAACGTTCTACAAATAACAATAAAGATGGGGACAACAGTCCGAATAACGCTGATAATACTAATCATCAAGCCTCCTCTCAAATATTCAAAGGAATATATATATTGGACTTCATTTCATATTCCCCTAATATCTGTCCGGTAGACTATGGTAAAAATTTACCACCCTGAATTCACAGTCTACCACAATTATTAGAAAAAATCTTTTCAAGCGTCCCAA
>CM042155.1:26197887-26200387 GCA_023376005.1 Doryteuthis pealeii | reverse complement strand
CGTCTTTTTTTATTCCTTATATTTTTCTCTTCCTTATTATTTGGAGGATTTTTTTCATTCGTTCTTTCATTCTTTTTTTCTCTTCCTTTTTTCTCCTTATTTTTCTATTCTCCTCTTCCCTTTCGTTTTTTTCTTCTTTCTTTTTTCTCAGACATTTTTTTAAATTCCTTCCTTATCATCTTTTTTATTTATTTATTTTCTTCTTTATTATTCGACAGATTTTTTTAAAGATTATTTCATTCATTCTTTTTTATCTTCTCTTTTCTTTCTCATTTTTTTCTATTTTCACCTTCTCTTTCCTTTTTTGCCGGATTTTTCATTCTTTTTTTTTTTCATTCTTTTCATCTACTCTTTTTTCTTTTTCTTTTTCTCTTTAGACAGATGTTCTTTATTATTTCTTTCTTTTTCATCTTATTTCTTTAAAGACGGATTTTTACCGGTTTTTTCTTTCTTTCATTTTACATTCTTTTTCTTCCTTTTCCCTTTACTTACGTCTTTATTAAACCAACTTTTTAATTCCTCTTTCTTTTCCATTATCTCTTTTCTTTCTTTTTTCCCCCCTTTCTTCTTGATTAGTCAAATTTATTCTTTTTTTTCTTTTTTTTTCATCTTTTTTCTCCTTTCTTTCTTTATTAAATTTGTTTATATCTTTCTTTTTAATATTTTCTATACTTCTTTAGAATCTCTTTCTATCTCTTTTTTTCTTTCTTTTTCTTTCTCTTTTTCTCTCTCTTTCCCTTTCTTATTAAATTTGTTTATATCTTTCTTTTTTAAATCTTTTTTTCTATACTTCTTTAGAATCTCTTCTATCTCTTTTTTTCTTCTTTTATTCTTTTTCTTCTTTTTTTCTCCCTTTCCCTTTCTTTATTAAATTGGTTTATTATCTTTCTTTTTAAATCTTTTTTCTATACTTCCTTAGAATCTCTTTCTATCTCTTTTTTTCTTCTTTTTCTTTTTCTTCTTTTTTCGACAAATTTTCATTTTTCTTTCTATCCAATTCATTTTCTCTTTTCTTTTTTTATCTCTTTTCTGCTTTCTTCTGTATTAAATACATTTTTCTCGATTCTTTATTTCTTTTTTTCCCTTTCCAGTCCTGTCGGCTGGGACTTTAGAAAACACCGACTGTACTTCTGCATAGGGGTAAGGCCCCCCCCCCAATAGGGCCATTTGTTGGCCGTGGGTGGCGACCCTTGATGCTTTAGGGCGGAATCCTGGTACCTTTTCATATTTTCTCCCCCTCTTTCCCACACTCACTCACACACTCACTCACTCCTATTAGCTTACTCTCCTCTTTTTTTCATCTTCCCCTTCTCTTCTACCCCCTCTAAATCATGATTAAACTAAAGATATCCCACAATGCAACAAACTTGTTGGGTGTGGGTGGTGACCCTTGATGCTTAAGAACGGAATCCTGGTTGCTTTTCCTGTTTTCTCTCCCCTCTTTCACACACTCACTCACTCACTCACTCCTATTAGCTTACGCTCCTCTTTTTTCATCTCCCCATTCTCTTCTTTTCACTCTAAATCATGTTTAAACTAAAGATATCCCACAATGCAACAAAATCTTCTTGACAACAACAACACAACAACAACAATACACAGATCAATAAAATATGAGAGCCGCCATTTTGTTTTAATGAATTTTTATTTCTATTTTCTAAAATTTTATTAATTCTTTTTTTTACTTTTTTTCTTTTTTGGGGTTTTTGTTTGTTTGTTTTTTTGTTATCTCTATGCAGAAGAATATTTTTGTTCTTCCAAGCGTAAATACTTCCAGCTGTACAGTAATAAAAATGTTCGACATTTGCAGAAGTTACCATTTTTAGCGCTTAAAATCTAATGTAGAAACGGCCAGGAATATGAATAAAAGATGTTTTTTCTTTATTCATTTATTTGTCTGTCTTTGTCAAAACTAGAAGTATTTATGATAACAGTTATAATGTCACAAAATATTATTGCACAAAAATTACATGGAAGCACTTTTAAAACTACATTGAATATATGTCGGCTAAAGACTTGAAAGACTTTCTTTTTTTTCTTTTCTTTATTTAAATCTATCGTTGCCTTGTGCATATTAACCTCAGCATTTTATCACAGCTGAAAATTTTTGTCAGTTTTTTTTTTTTTTGGGGGGGGGGACAATTTTTGCTGGGGATATCAATCCAATTTTAAATGTACAATTTTAAAAGTGGCTGATCAAAAAAAAAAAAAAGATTTGGTTTGGTTTGGTTTTACGTCATATCAACCTCAGTGGGTCATTTTAATGCCGATAAAGTTTTGAAAAAATAAATCAATTCTTTATGGACTAATATATTTTTTTTATAATATCATTTTTCTATTAAACCCATAGATGGAACCCTAACAGGTACAACTTTGGGTCAGAGTGGACCAGGGAACATGGTGATGAAGGGGTGCTCCACATTCCCCCAAATCTTCAAAACTGGAACCTACCATGCAGATAGGTTTAACCGTCATTCCAGGACATGTAGAACTAGCTACC
>CM042155.1:26156418-26196418 GCA_023376005.1 Doryteuthis pealeii | reverse complement strand
ACTCGTCGATCGAGTTCAATCCTGACTAAGTTGTTTGAATTTCACATAGCGCAATGCCCTTGGAAAGGTATGATCCAATTCTCCCTCCAGCTATGGATACAGTAGCAAGACAGGACTGGGCTCTTTGACCAATGCTAGGTAACCAGTTAGGAGAAGTAAAACTTCCGAATTCAAACCTGTTAAACCCGCGTAAGAAGACTGACCTGTGTCGCATCTGCTCGTGTGGAGGGGGTTAGTAATATATATATATACAAAGCTATTACAGACACGGGATGCCGATTGTGGACCTGCCTGAATCGATGAATCACAAAACTTTCTTCCTTTACTTGTTTTATTTCTAATGGACATCATCAACCTCGTCATTGTGATTCGTTGATTCTTCACGACTTGAGCAAAAAGAATTCGCGTGCTGCGAATGGTTCGGTCAGTTTAGGGTGGTTGTCTTACGGCATGTAAACCATTGGGTTATTTTATGCCGAATATGGTTTTTGTTTTATTCATTGCTTTATTCATTCTTGATGGTACTTCAATTTGTTTTTAACACATTTTCTGTTTAACCTATAGATGATACCTTAACACGGTACTACCACTTGTTAAGTTTTATGGCCATCCTTTGGCCTTCAAGCAGAGTGGCGCAGTGGATGCGTGCTGGGGCCATAACCTGTAAGTTTATGGTCATCCTTTGGCCAAGCAAGAGCGCTTGTCCATTGGAATTGGATCCTTGGTAGAGAGTCCTCCGATAATGAATCCTTTGGGTCTTCCGGTAAAGAGTCCTCATTCCTCGGCAGTGGTCATAAAGTCCTCCTCAATGATTGCAAGTGAACTGTGGCAAGTATCCGTGTTAAGTAATGTATCAGTCACACAGTATGGCTTGTTGATGGCTGAAGAGTAAACCATGTGACCTTGGCTAGTCTATAAATCCAGTTGGGGAATTAGAGCACACCTTATATAATAAAAACTCCAACACCACTCCAGACCAGAGTGGACTTAGAGTAAATGTGATGAAGGGGTACTCCACAGTCCCCATCATATAGAGTTTAACATTATACCCAGGATATGAAGACCCTCGCCACGCTTCTAGCACATAATATGATAAAAAGGGTTCGGGTTGTTCATCAGCGCATTAGAGTTTGAGACCAATCATATAGGTGCTAGGCTTGACGCGATCAGCCGATTGATCGGAGGGGCCTCTCCGACCGTCCGTCTAGTCTAAGTAAGGACCAACGTGTAGTGTTTCAGCTGCCGAATTGTGCCTCACGTTACGAAAAATATTGCAGAACTTTCGACTCGCCCTAGCTTAAAAAAAGAAGATATAATGCAGACATCAAAAATGAAATAGTGCCAATTGTTAAGCACACATTGTATGTACGATGGCCATGCTCCAAACCATAGAGGCAAATCGGGTGAGTAGCACTCGGCGAGTATCAGTCGAGCTTGGTATCTCACTGTTCAGTGTCCAGTGTTGTTTGTCATCTTCACGATTTCAGGAAAAGCATCCATCTAACGTAATCGCTTCATGTCCTATCAGACAACTACTCGTAACTCTATCATATAGTACCTAAATAATGAGAATGGAATTGTCTGTTTTCCCTATAAACATTGTCTGACAAAACCTCAGGAGAGAGAAAACGATATTTCATAGGACATGTTATTTCAATTTAGCAATTACTAATAACTCAGTTCACCTTGTATCTCTACTTAGTAAACCTTTTTGTCTCATCCTTAATACTCGTGTTTCTTCCTGTTATTTCTCTGTCATTGCTAATGTTGTAGGTGACTCACCTATGACACGAACATAGACTTACCCAAAGGGTATATATTAACAGAGCAAAGCTACTCAAGTGAGAAGTAGCAGATACATGTTCTTCGTGTACGCTGTAACAAGGAAACCCTTTTTATTGTATGTTGATATATTGCTGAATACATCTGTTCCCTACATTTTATCCCTGTGTTGAGTTATTATTCATTGACCCTTAAATAGGTCATAACAGCTAATAACTCAGTTCACTTGTACTCTGCTTAGTAACTTTTTGTCTTATCCTTAATACTCGTGTTTCTTCCTATCTCTGTTATTACTAATAACTCAGTTTGCTTAGTAACCTTCTTATCCTTAATACTCGTGTTTCTTCCTATCGCTTCCTTTTTGTCTTATCCTTAATACTCGCTATTGTTATTCTAATAACTCAGTTCACCTTGTATCTCTGCTTAGTAAACCTTTTTTCTTATCCTTAATACTCGTGTTTCTTCCAATCATTTTCTGTTATTGCTAATAATTCAGTCACTTGTATCTCTCTTAGTAAACTTTTGTCTTATCCTTAATACTGCGTTTCTTCCTATTATTTCTCTGTTATTGCTAATAACTCAGTTCACCTTGTATCTCTGCTAGTAAACCTTTGTCTTATCCTTAATACTCGCGTTTCTTCCTATTATTTCTCTGTTATTGCTAATAACTCAGTTCACCTTGTATCTCTGCTGAGTAAACCTTTTTGTCTTATCCTTAATACTCGCGTTTCTTCCTATTATTCTCTGTTATTGCTAATAACTCAGTTCACCTTGTATCTCTGCTGAGTAAACCTTTTGTCTTATCATTAATACTCATGTTCTTCCTATTATTTCTCTGTTAACTCTGATACTTGAGTTATGATAAACTTCTAGACATATTTAAGAACCTTCGTCTTGCCCTAGTGCTATCGATTTCAGACTGCGAAACGAACATTATTTTACCAATGATTTTTTTTTTCAGAGATTCATTTCTTATTTCCATTTCTAAAACTGTTATGAATTCATTCAGTATTGTATCTTATTATAATAATGAAATAAGAATTATAGTAAACTAGCAAGTATCTTCCAGACGTAGATATTTTAGTTTTAATGTAATGAAATATATTGAATTAGAAAGACTAACGAAATTAGATAAGAACACATATAAAAAGATTACACTTATTTTAATTATATTTTAATCAGTTTCTATATGACATCAGTTATAGGATTGGTTTTAATACGTCGGAGGATAAAACAATAATATTAGAGATCAATAACACCAAGTAATTATTTATTAAACCCGGTTTTATTAAAACCAGTATGCAAATTAACTACACCATATATAATGTAAACCTTTATTTCTTTGTGATATATAAGACACATTGCAGGATTTTAAACGCACTAATAACATGGGTTATTTTGAGGCAAATATAACTCAGATTTTCATAGAGACATCGTTAACAAATAAGATTTATTCTATGTATTAATGATTTTGACTATGAATTAAATACTCATAGATAAACTTGCACTATTCCTGAGGATATTGTGACGTAAGTAGTGACGCAGTTTCGATTACAGACAGACACCGAATCTCCATTATAATAATAAGACATACTTTTAGAATAGTACCCATTTGTAGCGGAATTATTGTGAGTAAATGCGTCCAATCATTGGAGACTTGAAGTAGTTACTTGTGGTTATCATTTTAGACGTGATAGTGAATGTTTTGTTTGGTTTCCTTAGATGGTACCCTAACAGGTACTACCACTCCGGGTCAGAGTGGACCTGGGAGCAATGGTCATGAAGGAGTGCTCCACATTCACCAGACCCTAGAACTGGAACCTCATTATCAGATAGAGCTTAATGCCATACTCAGGACCATAAGACCCTCATCAACCACCTCCTATCACATATATGATAAAAAGGGTTGGGGGTTGCCATAAGAGCAATAGGGTTGGGACAATCACACACACACACACACACATATATATATATATATATATATATATATATATATATATTTACCAAACTCCTCCGCACAAGTAGGATGCGACACAAGGTCAATTTCTTAAGCGGAGTTTAACAGGTTTAAATTCAGAGTTTTCCTTCTCCTAGACTGGTGACCTATCCAAGGTTAAAGAGCCCAGTCCGCCCTACTATTTATCCATATCTGGAGGGAGAATATATGGATTCATATCTTTCCCAAGGGTATTAGCGTTTTGTGAAATGCAAACAGTTTTGTCCAGGATTTGAATTCGGGTCAACGAGTCCATTTCCTACGACTCTAACCATTACACCACGCGCCTTCATGATTTGGGACAATCATATAGGTGCTTGGGCTTGACATGACCAGCTGATTGATCAGAGGAGGCCTCTCCAACCTCCAGCCTAACTTAAGTAAGGACCAAAATGAAGTGCTCAGTCACTAGGGTTCCATCTTTAAGCATCACAAGTTGCCATCCACTGCCAACAGGTGGCTCCATTGTGGAAGTCTTACCTCTCTACAGAGGTGCAGTCGGAGTATTCTATCGCCCCAGCCGACAGGGCGGACTAAATAATGGAACATACCTTTCTTTTTTTCTTTCTAGTAAAAACGGTAAGAAAAAGGATATGCTACACAGAAAAAATATGATAATAAAGAGGGAACGATAGAGAAGGGATGTGCATGGAACCTGGAGTGTTAGAGTGCCATCTGGGCAATTTTACGTCAAATCATCCAGAAAAAAGTAAAATTGTCACCCACCTCTTCAATTCTCAAGCCCCCCGACTGGGCTGGTAAATGCCGGGTGGTGAGACTCGTTAACGGTGACTTCTGCATTAACAATCTGTTACAAATCAATTTTGATGCAACTGTTGCAAACTGTACGTTAATCTTGTTTATTTAGATGCTGTTTTTGTTTTTTGTTTGTTTTTGTCTGCGGATTAGAGAGATTAAAATGTTCTTCCAAACTGACAGTTTAAACAGATTAGCATAAAGCTGGGATTATCTCCAATTGTCTGGAAATATCAACAGCACGCAGTAGATTAAATAATCAAATAAAGATTACTTACTTTTTTCTTCTTCTTTCTCATCATCTGAGATAACGAAGCATGAGGTATAATAATAGGATTATTAAAAGTTAAATGCTTGGGGTCTTCTTTTTGTTTTGTTTTTATGAGGATGTGGGTGTGAAGAAGCAGCAACTAAATCTACAGGGTGTCCATAAAGTCCCGCTACAGGTTGAAAATGTATCAACAAAGATGGCGGTCATGCTGAAGTACAATAATATAAAAAAAATACATTAATATTAAACCTTTAAGAGTTGAACGTTTATATGCTTTTTTGAAAAGATTTTATCATTTGTACAAAGTCTGTTCATATATATTTAGCTAAATATATCTATATGTCTCAGTCTGATCATAGATATTTAATACAATCTATCTACCTATCTGCAAATAAATTTTCAGTCTGTTGATATCTATTTATCTCAGTTTAAATCTATCTATCTATCTATCTATCTATCTATCTATTCCAGTCTGTTCATATATATTTAGCTAAATCAATTTATACATCTCAGTCTGTTCATATAAATTCATCTAATTCAATTTTTATATATCTCAGTCTGTTCATATCTATCTATCTATCTATCTATCTATCTATCTATCTATCTATCTTTTCAAGTCTGTTGATGTATATTTATCTCATTCAATTTATATATCAGTCGGTAGAGCGTTCGGCTAGAAACCACAAGTTTCCTAGTTCAATACCGGCCCTCGCCAACTCAGCGTATAAGTAGCACAGAGATCTGTGCGGTAAAGTAAGGAGCTGATGGTAGATGTGAGGTCCCACCCCAGACGCCAAAAACAATCTCGTTGGTCTAGCCCTAGAGAAAAGAGGATAGACTCCCTGGCTGATACCGACTATAGGCCACCCCGACGACTTTACTTATGTTCATGTATATCTAATTCAATTCACACACACACACACACACACACACACATAT
The DNA here is from genome assembly GCA_023376005.1 of Doryteuthis pealeii. NCBI lineage: Eukaryota > Metazoa > Mollusca > Cephalopoda > Myopsida > Loliginidae > Doryteuthis > Doryteuthis pealeii. Next base: position 26,190,674 of record CM042155.1, on the reverse strand, counting down.
ATATATATATATATATATCAGTATGTTCATCTCTCTCTCTCTCTCTCTCTCTCTCTCTCTCTCTCTCTCTCTCTCTCTCTCTTTTTGCACAACACCCGCCTGGAATCGCAAGGTTTTGAGTTATACCGGTAAATTCAGCGTATGAGTAGCACAGATTAATTTGATTTGTAAAGTGGGAAGCTGGCGGTAAGCGAGGTCCTCTAAAATAATCTCCCTGATCTAGCGTTAGCGAAAAGGGATATATATGGCGGAGATGCCTTTGTCGGTATCACCCGTACAGCGAGGGAGTATATCCCCTTTTCGCTAACGCTAGAACAGGGAGATTATTTTGGAGCGCTACGCTTACCGTCAGCTTCCACTTTACCACACAAATCAAATTATCCAATCTGTGCTACTCATACGCTGAGTTTGAGGGGACCGGTATAACTCAAAACCTTGCTATTCCAGGGCGGTGCTCTACAAACTGTGCTAAACCAAGAGAGAGGGACAGAGAAGAGAGAGAGAGAGGGGGAGAGAGGGGGAGAGAGAGAGAGAGAGGGGGAGAGAGAGATGAACATACTGATATATATATATATATATATGAATTGAATTAGATATACATGAACATAAATAAGTAAAGTCGTCGGGGTGGCCTAAAGTCGGTATCAGCCAATCAGCGAGGGAGTCTATCATCTTTTCTCTAGGGCTAGACCAACGAGATTGTTTTCGGCGTCTGGGGTGGGACCTCACATCTACCATCAGCTTCTTACTTTACCGCACAGATCTCTGTGCTACTTATACGCTGAGTTGGCGAGGGCCGGTATCGAACTAGGAAACTTGTGGTTTCTAGCCGAACGCTCTACCGACTGATATATAAATTGAATGAGATAAATATACATCAACAGACTAGAAAAGATAGATAGATAGATAGATAGATAGATATGAACAGATTGAATTAGATGAATTTATATGAACAGACTGAGATGTATAAATTGATTTAGCTAAATATATATGAACAGACTGGAATAGATAGATAGATAGATAGATAGATAGATAGATAGATTTAAACTGAGATAAATAGATATCAATAGACTGAAAATTTATTTGCAGATAGGTAGATAGATTGTATTAAATATCTATGATCAGACTGAGACATATAGATATATTTAGCTAAATATATATGAACAGACTTTGTACAAATGATAAAATCTTTTCATAAAAAGCATATAAACGTTCAACTCTTAAAGGTTTAATATTAATGTATTTTTTTTATATTATTGTACTTCAGCATGACCGCCATCTTTGTTGATACATTTTCAACCTGTAGCGGGACTTTATGGACACCCTGTAGATTTAGTTGCTGCTTCTTCACACCCACATCCTCATAAAAACAAAACAAAAAGAAGACCCCAAGCATTTAACTTTTAATAATCCTATTATTATACCTCATGCTTCGTTATCTCAGATGATGAGAAAGAAGAAGAAAAAAAGTAAGTAATCTTTATTTGATTATTTAATCTACTGCGTGCTGTTGATATTTCCAGACAATTGGAGATAATCCCAGCTTTATGCTAATCTGTTTAAACTGTCAGTTTGGAAGAACATTTTAATCTCTCTAATCCGCAGACAAAACAAACAAAAACAAAAACAGCATCTAAATAAACAAGATTAACGTACAGTTTGCAACAGTTGCATCAAAATTGATTTGTAACAGATTGTTAATGCAGAAGTCACCGTTAACGAGTCTCACCAGCCCGGCATTTACCAGCCCAGTCGGTGGGGCTTGAGAATTGAAGAGGGTGGGTGACAATTTTACTTTTTTCTGGATGATTTGACGTAAAATTGCCCAGATGGCACTCTAACACTCCAGGTTCCATGCACATCCCTTCTCTATCGTTCCCTCTTTATTATCATATTTTTTCTGTGTAGCATATCCTTTTTCTTACCGTTTTTATTAGAAAGAAAAAAAGAAAGGTATATTCCATTATTTAGTCCGCTCTGTCAGCTGGGGCGTTAGAATACACCGACTGCACCTCTGTAGAGAGGTAAGACTTCCACAATGGAGCCACCTGTTGGCAGTGGATGGCAACCCGTGATGCTTAAAGATGGAACCCTAGTGACTGAGCACTTCATTTTGGTCCTTACTTAAGTTAGGCGGGAGGTCGGAGAGGCTTCCTCTGATCAATCGGCTAAGTCATGTCAAGCCCAAGCACCTATATGATTGTCCCAAATCATGGAGGCGCGTGGTGTAATGGTTAGAGTCGTAGGAAATGGACTCGTTGACCCGAGTTCAAATCCTGGACAAAACTGTTTGCATTTCACAAAACGCTAATACCCTTGGGAAAGATATGAATCCATATATTCTCCTTCCAGCTATGGATAAGTAGCAGGGCAGACTGGGCTCTTTAACCTTGGTTAGGTAACCAGTCTAGGAGAAGTAGAACTCCGAATTCAAAACCTGTTAAACTCTGCTTAAGAAATTGACCTTGTGTCGCATCCTATTCGTGCGGAGGAGTTTGGTAAATATATATATATATATATATATATATATATATATATATATATATATATATGATTGTCCCAACCTTATTGCTCTTATGGCAACCCCCAACCCTTTTTATCATATATGTCATAGAAGGTGGTTGATGAGGGTCTTATGGTCCTGGGTATGGCGTTAAGCTCTATCTGATAATGAGGTTCTAGTTCTAGGGTCTGGTGAATGTGGAGCACCCCTTCATGACCATTGCTCCCAGGTCCACTCTGACCCGGAGTAGTAGTACCTGTTAGGGTACCATCTAAGGAAACCAAACAAAACATTCACTATCACGTCTAAAATGATAACCACAAGTAACTACTTCAAGTCTCCAATGATTGGACGCATTTACTCACAATAATTCCGCTACAAATGGGTGCTATTCTAAAAGTATGTCTTATTATTATAATGGAGATTCGGTGCCTGTCTGTAATCGAAACTGCGTCACTACTTACGTCACAATATCCTCAGGAATATTGCAAGTTTATCTATGAGTATTTAATTCATAGTCAAAATCATTAATACATAGAATAAATCTTATTTGTTAACGATGTCTCTATGAAAATCTGAGTTAGATTTGCCTCAAAACGGCCCATGTTATTAGTGCGTTTAAAATCCTGAAATGTGTCTTAAATATCACAAAGAAATAAAGGTTTACATTATGTATGGTGTAGTTAATTTGCATACAGGTTTTAATAAAACCGGGTTTAATAAATAATTACTTGGTGTTATTGAACTCTAATATTATTGTTTTATCCTTCGACGTATTAAAACCAATTCTATAAATGATGTCATATAGAAACTGATTAAAATATAATTAAAATAAGTGTAATCTTTTTATATGTGTTCTTATCTAATTTCGTTAGTCTTTCTAATTCAATATATTTCATTACATTAAAACTTAGATATCTACGCCTGGAAGATACTTGCTAGTTTAATATAATTCTTATTTCATTATTATAAGATACAATACTGAATAAATTCATAGCAGTTTTAGAAATGGAAATATGAAATGAATCTCTGAAAAAAATAATCATTAGTAAAAGAATGTTCGTTTCGCAGTCTGAAATCGATAGCACTAGGGCGAGACGAAAGTTCTTAAATATGTCTAGAAGTTTATCATAACTCAAGTATCAGAGTTAACAGAGAAATAATAGGAAGAAACGCGGGTATTAAGGATAAGACAAAAAGGTTTACTAAGCAGAGATACAAGGTGAACTGAGCTATTAGTAATAACAGAGAAATAATAGGAAGAAACGCGAGTATTAAGGATAAGACAAAAAGGTTTACTAAGCAGAGATACAAGGTGAACTGAGTTATTAGTAATAACAGAGAAATAATAGGAAGAAACGCGGTATTAAGGATAAGACAAAAAGGTTTACTAAGCAGAGATACAAGGTGAACTGATTATTAGTAATAACAGAGAAATAATAGGAAGAAACACGAGTATTAAGGATAAGACAAAAAAGGTTTACTAAGCAGAGATACAAGGTGACCTGAATTATTAGCAATAACAGAGAAATGATTGGAAGAAACACGAGTATTAAGGATAAGACAAAAAGGTTTACTAAGCAGAGATACAAGGTGAACTGAGTTATTAGCAATAACAGAGAAATGATAGAAAGAAACACGAGTATTAAGGATAAGACAAAAAGTTTACTAAGCAGGATACAAGGACCTGAATTATAAGCAATAACAGAAAATGATTGAAGAAACACGAGTATTAAGATAAGATAAAAAGTTACTAAGCAGAATACAGGTGAACTGAGTTATTAGTAATAACAGAGAAAAATAGGAAGAAACACGAGTATTAAGGATAAGACAAAAAAGATTTACTAAGCAGAGATACAAGGTGAACTGAGTTATTAATGACCTGTTTAAGGGTCAATAAATAATAACTCAACACGGGATAAAATGTAGGGAACAGATGTATTAAGCAATACGTCAATGTACAATTGAGGAAGGTTTCCTTGTTACAGCGTACACGAAGAACATGTATCTGCTACTTCTCGTTTGAGTAGCTTTGCTCTGTTAATATATACCCTTTGGGTAAGTCTTTGTTCGTGTCATAGGTGAGTCACCTACAACATTAGCAATGACAGAGAAATAACAGGAAGAAACACGAGTATTAAGGATGAGACAAAAAGGTTTACTAAGTAGAGATACAAGGTGAACTGAGTTATTAGTAATTGCTAAATTGAAATAACATGTCCTATGAAATATCGTTTTCTCTCTCCTGAGGTTTTGTCAGACAATGTTTATAGGAAAAACAGACAATTCCATTCTCATTATTTAGGTACTATATGATAGAGTTACGAGTAGTTGTCTGATAGGACATGAAGCGATTACGTTAGACGGATGCTTTTCCTGAAATCGTGAAGATGACAAACAACACTGGACACTGAACAGTGAGATACCAAGCTCGACTGATACTCGCCGAGTGCTACTCACCCGATTTGCCTCTATGGTTTGGAGCATGGCCATCGTACATACAATGTGTGCTTAACAATTGGCACTATTTCATTTTTGATGTCTGCATTATATCTTCTTTTTTTAAGCTAGGGCGAGTCGAAAGTTCTGCAATATTTTGTAACGTGAGGCACAATTCGGCAGCTGAAACACTACACGTTGGTCCTTACTTAGACTAGACGGACGGTCGGAGAGGCCCCCTCCGATCAATCGGCTGATCGCGTCAAGCCCTAGCACCTATATGATTGGTCTCAACTCTAATGCGCTGATGACAACCCCGAACCCTTTTTATCATATATGTGCTAGAAGGCGGTGGCTGAGGGTCTTCATATCCTGGGTATAATGTTAAACTCTATATGATGGGGACTGTGGAGTACCCCTTCATCACCATTACTCTAAGTCCACTCTGGTCTGGAGTGGTGTTGGAGTTTTTATTATATAAGGTGTGCTCTAATTCCCCAACTGGATTTATAGACTAGCCAAGGTCACATGGTTTACTCTTCCAGCCAATCAACAAGCCATACTGTGTGACTGATACATTACTTAAACACGGATACTTGACACAGTTCACTTGCAATCATTGAGGAGGAACTTATGACCACTGCCGAAGGAACTGAGGACTCTTTACCGGAAGACCCAAAGGATTCATTATCGGAGGACTCTCTACCAAGGATCCAATTCCAATGGACAAGCGCTCTTGCTTGAAGCCAAAGGATGACCCATAAACTTAACAGGTTATGGGCCCAGCACGCATCCACTGCGCCACTCTGCTTGAAGGCCAAAGGATGGCCCATAAAAACTTAACAAGTGGTAGTACCTGTTAAGGTATCATCTATAGGTTAAACAGAAAAATGTGTTAAAAACAAATTGAGTAACCATCAAGAATGAATAAAGCAATGAATAAAACAAAAACCATATTCGGCATAAAATAACCCAATGTGTTTACATGCCGTAAAACCCAGCCACTCAACTGACCGACAATTCGGCAGCACCGAATTCTTTTGCCAAAGTCGTGAAGATCACGAATCACAATGGACGAGGTTGATATGTCATTAGAAATAAAAACAAGTAAAGGAAGAAAGTTTTGTGATTCATCGATTCAGGCAGGTCCACAAATCGGCATCCCGTGTCTGTACATAGCTGTTGTATATATATATATTTACTAACCCCCTCCACACGAGCAGGATGCGACACAAGGTCAGTTTCTTACGCGGGGTTTAACAGGTTTGAATTCGGAGTTTTACTTCTCCTAGACTGGTTACCTAGCCATGGTCAAAGAGCCCAGTCTGTCTTGCTACTTATCCATAGCTGGAGGGAGAATTGGATTCATACCTTTCCCAAGGGCATTAGCGCTATGTGAAATTCAAACAACTTCGTCCAGGAATTGAACTCGGATCGACGAGTCCATTTCCTACGACTCTAACCATGACACTACACGCCTCCAGCTGTTTTATGTAAGATTCTGCCAGTCGGCCAGCACTAGTGTGTTCAAGAGTCCACATGAGAACGTCACTTATGAGTTTGTCCTTACTTTTTCAGCAGTGTCCAGCATGTATTGATTGGTTTGTGTAATGAGACAGTAAGTGGCCGTACAGATCTTTTGTGGGGTGCTGCTTCTGTTCAAAACAGCACGCGGTACCCTTGTGTAGTTCCCTTCTAGCTTTTTATCCAACCCTTTTGTCAAAGTCCATGTGGTGCAGCCATAGAGTAGTATTGATACGGCTACGGCTTGGAAGAATCCCCGCTTTATTTGATTAGACTCCCATATGATCGATAATCGATAAATAGCAGTCCATGTCTGTTGGAATTTTTTGTATATAAGGTGTGCTAAAATACACCACTTAGATTTATAGACTAAGTGAGGTCACGTGGTTTAAGCCTCAGCCAATCAACAGCCCGAATGCGTGGCTGGTTGACTACTTAATCACTGATACTGAGAGACGTCCATTTGCAATCATTGACGAAGGACTTGTCTGACTGAGGAGCACCAAGGAACAACCAAAGGATTCTTTACTCGTATATCGAAACTGCTTAACACAAAAGATCTCCGCTGGACAAGCGCTCTTGAAGCCTATAGGATGGCCCATAAAATCGTAGCATTGTCTTTCCTATATATATATATATATATATATATTATATATATATATTTATATATTTAGATATTGCTACCTTGTATGTGAACTGATCAACTAATTTTAGGGCTTTACCATTTAATGTGGATGTGGCTCCATTTTTTAAAAAACACACGAAATCTCTCTCTCTCTCTCTCTCTCTCTATATATATATATATATATATATATATTATATATATAATATATATATAATATATATAATATATATAATTATATATATATATGGCTCTCTCTTTCTGCTCCCTCTTTCCCTATGCCCTTGGCCTCTCTCTCTCTCTCTCTCTCTCTCTCTCTCTCTCTCTCTCTCTCTCTCTCTCTGCTATCACACTTGGTAAGTCCTCTATACGGCAACCAGTGTCTACACAACCATTATGTAATATTGGTGAATATTGTTTAAGAATAATTACACTAAACTTAAAATAAAAGTTACTCTTCATTTTTAATAACGACCATCTAACCATATCTATCAATAATGGAGATTCGCTTCCGGTTTTTGTCTGTAACAAAAACTACGTCACTGCTTACGTCACATTACCCAAATTCGACATAACATAGAATAAATTCACTCAAAATTTGAATATGCAACATTAGACAGTCCTCATTGTTTTTTAAAACAAATTTTAATAAATACATCACTGATATTATATATCTATATATAGTTTGTTTTATTTTAATACATATTTAAAGTTTACCTTTCAAATTGTTTTATTTTTTAATCCTTTAATGAATTTGATGATTTTACTTACTTAGGGTACAAACTCGCTGACATTGAATTTTTTAACTCCCACCCCTCTGGCAATATCTTTTAAAAATCTATTTTTACATCGCCCGGGTGGGGGCGTTTTTTATTTTGCTAGTTTATTTAACGAGTAAGAACTGCTAGTTAACTTTAATAAAAGGGGCTCTACATCCTTTTTTTAAATAATGACCATCTTACAATCTGTATGTAATATAGTTGTTCTGTTTTACTGCATGCCAACCTTTCAGTCTGTAGAGCATTCGGCTAGAAACCACAAGGTTCCTAGTTCGATACCGGCCCCAGTAAACTTAGGGCATGAGTAGCACAAGAATCTGTGCGGTAAAGTAAGGAGCTAATTTTAGGTGTGGCGCCCCCACCACAGACCCAAAAACAATCTCCTTGGTCTAACGCTAGTGAAAATGCGATAGACACCCTCGCTGATTGGCTGATAACGACTTTAGGCCACCCCGACGACTTTAAACTAAAAATGTCGAATCAAGCCATTTTTATTCGGGTTGGTTACTGTACTCGTTGTTGCCTAAATGGCCACCCATCTAAGTATTGTATAGGCTCATCGCTGCTTAACTTAGGTGATCTAGCGAGAACCACGTGGTTTGACCGTAAGCGTATGTATTATGGGTAAGTATTGCAGGGTGGACTGGGAGTAATGGCGATGAAGGAGTACTCCACACTCCCCAGAGCTCCGAAATTGGAACCTCACTACTAGTTGCAGTTTAATGTCATGACCAGGACACTTAATGAGTAAGTATTGCTTGTAAACTTTAATAAAAGTGACTCTACATCCTGTTTTAACTAGCAGCTGCTACCCGGTGTCGCCTGGGTAGAGAGGGATTTTTAAAAGTTACTCCCGCTGATGCATTATTACTGAATCATGAGTTGAATCCCATTTAAATCTCTATGTAAAAAAAAATAGACCTTGCATTCATCTACCTATTTTGAAAAGAAATCTTAAAGTCTACTATCTAAAATATTAAATGAAAAAAAATCCATGCTGTTATCATTTAAATTTTATTTTTTAATTATCTTCACGAATATAAATCAAATGTCTATTATTTTTGCTTAAAAACCAAGCCCTGGTGATATTTAATGTGTATATATATTTATTTTGTCGTTAATTGTTTTATTTTCGAAGTTTCCTCCGGACAAAAATTAATGCAAATTCCTTTATACATAGATAGAAGATAGATAGATAATTTTTATTTTTAATAATGACCATCTTACAACCCGTATATAATATTGGTAAGTTATGATAGTAAAGTCTCAGATATTCAGAGAAAAATTAACTTTATTTTATTCTTTCAAAGTGTTTCAACTTAGGGGCACCCAGTGAGGATCAAGCTGGCTAGACAAACTGACTAACCTTACTGACTATGACAGCTACTTTTTATTAGACATGCATATGCATGTTTCAGTGCCATGTTGTACCGAGATGTTGACAGGAAATTGAAAAGTGTTGTGGGTAAAGATGTGGTGAGAGTTGATGGGTGAAAGACTAAGCCAGGGGTAGATCAAGTACAGAAAGGGAAAAAGAATAGAAAAAAATCTCGAAGGTAGAAGAAAGGAAGGAAGAAATTAGATTAAGTCAAAATGGAAGACGGGTTTGTTTTTGTTTTCTAATTTTTTGTTTGTATTCTAACTTTTTTTCTTTTTTTTTTTTTATTTTCTATTTTTGTTTTCTAATTTTTTTTTTGTTCTAATTTTTCGCTTTTTTTGTTTTCTTTTTTTTTTTTTTTCTAATTTTTTGTTTGTATTCTAATTGTTTTCAATTTTTTCTTTCTAATGTTTTGTTTTGTATTCTATTTTTTGTTTGTTTGTTTGTTTTCTATTATTTCTATTTTTTTTTTGTTTTCTATTTTTTTCGAAACATTTTTTTTTGTATTCTATTTTTTTTGTTTTTTTGTTTTTTTTCTAAATTTTTTGTATCCTAATTTTTCGTTTTTTGTTTTCTTTTTTTTTTTTTCTAATTTTTGTTTGTATTCTATTTTTTTTTTTTGGTTTGTTTGTTTTTTTTTTTCTTTTTTTCAAAACTTTTTTTTTGTTTTCTATTATTTTTCTAATTTTTTGCTTGTTTTCTAATTTTTGTTTATATTCTATTTTTGCTTATTTTTTGTTTGTTTTCTAATTTTTTTTTGTTGTTTATTCTATCTTTTTGTTTGTTTGTTTGTTTTCTAAAGAAATTTTCTAATTTTTTCGTTTGTTTTCTATTTTTTATTTGTTTGCCCGGGAAATCTATGAATCGACATCCTATAATTTAAACTGCTTGAAAATCAAGAAAATCAAGGCAGATTTTTTTTTTTCATTTCTTCTTTTACTGTTTTCTTTATTCAAATGCTTTTCCTGGTCTAAATGCATTAGATATACGCAAAACGAAAAGCCTAAAAACATACAGAACAATGTAAACAAATTCTTTTTCAGGCTCTGATTTCTTTTTATATAGAACTTACCTTGAGGCCACTTTCAAGATTTTCTACTGTTGGCAACCATTGTATTTATTTACCTTACTCACCAGTTCTTTCTTCTTCTTTTTTTTAAATTTTTAAGTAAATAGAGGTAACAATAGCAATCTAAATGATTACACAACATACGAATATACAAAAAAAAAACGACTGAATTATTCATATAGCTACCGACCAGGCAATTTAGAAAAAAAAGCAAGAAAAAGAAGAAAAAATACTTGAAGCCTCAAGTCAGAAATTATTAGATAAAAAGAAGAATGTTCCATTTTAGAACCTGCTTGCTTATTAGCAATGAGAGGTTTCATCAGCTGACATGAACCGACCAATGAAATTGATGGATCATTGCACATGCGCAATTCACCTACCACGCCTCCCTCGTGCATGCAGGGAGAAATGACGTGCATAAAGATAAACGATTTCGCTTTGACGTCACCAGAGTATGGTGTCACATGACCAATAAAAGTGGACACTGACACTTAATAAAAGGTGTAGGGAATGTTTGAAAATGACAAAAGAACTGTTATTATGGAGAATTTCACAGAAATATGTCCCAGAAAAAAGAAAGAAAAGACAAACGGGAACAACAGGATAACTAAACAAAATATAACAATACTTATTACTTACATATTTATGTATGTCTAGAGAAAAAGAAACGTATGTATAATTTAAAGTAACCGAGAACAATGTCGGATATTTTTTTATTGTTTGTTCAAGTGAATATAATTTTCTTTCAAGAATATCTTTACATTCTTGACCTGCACGTCATAATCAATGGTTAAAGTGAAAAAGTTTGTACAGATATGCAAATTAATTTACGTACAGGTTGATTTTAAACTAACTCCCTATTTTAAAAACATCATAATTTATTATTTCTCTGAATGTTTGAGATGAGGCTTATCCACTAGGCCATGTGTCCAATTGGACACGTGGCCTAGTGGATAAGGTAGTTAGGTTAAGACATTTCTAAGTGACAGTTATCTCTGGATTCCGGGTTCAATCCTGAGTAGAGACAGTAACATAGAAAAATAATTAACACAACTCCTACCCCAGCTATGGTTAGCGGAATGAGAACAGGATACCCCCGTGGACAGGTTCAAAGTTCCGTGATGGCTCCCGATTACGACAAGAAGGTTCCCGACTACGACAAGAAAGTTCCCGAGTCCGAAAAGAAGGTTCCCGAGTCCGAAAAGAAGGTTCCCGAGTCCGAGAAGTTTCCCGAGCCCGACAAAAAATACCTGAAGAAGGCCGGAGAGCATATCGGCCGAAACGTTGTACAAATAAGAATAAAGATGGGGATAATAATCCGAATAACGCAGATAATATCAATCATAATTTATTTCTAAATAATCATTGTTACAAAAAATAAATATGAGAATAACACACATAACATGGAGTTTTATTTTAAATTCTATATGGGCACCAGCATTCACCACCAGCCTTTCAAGCCGCTCGGGAATCGCATCAACTGATCTTTACAGGAACTCTTGTGGAATGGCAGAAATAAATTCTCGTATTCGATTCAAGTTCTTCTAAAGTCGTTGGTTTCGTAAAGTAGACTTGCTCCTTCAACCAACTCTAAAGGAAGAAGTCGCGGGGCTTCTGAGCGGCCACTTATGCGGACCACGTGCACTCATCCATCTCCCAGGCAAATGGTGATTCAGCCATTCACGAAACAATGGCAAAATGTGGAGGAGCACCATCTTGCACAAAATTCAATTTGCCATATATTAACAAACATATATTAAAGAATTGAAAAAGATGTAACTGCATATGAAAAAATTATAGATAGTTTAAAATAGGGATTTACTTTTCAATCACCCTGTATAACTACCAACTCCTCCACACGAGCAGGATGGGACACAAGGTTAATTTTTAAGTGGAGTTTGAATTCAGAGTTTTCCTTCTCCTAGATTAGTTATCAAGGTTAAAAAGCCAAGTCTTCCCTACTATTTCACCCACAGATGGAGAGAGAATAGTTGGATGCATACCTTTCCCAAGGGTATTAGCGCTATGTGAATATGCATAATTAATTTATACGAGGCATGATAAAAAAGAATCTAGAGTTAACTTAGCCCCGTCGGCAGGTCTTAGAATACACTTACTATATCTCCTGCAGAAGGTTAAGACCCTCACAAAGGGGTCTCATGGGCATGACACTAAGCTGAGTCTGATGATAAGGCTCGAGTTCTGAAGAACTGAAGAGTCTGAAGTACGGTACTCCACACTCCTCAGCATTGAATGCCAAAGTCGTGATACATGTAAGAAAGCTCGACCCAGGGCCACTTCTAGTGGTCAATAAATAAGAATTCAGATTTTTGAAAGCTTCACTTACCCAGCCGCTCTGCCAAGGGGTAAAGTAAGTAAAATCGTCGGGGTGGCCTAAAGTCGGTATCAGCCAATCAGCGAGGGAGTCTATCCCCTTTTCACTAGCGCTAGACCAAGGAGATTATTTTAGCGTCTGAGGTTGAGCACCACACCTAACATCAGCTCCTTATTTTACCGCACGGATCCCTGTGCTACTCATACGCTGAGTTGGCGAGTGTCGGTATTGAACTAGGAACCTTGTGGTTTCTAGCTGAACGATCTACCGACTGAGCTAACCCGGTATTTACTGATATCCCCCCATGTCAGTCGAACACAACGATACTTATAGTGGGGAACCACGCACAAACCGAAGATCATGCGTGGCTAGTGTTTAGCAATTGCGTGAATTCCTTCGGCATTCCTCTTTTGATGCGTATATATATTTACCAACCCCTCCGCACGAGCAGGATGTGACACAAGGTCAATTTCTTGAGCGGAGTTTAACAGGTTTGAATTCAGAGTTTTCCTTCTCCTAGACCGGTTGCCTAACCAAGGCTAAAGAGCCCAGTCTGCCCTGCTATTTACCCATAGCTGGGGGGAGAGTAAGATCCATACCTTTCCCAAAGGTATTAGCACTAAGTGAAATGCAATTACCACGTCCAGGATTTGAACTCGCGCTGACGAGTCCATTTCCCATGACTATAACCATTACACCACGCGCTTCCTTTTGATGCGTATAAGGCACGAGGAAGCGGGTAGTGCCTGGGGTGGGGTGACCTCCTAGGATCACATTGATATTAAATATCTGACCAGTCAAATGGCCGAAGCCACTGGACACAGGGTCCCGAAAAACCGGGTTAATATATTTTCTGTCAAGATGTATAGTGGCAAAAGCCCGGCAATATATTTCAATGTTATAACAATGCAAAGGCTTTTGAGTGAAAAAAAAAAAGAATGAATAAAACAAAACGTCTTCAGCATAAAATAACCCAACCAGAGTTGATATGCCGTAAAATCCAACCAACCAACCAGATATTATCCTCGTACCCCACTTGTACAAAGTCAGGCACAAGGCCCTATTAACGTGGGACCACCTACAAGCCGAGACTCATTGGTGGCGGGTTAAAAAATTGCGTCGATCCCCTCGGCATTCCCCCCTCAAGGGGGGCAATAAACCCAGCCCTGCCCCTTTAAATCGAGGGGGCAGGTGTTGCCTGGGGGGGATAGCCCCCTGGGATCGACGCTCGTAATTCTACCCACACGTGGTTAAAGAACCAACCAACCAACCAACCAACCAACCAAATAAGATTAAATACTTAAATGTTTAATCTCTTTTATCTACCAGTTAGTGTCAAAAAGCCGAGTCTAACAAAGGACATTAAAAAATGAGTCTTTTTCATCCAGAACGTTCTGAACTTTTGACTGGTTCATCTTCTTCTGATTTCCCCTGCACATATCCATGCACACAAATACACACTGGCTACATATGTTCACACATACACTTGTATTGATGTGTTCAACCCTACATAAATATATATACACACACTTCAACCAATAGACACGCTCATCCCCGCATAAATATACATACACATCCACATAAATATGTATGCACACACTTTGGCGCACATGTACATCCTAATATAGAATACTGACACCCTTACACATATGGCAACCACACACATACATCAGTGCATTTTATCTGCCCTCAAGAGCTGAGGGGGCCATGTTTAGTTCCTTAAATAAGCTCAAAAAGCAACTATAATTTTCTCCTTTTTTTGCGCCCTCCTGAAGCTACGTCCCAGAGCAGCTGCCTCTCCACCACTGAGAGTCCCCCTTCATTGCCATTACTTACAGGTCCACTCTGACTTATGGGTCAAATCGATTCAAATCAATTCATATGAGGTGAGATCAAAGGTGGTATTTACCCAACCCGTTCACCACGGATAGGATGTGACACAAGGTCGAAAGTATGGGGCGTCCAGCAAAGATCGAACTCGCTGTTTCAGTAATAATAGGTCTGCGAGACTAACTTCCTAACCATTACACCACGATGGGGCGGGGGTTAAAAGTGTCAAGAGTAAAAATTATAATTTCTTTTGATCTTAAGATTTAATATGACCAGCTAGGTAACTTATATAATAAAGGGACGATGTCTAAACATCTAGACAACTGTCTTGGCGTCTAGACATATTCTAGATAAGACTATGTGAATTCTCAGTGCTTCTTGAACAGTAGTTTGCCGTGTCGGTGGGGTTTAGAATACATTCACTATATCCCCTGCACAGGGGTTAGAACTCTAAAAAGGGCGTGTCCTGTGTCTGACACTATACTGCATTTAATAGCGAGGCTCCAAAACTTACCTAAATACTCTGACACAGTTATATGGTTTGAAGTATTCCTATCTAATACAAATAATTTGCCTATAGTTATATGGTTTGAAGTATTCCTATCTAATACAAATAATTTGCCTATAGTTATATGGTTTCAAGTATTCCTATCTAATACAAATAATTTGCCTATAGTTATATGGTTTGAAGTATTCCTATCTAATACAAATAATTTGCCTATAGTTATATGGTTTGAAGTATTCCTATCTAATACAAATAATTTGCCTATAGTTATATGGTTTGAAGTATTCCTATCTAATGCAAATAATTTGCCTATAGTTATATGGTTTCAAGTATTCCTATCTAATACAAATAATTTGCTTATAGTTATATGGTTTCAAGTATTCCTATCTAATACAAATAATTTGCACAGTTATATGGTTTCAAGAATTCCTATCTAATACAAATAATTTACACACAGTTATATGGTTTCATGTATCCCTATCTAACACAAATAATTTACACACAGTTATATGGTTTCAAGTATTCCTATCTAATACAAATAATTTGCACAGTTATATGGTTTCAAGAATTCCTATCTAATACAAATAATTTACACACAGTTATATGGTTTCATGTATCCCTATCTAATACAAATAATTTACACACAGTTATATGGTTTCATGTATCTCTATCTAACACAAATAATTTACACACAGTTATATGGTTTCAAGTATTCCTATCTAATACAAATAATTTACTCACAGTTATATGGTTTCAAGAATTCCTATCTAATACAAATAATTTACACACAGTTATATGGTTTCATGTATCCCTATCTAACACAAATAATTTACTCACTGTTATATGGTTTCAAGAATTCCTATCTAATCCAAATAATTTACACACAGTTATATGGTTTCAAGTATTCCTATCTAATACAAATAATTTACACACAGTTATGTTTCAAGAATTCCTATCTAATACAAATAATTTACACACAGTTATATGGTTTCAAGTATTCCTATCTAATACAAATAATTTGCACAGTTATATGGTTTCAAGAATTCCTATCTAATACAAATAATTTACATACAGTTATATGGTTTCAAGTATTCCTATCCAATACAAATAATTTGAAATACTGAAATGATATCACTAATATCAACAGATACGTAGTGATGATATTTGATAAAAAAAACTCGCAGATAAAATGATGCCACTCCAGAAGGGTTGCTTTCGAATCAGAAACTGAAAAAAATTGGGTTATTTTTTGAACAAATCAAATTAAAAAACTGACCAAAGTCCCGAGAGGGCTCGGAAGGGAAGAAAAGGGAAAAAAAAGAAATTTTGTGAAGAAAGGGAAGAAGAAGAGAAGAAGAAGAAAGAAGAAGAAGAAGAAGAAGAAGAAGAAGAAGAAAAGAGGAGAAGAAGAAGAACACAAGAAGACAAGAAGAAAGAGAAAAAGACAGAAGAGAGGAAGAAGAAGAAGAAGAAGAAGGAAGAAGAAGAAGAAAAGAAAGAAGAAGAAAGAAGAAGAGAAGAAGAAGACAGAAGAAGAAGTAGGAAGAAGAAGAAAGAAGAAGAAAGAAGAAGAAGAAGAAGAAGAAGAAGAAGAAGAAGAAGAAGAAGAAGAAGAAGAAGAAGAAAGAAGTACAAGAAGAGAAGAAGAAGAGAGGAGAATGAAGACGACCGAAGAAGAAGAAGAAAGAAGAAGAAGAAGAAGAGAAGAAGAAGAAGAAGAAGAGAAGAGAAAAGAAAGAATTACCCGAAGAAGAAGAAGAAGAAGAAGAAAGAAGAATGAAGAAGAAGAAGAAGAAGAAAGAAGAAAGAAGAAGATACAAGAAGAAGAAGAAGAAGAAGAAGAAGAAGTGAAGAAGAAGACCTTGAAGATTTGGCTCGCCCTTCCAATTTTTTTTTATTACCAATCTTTTTTGCTGAGAAGAAGAAGAAGAAGAAGAAGAAGAAGAAGGTGACGACACTGATCTTGTCAACCTTCTCCAGGTCGCGGTTTTTGTTGTGATGTAATTATTGGTCTTTTCTCCTGTTCTTCTTCTCTCCTTCTTGGTAATTATTCTATTACATCTACACGACGTTCTCTAATAATGACATCTGAAAAGAAGAGACTTTGGGGTGGGTGGGGTGGGGGTAGAGAGAGAGAGAGAGACCGAAATTCTTGGAGAATTTCCACCACCGCATTTTGCCAAAGGCTAGAAATGGTGACTCTCTTCTGGCAGCGGATTGGTTTTCGACTTATCAGCCTCTCAACACATACAAAGAGAGAGAGAGAGAGAGAGGGGGGAGCATAAACTTACATATACATGCAGTCGCATATACATACATGTACATTCAAATATAAGTCGTCGGGGCGGCCTAATGTCGGTATCGGCCAATCAGCGAGGGAGTCTATCGCCTTTTTCACTAGCGCTAGACCAAGGAGATTGTTTTTAGCATCTGAGGTGGAGCGCCACACCTACCATCAGCTCCTTACTTTACTTTACCGCACAAATCCCTGCGCTACTCATACGCTGAGTTGGCGAGGGCCGGTATCGAACTAGGAACCTTGTAATTTTTAGCCCAACGCTCTACCGACATTCAAATATACACATGCACAAATGCACAGATATCCACACACACATGCACACACTTCAGGTATCTACTTGTGTATGAGTCGATCTTGAACATAAGATGACCCTTGTTTAATGGACAAAAATTTGTTAGTTTATGGAATTTATTTTTGAAGCCAACAGATGCTCTGGGTTATTTCCATTATGACTGAATACCGCGTGCACTCATGTAATAATAAAGTTCATAATCATTTTAAACAAGTTGAAACTTCATACTTAGTCGCAATATCAATGTTTTAAGAGCTTTTTTTTCTTTAATTCTTTTCATCTTTTCATTATGTTCGATTGAAACAAATTTGCGTTATTACCCCCCGTCTCTCTCTCTCTCCCCCCTCTCTCTCTCTCTCTCTCTCCTCTCTCTATATATATATATATATATATATATATATATATATTATATATATAAAGAAAATAACAAAAGACTTAGAGATTTAGCATTATAGTCTATTTCAGGGAGCTTAGACAAAATGTCTAACTCTCCCGACTCATATATATATATATATATATATATATATATATATATATCCCTACTCTCTTTCTTTCTTTCTTTATTTCTTATTATATTTTTTCTGTATCGCAATGTCATTTTCCTTCCCTTTCTTTCTATAATAAAAACGGAATTGTCCATTATTAGGCTGGGGTTATGACACTGAAAAGAAATAAGAATTCGGTGGATTATCGACACCAGATAATCAGGATTTAGATTTTGGCATTTCATTTTGATCGAATTGGACGGTCAACGCGCAGTTCTCCAACAGTATGACTAGCTATCTTTATATGTGTTACATTGGACGAGTCCAACTATCTTTTAGGGGAAATATCTCCCTTACAACAAACTCGACTACGAATAACTTCGCGTATTCGGGTCTTTATATGTGTTCGATTGGACGAGTCCAACTATCTTTTAGGGGAAATTTCTTCCCTTACAACAAACTCGACTACGAATAACTTCGCGTATTCGGGTCTTTATATGTGTTCCATTGGACGAGTCCAAGTATCTTTTGGGGGAAATATCTTCCCTTACAACAAACTCGACTACGAATAACTTCGCGTATTCGGGTCTTTATATGTGTTCCATTGGACGAGTCCAACTATCTTTTAGGGGAAATATCTTCCCTTACAATAAACTCGACTACGAATAACTTCACGTATTAATATCTTTATGTGTTCCATTGGACGAGTCCAACTATCTTTTAGAGAAAATATCTTCCCTTATAATAGTCTTTGATTGATGTTCTTTCTTATCGTATTCGCAATGTTGTTCACCCAAATCTGTACAGTGACATTGAATACTTCAGGATACACGCACCATTTCATATTTGAATGGTGGTAGGGTTGTGGCTCAGCTGGCAAAGAAAATGAACATTTGTCATATATCGATCTATAAGGGCTTGTTTAGCTCAGTCGGTAGAGCATCCGCTTCGAGACCAAAAGGTTCCAGGTCCGATACTGGCCTTCACTTACTCAGTTGGCGGTAGGTGTGGCGCTCCACCTCAGCAAGAAAAAATATCACTGGTCTAGCCAAAGGGGGAAAGACTCTCTCGCTGATACTGACAAAAAGCCACTCCACCAACCTCTTTTTTTTACATAATCCATAAGGACCAGTTTAGCTCAGTCGGTAGAGCATCTGCATCGGAACCACAAGGTTCTGGGTTCGATATCGGCCCTCGCTTGCTCAGTGCATGAGTAGCACAGCTTGGATCTGTGCAGTAAAATGGGAAACTGATGGTAGGTGTGGCTCTCCACCTATGATGCAAAAACAATATCCCTGGTCTAGCGATAGTGAAAAGGGTATAGACTCCGGTTGATATCGACAATAGACCACTCTGCCTTCTTTACTTACTTATAAGGTTATTGTGGTGACCGTTGTAGAAAATCCTGGACGAAGCTCTTAGCATTTCACATAGTTGCACCTTTCCCGAGGTATGCATCCAACTCTCCCTCCAGCTATGGGTAAATAGTAGGGTAGACTGTGCTCTTTAACCTTGCTTAGGCAACCAGTCTAGGAGAAGGAAAACTCTGAAATTCAAATCTGTTAAACTTCCCTTAAGAAATTGACCTTGTGTCACATCCTGCCTGTGCAGGGGGTTGGGTATTGGTTGGGTATCTACTCATACGCTGAGTTGGCGAGGGCCGGTATCGAACGAGGAACCTTGTGGTTTCTGCCGAACGCTCTACTGACTGAGCTAATCCGGTATATATATATATATATATATATATATATATATATATATATATATATATATATATATATATATATATATATATATATATATATATATATATATATATATATATATATATATATATATATATATATATATATATTAATCGTTTTCTACATTTGCAAGGCTTTAATAATCACCTTATTTCAAAGAACTTGTTTTATCTAAATCCTATTTGACAATTGGAGAGCTAATTTAGAAAGTCGTTTGCTTATAATTCCAGCAAACTTTCCAATTGCGAATTACAGCTGCAAAACAGGGAAATAAATAAATAAAAATGGCTGATTCAAATATAGAAACTGTCACTGTGTTTATCAAATATTTACGTAAGTATCATTTCATATATATATATATATATATATATATATACGTGTCTGTGGATAACTATATATATATATATATATATATATATATATATATATATATATATATATATATATATATAGTTATAGTTATCCACAAACACGTATTTCGACTTATCAAGTCTCTTCGGTGTGGCTAGACATTTGTAAGCTAAATACAACCGGGACTGAAATCCGGTCGGTTCAGTGTCAATCCGTTACCTTAACCATCAGTCTGTCATCACCTACAGAATGCGAAGGGGATCTTAACTGTTTTAATAGACACATCGGTTTGTATGTAAAGGCCACCATAGAATGCTCCATCCCTTATATAGTAGAGCGTTGCGTTTATATAATATATATATATATATATATATATATATATATGTGTGTGTGTGTGTGTGTGTGTGTGTGTGTGTGTGCTTGCGAGACTTGGACCACGTACAGGAAACATCTGAAACGACGCCTCAAACGCTTTCAACAACAGTGCCTACGACAAATATTAGGGGTACGTTGGCAAATGTACGGCAGTGACATTGAGGTTCTAGAACGAGCCAAATGTCAAAGTATAGAATCTATTATAACCAAGCATAGATTGAGGTGGAGTGGGCATTTGGTAAGAATGGACGATGGCCGACTTCCTAAACAACTGTTCTATGGGGGAACTTGTGAACGGAAAGCGTTTAGCTCAAAAGCCTAAGAAGAGGTACAGGGATTGCCTGAAGTCGACCTTGAAAAAGTGTAACATTGACAAGAAAACCTGGGAGAGCAAAGCTTTGGACCGTGGGTAGTGGAGAAAAACTTTGCTGGAAGGCACATAGAAATTTGAGACCAACCGTAGGCAACATGAACGATTAAAGCGAGATGTTCGCAAGGGACACGTTAATAAAACAGACGACCAAGAGCTTTAAATCGGTCTACTATGTGAACAATGCGGAAGGCCGTGTCTGAGCAGTGCTGGCTTGATGAGTCACCAAATTATGCATCACCGAAATGGACCAATAAAATCCCCTGTGCTTCCTGGAATAACTTGTGACTATGGGAAGATGTGCAAGACTTTAGCTGGACTAAAAAGCCACATTCGTACAGCTTACCGTTGAACTTATTGAACTTTTTGAAGCTCATCTTTGTATTTTTTGAACTTCTGAACTTTACTGAAGTATCGCTTCATATATATATATATATATATATATATATATATGATCTACCGAATGGTCTTTAATCTAATATGTGATCTACCGAGTTGTTTACATTCCAATATGTGATCTACCAATTAACTACCATTATTTTCCCATTAAACTAACCCTAAACCCTAACCCTAACTTCTTTTTTCCTAGTAGATCACATGCCATGAATAGTAGATCACAAACTGGAAGAGCATCACATTTACTATAGAAATACATTGGAAATGAAGAACAAAATAGATAAAAGATAAACCAACAAGGATTAACATGCCGTAAAATCGAACCAACGTTATCTGATAAAAAGAATTGAACTCTAAACTTCATGTCTATTGGCCCAACACTTCAACCATTGATCTAGACATCACTTTGTTTTTAAGATCAACAACCACAACGCCGGTGTTTACTATTAAAAAAAGAAAAAGGTGTTACTTTCTTGATGTCAGCTAATAGCTATTCACTTAATGTTTAGCGTCTTATCACACTGAATTCTCTCAACAACATTTTGCCAGGAAGTTTTTCTTATTGATTTTATCTCCTAAGCTGATTGATATATGAACATCTTCTTCAGACACAAATGAGGGTTAACATTCTGGCATTAAAACTACAAGGTCAGTCCAGAAAGGATTTAGCTATTTAATATTAATAGAAAAAGTGGCCTACCTAGGGATATGGGGCCTTCCTAAGCTGATTGATATATGAACATCTTCTTCAGACACAAATGAGGGTTAACATTCTGGCATTAAAACTACAAGGTCAGTCTAGAAAGGATTTAGCTATTTAATATTAATAGAAAAAGTGGCCTACCTAGGGATATGGGGCCTTCCTAAGCTGATCGATATATGATCTTCTTCAGACACAAATGAGAGTTAACATTCTGGTATTAAAACTACAAGGTCAGTCCAGAAGGGATTTAGCCATTTAAAATTAATAGAAAAAGTGGCCTACCTAGGGATATGGGGCCTCATTCTACTTATATAATATATAAGTTTTTCTTATTGATTTTATCTCCTAAGCTGATTGATATATGAACATCTTCATCAGACACAAATGAGGGTTAACATTCTGGTATTAAAACTACAAGGTCAGTTCAGAAAGCATTTAGCCATTTAATATTAATAGAAAAAGTGGCCTACCTATGGGTCCTTCCTAAGCTGATTGACATATGAACATCGTCTTCAGACACAAATGAGGGTTAACATTCTAGTATTAAAACTACAAGTTTTCTTAATTTTATTTTCTAATTCATTTTTTCTTTTATTTTAATTTTATTTCATTCTTATGTGAAGATGCATCAGAAACTGACAGGAATATCATATTAAATAAAAGAAACAAACAATAAAAGAAGCATTACCTTTTTTTATTTAAAGATTTTATTTTTGACAACCATTCATTGTAATCGTGGAAAGTGAAGATTCTTGAGTTAAAAATTTGGCTGAAAAACCTCACTTGAGGGAGAAATTCTTTATGTGATGCCATTTTGAGAAAAATTAGTTTATTCTCCATCAAATTTAAACAAATGAAACGTTATGTTTATCTATGTTTTTTATGCATACACACAAACACACACACACACATACATACATACACACACACACACACATACATACATACACACACACACGCGCGCGCACGCATAAGCAAACACACACACATAGATAAGCATACTCACATATCTAAATTCATGTACACTACACGCAAGTATACATACACACACACAGAAACACAAAAACAGAATATATATATATATATATATATATATATATATATATATATATATATATATATATATATATATATATATATCATATCAGTTTAAGAGCATTTCCCATCAGTCAGCAATTTAAAGTTGTCATTGACGATTTTTTAAGGCTTGAAAGTTTTCTGAAAAATTACTAAGTGGATTTTCCATGGAATCTTAGCGGCATTTTTAACTTCAGTGTATCAGAAGCCATTAAAATAGCAAGCATTTTTTTATCCATTTATGCAAATTCCTCATCCAATCTGTCTGTCTATCTATCTATTTCAGTCTGTTCTATCAATCAATCAATCTATCTAACTATCTATTTATTTCTAGACATATTTATCTATCTATCTATGTATCTTAGTCTGTTCTATCTATCTATCTATGTCTGGCCATATCTATCTATCTATCTATCTATCTCAGACTGTTCTATCTAACTATCTATCTATCTCTGGTCATATCTATCTATCTCTGGTCATATCAATCTATCTCTGGTCATCTATCTGTCAATCTATCTTCATATCTATCTGTCAATCTATCTATCTATCTCAGTCTGTTCTATCTATCTATCTATCTATCTATCTATCTATGTCTGGTCATATCTATCTATTTATCTCAGACTGTTCTATCTAACTATCTATCTATCTCTGGTCATATCTATCTGTCAATCTATCTATCTATCTCAGTCTGTTCTATCTATCTATCTATCTATCTATTTCTAGTCATATCTATCTATCTATCTATCTATCTATCTATCTCAGTCTGTTTTATCTATCTATCTATCTATCTATCTATCTATATGTATATATATATATATATGCGCGCTCGCGCGTGCGTGTGTGTGTGTGTGTGTGTGTGTGTGTGTGTGTGTTAGTTTGTTCATATCTATCTATCTCGACCTATGCATATCTACCTATCTATCTATCTCAGTCTGTTCATATATATATATATATATATATATATATATATATATATATATATATATATATATATAGTCATCGACAGACGCGTCTTTCGACTTATCAAGTCTATTCAGTGTGGCTAGACATTGTGTAAGCTACCTGCAACTGGGATAGAACTCCGATCGATTCAGCAGTAGTCGGACAGCTTAACCGCTCGGCCATCGTCACCCACAGAATGCGAAGGGGATTTTAACTGTTTAAATACACACAAATTCATTTCTTTCTTTCTCAGGCTTTTCATATCTATCTATTTCTGTTCAAATCTATTAATCTACTTACCCATCTCTGTTGAAAAGTATCTATCACGCTCTGTTCAAATCTATCTATCTATCTACCTCTCTATCTATCTATCTATCTATCTATCTCAGTTCAAAACTATTAATCTAGCTAACTCAATTTGATCCTGTCTATCTGCACACACATACACACATACACACGCGAATGCACGCACACACACACACACGCACACACACACACACACACTTTTAAGAGCATGTCTAAATGCCTTTTAGGAAGAAAAATTGAATCTCATTGAGAAAAAAAAATGCAGCCACGAAACAATTTGAGAAAAGGAAGAAGAAAACCAAGGATTTCTTGTGTATCCACTAATTTAATAATTCTTCTTCCAAAGAATTCCGTTTTCCTATAACAAAAAAAAAATAACAACAACAACAAAAACCTCCATTTCAATCTTGTGATATTAAAAGTCGACTCTAGTAACCACACAAGATGGTTGCAAGCAATTTAAAAAAAAAATCTTTTTGGCTGTTACAAAATCACTCAAAATCTTTGAAGCAATTCTCTGGAGACATTTTGTTGATGCCATCAGATGAAGCAGATATCCGAAGAGTGATCCAGACTCTATTTCTTTGGAGACTTCCATTTAATGTAACAATGAAATAATCAAGACAAGTTAAAGCGACATTTCTTCCAGGCTGTGGTTGTATCAGTACTGCTGTATGACTGCATCACTTGGACCATAACGAAGCGCCTTTTTTTACATATCTTGTTTTTCGTTCTGCATGGTGTCTAGCCACCCTCCTCACCAGACAAAATCTATGGGGTTCCCGGTTTAGTCACCGATGAACCGACTATATATATATATATATATATATATATATATATATATATATATGGTGTGTCCGAAAAGAAAGCAATCGTCTTCAAAAACAAATTTATTGCTTTACTCACACAAGTCTCATTAAAATGAGACTTGTGTTTTCAAAATAGCCCCACCCACACACACACATACGACCCCGAGTGCTTTTTTTTTCTTTTCTTTTTTGTTTTTGTTTTTTCTTTTGGTCTTTCTTTCATTTCTTTTTCTTCTTTTATTCTGAACAGCAACCCTCATTGATTTTTTAAAGATATTGTCCAGGTTCCGTAGTGCATTTTCTTAACACTTCACAATCTTCTTATATCGACGAACTTTTACGTTAGGTTTTAGTACACTTACTCAGAAACAATTCTTCCGGGCTGTGGTAGTATCAGTGCTGCTGTACGGCTGCACCACTTGGACCCTAATGAGGCGCCTTGAGAATAAGCTAGATGGGAGCTGCACAAGAATGCTACATGCGGTCTTGAACAAGTCGTGAAAACAGAACCCCACAAAGAAGCAGCTGTATGGCCACTTGCCTCCCATCTCACTGACCATCCGAGTGAGACGGACTAGGCATGCAGGACACTGCTGGGGAAGCAAGGACGAGCTCATACGTGACATTCTCCTGTGGAAGCCAACATATGGATATGCTAACGACCTATACTGGCCAACTATGTGAGGATGCTGGTTCCTGCGCGAAAGAAGTCCCAGGGCCGATGAATGATAGGGAAGATTGGCGTGAGATTGTCATGGATATCTGATGATGATGATGATTTGTTACATAGTGATGGGTGTACCGTCGGTTTTGGACAGTGTAGAAAATAGATTTGAATTCACGTGTTGTTGAATTCAAATATGGACCGTTAGATTGAGTGACACTTAATGACCTTAGTCTGACCCCCAATTTCCTGTTGCAAGGCAACTGTGAGAAAGGATTTTAGTTTAGAGTTAGTCGGCTGCTAGACACCATAATGTAAGGACGTACTCAAGCAGAACTCAGCCATGCGTGTTTTAAGATCTGGTGTTTAAGAATTAATAAAATGTGATTCACAAAAATATATGCCTTGAGTTTGTCTCTGAAAACAACGACAACCAAGGCTTGACCAACATCCTAGAAGAAGCCGAAACCAGAGAACCTTTGAGAAGTTAGAAGAAACCACCCGTAACAAGAGACCAGGCCCGGAAGAATTAGGAATAAATAATGAAGATAGCTACTCAGAACTAAGAAAGAAAGTACAAATCACAAAAAAGATAAGAGCTACGCCAGACAACAGAAAAAGTGAGTACACAGTAAGAAAATTTAACATGGGAGATATAGCCACGGAGGTAATTTTCACCTTTAGTTCTCAAAATTCCTAGCAAATAAGGCAATTAGAGTAACCTCCCTTGACTTTCACTTTGAACTAAGCCGGTAGCTATTTTGAAAATCTCTGTGCAAAATATATAAATCTTAGAAACTTTTTCGAAAACAATACAACTGCATGCTTTAACACAAAAATATCATAAAATGTGTTCTTAATAACAATTAAGTTCATTTCAGATAACTTTATGCTAGGAATTTAGTCAACTGACTTTCACTTTGAAACAAGACGGTAGCCATTTTGAAAGTCTCCGTGCGAAATATACAAATCTTAGAATCATTTTGAAAACAATACAACTGCATGCTTTAACACAAACATATCATAAAATGTGTTCTTAATAACAATTAAGTTCATTTCAGATAATGCGCACGCACAATTTTATGCTAGGAATTTTAACAACTAAAGGTGAAAATTACCACCACGGATATTTCTCATAATACAGAAGTAAGAAGATGCTACTCAAAAAGTAATTGGTTGGTTGGCTTATTGATTTTAACGGCATATCAACCTGTCTCAGGTTATGTCATGCCTAACGGTTAGGAAGTAATATATGTTGGGTTCTTTTTGGTTGGTTGCCTTTAGCTTTGATCTAGAGGTACTTTTCCTACCACTAATTTCAAGTACTGTTTGCCATGTTAATCACGACTGTCGGTCTTCCACCGACTGTCTGATATCCGATCTCACTGAAAAGTTAAAGCAAAAATTCTTCCAGGCTATGGTTATATCAGTACTGCTGTATGGCTGCACCACCTGGACCCTAACGAAGCGCCTCGAGAATAAGCTAGATGGGAGATGCACAAGGATGCTGCATGCGGTCTTGATCAAGTCGTGGAAGCAGCACCCACAAGGAAGCAGTTGTGCGGCCACCTGCCTCTCATCTCACAAACCACCTGAGTGAGACAGACAAGGCATGCTGGACTGCTGGAGAAGCAAGGACGAGCTCATAAGCGACATCCTCCTGTGGAAGCCAACACATGGACATGCTGATGTGGGCCGGCCACCAAGGACCTACATGGACCAACTATGTGAGTATACTGGATGCTACGCGGAGGACCTCTCTGGGACGATGAATGATATGGAGGGTTGGTGAGAGATTGTCATGGTTATTCATGCTAATTGCGTGACAGGATGATGATGATGATAATGATTGAATGACCCTCGTAGTAAAGAGACTTCCATTTGATGGGGGGGGGGTAATCAAGACAATTTATATAGAAAGCCCATTGGTAAATATTTTTTGACAAATAGAGATTACACATTCTTCTGTCAATTTCGCATGGTTTGCACTTCACAGCCAGCAAAAATGTTGATAACAGACCTCTGTTCAAGCCTGGAAAACTGTTTGATTTGCTGTCATTTTAAATAGCCTCAAAAGACAATTTATATATAAAGCAGCTTATTTTGAGAAGTGTAATGTAATATTTATTGCTGTAGGAAATGGACATGACGAAATGTGAGATCGAAGTGCTCTAGAGTAAAAGTTAAATAAAGAGTGAAAGATAAAATCTGTCCAACTTTGAATTGACCTTAGTCAGTCAAACCTTGGTAATTCAAGATGGTAGTCAAATCGAAGTTGTTAAAAAAAGCAAGATGGGAGACATCCAAATTTATAAAGAATGTTGTTTATTTCTGGCTCTCTTTTCTGTCAAGGCTACTCTCCTCTCTGCCTCAACCCTCTCCGTGCCTTGCTTAACGTTGTCTATGACGTATTCTACACATTCGTTGGCAGGATAAAGTGCCCAACACAGACGTGCTGGATTGCGCACACATGAACAGTATGTTCTCCATTCTCTGTGAGAGGCGCCTTCGTTGGCTTGGACATGTCAGGAGAATGGAAAATGGACACATCCCAAAAGATCTTTTGTACAGCGAATTAGTAAAAGGCTCCCGATCGGTTGGTAGACCACACCTACGATTTAAAGATGTCTGCAGGAGAGCTATGAGGATATACCATATTAACACAAACACGTGGAGGTAGATGCAAAAAAATAGAGCAGCCTGGCGCCTTAACGTTAAGCAAAGCACGGAGAAGGGTGAGGCAGAGAGGAGAGTAGCCTCGACAGAAAAGAGAGCCAGAAAGAGAGAAAAAAGCCAGCAGCCCCAGAAAGCATCACGGTTTGTGTACATTCAGTGCACCAAAGACTTTCACTCAAGAATTGGCCTACAGTCACTTGCTCAGATGCAGATGAAATCTTTTATTTTTATTTTGGACACTATGTCATCATCCTTAGTGGATGGAAAGTATCCTGTAACTAAAGTTTCATGCCTACTTGCAATCATCAGATGGTCATAATGTTAAGATTTTAAAAAACGGTTGCTTGTTTAGCGTTTATATAACCTGAAGCATGTTCACACGATGGAATTTTATATCGCTAAAGTTGTTTTTTTAAAACTTTGGCTTGTTTAGCGTTTAAATACTTTTCTCATTCCTTCTCCAGTCATTATATATATATATATATATATCGCCTGTCACTGTTTACAGACTTGAGTTCTCAGGTGATTGTAAAAACATACCCCCATAAGTATGTATCAATTAATTGTTCAGCCCAGACTAACAGCCGCTTAAGGCCACAAAGGTAAGGAACTTGGCAGACGAAAATTCTGTCGGGTACGATCCCGGCTAGAGGTAGTTGTTAAAAAGTCAGGCCGCACTGATGAGAAGTAAACTTCAAAACACGTGTCTGTGGATGACTGACATATATATATATATATATATATATATATATATATATATATATATATATATATATATATACCAATTTCTTAAGCGGAGTTTAACAGGTTTGAATTCAAAGTTTTCCTTCTCCTAAAGAGTCCAGTCAGCCCTACTATTTACCCATAAATCAGGCCCTATCCAATCAATTCTCTGGACATATCAAACTCTAACACTTATATGATTGTCCTAACCCTTTTGCTCTTATGGAAAACTCCCAACCTTTTTTATCATATATGTGCTAGGAGGCAGTGGCTGAGGGCCTTATTGTCTTGGGTACGATGTTAAAATGTATCTAATGGTAAAGTTCCTATTCTGGAACTCTGAGGAGTGTAGAATACCCCTTAACAACCATTACTCTCAGGTCCACTCGGACCCGGAGACGTAGTGTCTGTTAGTGTTTTAAAAAATTGAGCTTAAAAAAATGTCAATATCTATCAAGAATGAATAAAACAAAATGTATTTGGCATAAAATAACCCAACAAAGGTTGACATGCCATAAAATCCAACCAAGCAACCAACCAATCAGAAAAATGTTCCATTTTTTCAATGAGTTGGTTACAAAAAGATGCAGATATTTGATATAATAATAGATTTGATAAATGTTGTGCAGTTATTTTTGTGAATGAAATAAAATGACTTCTCTGTATATGAGTGTTATTTTGCATAACAAAAGTTTGAAGTTGCACACACACACACACACACACACACACACACACATACACACACACACAATTGTATGTGTGTGTATGTGTGTGTCTGTATGTAATAATTTGCACACAATTGTATGTATGTGTGTGTGTATAATTAACACACGGATGTATGTATGTGTATGTGTGTAATAAATTGTACACAATTGTACGTGTGCGTGTGTGTGTGTGTGTTTGTGTGTGTTTGTGTGTGTTTGTGTAATAATTTGCACATAATTTTGTGTGTTTATGTGTGTGTGTGTTTGTGTAATAATTTGCACATAATTTTGTGTGTTTGTGTGTGTGTGTTTGTGTAATAATTTGCACATAATTTTATGTGTTTATGTGTGTGTGTGTGTGTTAGAGTGTTTAATAGTTTGCAATTAGGAGTGTGTGAAATAATTCACACACAATTGTATGTGTGTATGTGTGTGTGTTTGTAATAATTTGCACACAGTTGTATGTATGTGTATATGTGTAATAATTCACACACAATTGTATATGTGTGTGTGTGTGTGTGTGTGTGTGTGTGTGTGATAATTTACACACAATTTGTGTGTGTGTGTGTCTGTGTGTTTGGAATAATTTGCACACAGTTGTATGTGTATGTGTGTGTGTGTATGTGAATGTATGTGTGTTTTCTTCCGTGCTGTCTATTCACTCTCATAATCAATTACATGCAACTATATGTGTGTATGTGAAATAATTCACACACAATTGTATGTGTGTGTGTGTGTGTATGTGTGTGTGATAATTTGCACACAGTTGTATATATATGTGTATGTGTGTAATAATTTGCACACAAATGTATGTGTGTGTGTGTGTGTGTCTGTGTGTGTGTGTGTGTGTGTGTGTGCGTGTGTGTGTGTGTGTGTGTGTGCGTTTATGCGTGTGTGTTTTCTTCCGTGCTGTCTATTCACTCTCATAAATATTCATGAGCATTTCATTTCTGAATTGTCTGGCACGAATCAAAATGGAAATTATTTATAGAGATTAACTTTATGTTTGATTGATTGATTGATTTTAATGGCTTGTCAAACTGTCTCGGGTTATATCATGCCAGGAGTTTAGAGGATTGTGTTCATTGTCTATTTATATTTACACTTTTTGTATTGATTGGTTGGTTGGATTTTACGGCATGTCAACCCTTGTTGAGTTATTTTATGTCATAGACATTTTGTTTTATTCATTCTTGATGGGTATTCAATATTTTTGGATTTTACGGCATGTCAACCCTTGTTGAGTTATTTTATGTCATAGACATTTTGTTTTATTCATTCTTGATGTGTATTGAAAAAAAAAAATTTTTAACACATTTTTTTCTATTTAACCAATAGATGGGACCCTAACAGGTACTACCACCCCGGGTCAGAGTAGACCTGGGAGAAATGGTGATGAAGGGGTACTCCATTTTTGTATTGTTTCTCAATTATTTGCACATAATTATAAGGGCTGGGTTAGCTCAGTCGGTAGAGCGTTCGGCTAGAAACCAACAGGTTCCTAGTTCGATACCCGCCCTCGCCAACTCAGCGTTATGAGTAGCACAGGGATCTGTGCGGTAAAGTAAGGAGCTGATGGTAGGTCTGGCGCTCCACCTCAGACGCTAAAATAATCTCCTTGGTCTAGTGCTAGTGAAAAGGGGATAGACTCCCTCGCTGCTTGGCTGATACCGACTTTAGGCCGCCCCGACGAAAAAGAAAAAAAGGTAAAATATCATGTAACTAAAAATAATAATCCTTAGTAAACAATTATAGCTTCATTATAACTATTGTTAATACAAATAATCTACAATTATATAGCAACAAGTATTCCCATTACATATTTGCCGAGGCATGGAATAAACTGCTTGCATCTGTTGTAGGCTGCCGAAACACTGCATCTTTCAAAGCCTCCATGCTTCCTGTAATCCGCCAACACTATACCTGATACCCTCATCCACACACATAAGCACACACGCGCACACATACATGTATATTATTACTGTACGCTATTCATGTTCCTGACACTAATACATTATTCTATGTACTAGACATGAGATTTTGATGAGTTGTGGTGCACCTGAGCACTGTACGCATACATGTATATTATTACTGTATGTTATTCATGTTCCTGACACTAATACATTTTTCTATGTACTAGACATGAGACTTTGATGAGTTGTGGTGCACCTATGCACTGTACACATACATGTATATTATTACTGTATGTTATTCATGTTCCTGACACTAATACATTATTCTATGTACTAGACATGAGACTTTGATGAGTTGTGGTGCCCCTGAGCACTGTACACATACATGTATATTATTACTGTACGTTATCCATGTTCCTGACACTAATACATTATTCTATGTACTAGACATGAGACTTTGATGAGTTGTGGTGCACCTGAGCACTGTACACATACATGTATATTATTACTGTATGTTATTCATGTTCCTGACACTAATACATTATTCTATGTACTAGACATGAGACTTTGATGAGTTTGTGGTGCCCCTGAGCACTGTACACATACATGTATATTATTACTGTACGTTATCCATGTTCCTGACACTAATACATTATTCTATGTACTAGACATGAGACTTTGATGAGTTGTGGTGCACCTGAGCACTGTACACATACATGTATATTATTACTGTATGTTATTCATGTTCCTGACACTAATACATTATTCTATGTACTAGACATGAGTCTCTGATGAGTTGTGGTGCACCTGAACACTGTACACAATAAATTTCACTATTTCATTATCATAATAATTGTTCATACAGATCTCTCTGGTTATCAGATATTGTTTGGTTTGTTGTTTTGTTGGGGTTTTATTGTTTTTATTTTATGGCATATCAACCTCAGTGGGATATCTAATGCCGACAAAGTTTTGAAATAGATTCCTTCTTGATGGGTACTCAATTTTTTTAACACATTTTTCCTATTTAACCCATAGATTGCACCCTAACAGGTACTACCACTCTGGACCTGGAAGTAATGCTGATGAAGGAGTACTCCAATCTCCCCAAGCTCCAGAACTGAAACTTCACCATAAGATATATGATAAAAAGGGTTGGGACTTGCCATGAGGGCAATAGGGTTAGGGCTTGATGTGACCATCCGATTGATCAGAGATGGCTTTTCTGACCCCCCCCCTCCCGTCTAGTCTAAGTAAGGGCCAAAGTGGAGTGTTGCACGTTATGGACTGCTAAACCACCAGGGTTCCATCCTTAAGTGTCACAGGTCGTCACCCACAACCAACAGGTGGCCCATTGGGGATGGGAGGTTACCCTTCTGCAGAGGTGCAGTCGGTGTATTCTAAAACCCCAGCTGGCAGGGCTGATATTGTTTGGTTTAGATTCTTTGCTTAATGGCATATCAACCTTCCTGGGTTATTTAATGCCAAAACCATCCTTGTAGAGGAACAATAGTTGTACTATTTAACCCTTTAGCTGCAAGTACCATGGGGTTCATACAGCTAGAAAATGTGACGCATTTGTTGAGAAAGGGTGTATAAAAAGTGAGAGGAGAGCTACTTTGCCATCGTTTTTCTCTCACAGACTTTGGGCAATTGACAATGAAGGTAGGAGCGAGAGAAGATGGTGTCACCCTCCGCCCCTATTTGGGGGAAATATCAAAATAATTTTTAAGTCGTCAGGGTGGCCTAAAGTCAGTATCAGCCAGACAGCGAGGGAGTCTATCCCCTTTTCACTAGCGCTAGACCAAGGAGATTGTTTTTTTGGCATCTAAGGTGGAACGCCACACCTACCATCAGCTCCTCACTTTACCGCACAGATCCCTGTGCTACTCATACGCTGAGTTGGTGAGGGCTGGTATTGAACCTAGAACCTTGTGGTTCCTTGTCAGACGCTCTACCGACTGAGCTAAACCGTAACTGAGGTTTAAGAGCTCAATAAAACTAAGATATTGCGTTTGTGTTGGTGTTTGTCAATCGTGAAAGAGAGAATCAGTCCCCATGTGGCAGAAACTGATTAGCAATGAAGAAACCTACATACGTTATCACCTTAGAGAGAGTTTTTAAGTAATTATTTCTATAATACACCACTTAGGGGAGTAAACCCCGAAAACAAATCAGGAGCCGGAGTCCCTAAGGTGGTGTGATGCTGAAATCCAGTGCTACCCATTAACACCTGCGACACTACCGTTGCCAAACTGCATTGGTCCCTTACCTTTCCTTTGGATCCCAGCGGCAGTGTGGAGAGGGAGGATTTGCTGCATGGGCAACATCTCATCCTCCACATGAACCCGCCAAGGCTATGTAGTTCAAGTTAAAAAAAACAAAAGAAACAAAAACAAAAAACTTGGCACTACTAAAACAACGCCCCCCCCCCAAAAAAAA
>CM042155.1:26146418-26151418 GCA_023376005.1 Doryteuthis pealeii | reverse complement strand
ACAGTAAAATATACATGTATGTGTGCGCATGCATGCATATGTGTGTGAGAGGGGTATCCGGTAAAGTGTTGGTGGAACTACAGGAAGCATGTAGGCTTTGAAAGATACAGTGTTTCGGCAGCCATACAACAGATGCAGGCAGCTTATTCCATGCCTCGGCAATTCTGAGCATGAAAAAATGTTTCCGAAAGTCATGTAACCAATGCGTTTTCCTGACTTTGTAGGCATGCCCACGTGGTTTAGAAACATGGAGATCAAAAAGTTGGTCATGGTTGCTGTTGTTAAGATGATTAATGACCTTATGAGTGTTTACCAGCACAAGCAGAATGTGACACAAGGTCACAATTCTTAAGTGGAGTTTAACAAGTTTGAATTCATTTGTTTCCCTTCTAGATTGGTTACCTAACCACTGTTAAAGAGCCCAGTCTGCCCACTATTTTACCTCATAGCTAGAGGGAGAGTAGTTGGATGCATACCTTTCCCAAGGATATTAGCGCTTTGTGAAATGCAAAACAGCCTAGTCACGGACTTGAACTCAGGTTGATGAGTCCATTTTCTATGACTCTATCCATTATACTACATACCTCCATATCTCCCCGCGATGTACGTATTTTTGAACTGCTATATATTAAAATTTGTATATTTACAAAGTGCTTCTAATGTTGTGACCTTTTGTCAGACTTACTTTCCTGTGATAATAAGCCCACTACTGATGACAATGATGTGGATTGACATTTCAAGTTTACCAAACTGACATATTCTGACTTACCAACTCAAAGATCTCTTTCTATTTCTCTCCCCTTCTCTCTCTCTCTCTCTCTCTCTCTTCTTTGTCACTCTTTCTTTCTCTTGCACTTGTTTCTCTCTCTCTCTCTTTCCCCTTTTCTCTCTCTCTCTCTCTCTCTCTCTCTCTCTCTCTCTCTCTCTCTCTCTCTCTCTCTTCTGTCACTTTTTCTTTCTCTCTCTTCTGTCACTTCTTTCTTTCTCTTGTCTCTCTCTCTCTCTCTCTCTTCTCTCTCTCTCTCGCTCGCTCTCTCTCTCTCTCTTCTGTTGCTCTTTCTTTCCCAAGCACTTCTCTCTCTCTCTCCTCTCTCTCTCTCTCTCTCTCTCTCTCTCTCTCTCTCTCTCTCTCTCTCTCTCTCTTCTGTTGCCTCTTTGTCTTGCTCTTGTTTCTCTCTCTGTCTCTCTGTCTCTCTCTCCCTACCTCTCTGTCTCTGTCTCTCTCTCTTGTTCTCTTTCTCTTCCCACTACTGATGACAACAATGTGGAACTGACGTTTCAAGTTTATCAAACAGTGACATATTCTGACTTATCCACTCTAGATCAATCTGAGACTGGATTGTGTAACACATTCAGAGTTTTGGTTATAAAGTTTCAATGTTGGTTCAAGGTCGGTTGTTGGTTATTCTTTTGTTTTACAGCACACTAACCCTTTTCAGGTCATTTAATGCCAAATCAAGTCATTTTTTATATCAGGTTGCTTACAATACCTGCCGTTGCTTAAATGGTCACACCATCTAAAGTGTTGAATGTTGTAGAGGAGTGCATAATGACTAACATGCTGAACTATGACAAGTCTGATCTCCAATTGCACTATTTGTTCATTTTCAGACTAATACTCTTGGGAAAGGTATGAACCCCTTCTTCTCAGAAGTTGTTTTTATAGTACCCACTACTGTTCTACAAGGATGAATTTGGCATAAAACAACCCATTAACAAAGGAACAAAATGCATTAGAGTTTGGTAATAATGATTATATAATAACATCCATTTTGAATATATGATCTCTCACTAGAAATAATAAAACCTGTATCTTTGGTTTAGAAGAAAATTAGATTTTATAAATTAAAAATTGTTAGGGGTGTACTTATTTATGAAAACCACATCATCATCATGTCACCTTGACAATCTCTCCACCACATCCCCTATCATTCATTGTCCTCGGGAGGTCTCTGCCAACCATCCAGTATCTGCGCAGAGCCTGGTCAATATAGGTCTTTGTTGGAGGAGCCCACACTGGCGTGCCTGTGCACCAGTTTTCCCATAGGAGAATATCGCTTATGAGTTTGTCCTTGCTTCTCACAGCAGTGTTCAGCATGTCTTGTTTGTCTCACTCAGATGGTCTGTGAGATAGGAGGCAAGTGGCCGTACAGTTGCTTTCTGGTAGGGAGTTGTTTCCACAATGTTTAAGATTGCAACAGCAGCATTCTTGACCAACTCCCCATCCATCTTATTCTCTCGGCACTTTGTTAGGTGCAACAGTGTGGCAGCCATACAGTAAGCACTGATACATATGCTCATGTGACTTTCAAAAAACATTTTTTTTCCAGCTCTCAGAATTGTGGAGACATGGAATAAACTGCTCGCAGTCTGTTGTAGGCTTGCCGAGCAATCTGAGTCTTTCAAAAGCCTCCATGCTTCCTGTGGTCCGCCGACACTAATAACAGATATTATGCACACTCTCTCCACATACATATGTACACACGGCGCACACATATCATTTACTACTGTACTGTTCATGTTCGTATACACTACATTATTATGTGTACTTAACATGAGACTTTGATGAGTTGTGGTGCACCTGAGCACTGTACACAATAAATTTCATTATTATTATATTGAAACTAGCAAAATATTGGCACTCTCCGGGTCAAGCATTTAAGTTTTAATAAGAACGAAAAAATCATATTAAAATTAGAAAGGCTAATGAAACTGAAATAAGAATGCAGATAAAAGAGGATTTGGAACAGAGGGGGTATGATTGAAAATAGAACAACTTTGAAACTAACTCTTCATCATTTTCCATTACTCCCGTCTTTCATTTGGTAAATTTTCCTAATTTAACTATTTGGTTAAAATAGGAAGTAAATAATTAAATTAAACATTTATTTCTTCTTGTTAATGAATTTCTTTTAAGATTTATCCCGAATTTTTGCTCATTATTCAAAAAAGATAAAACCAAACAATTAGAAACCCAATAATGCTAAACATATATTTATTAAAATCAAATTTTTTAAGATCAATATGCAAATTAAAGCCTTCCCATTCACACTGAATCTGCTATTTTGTTGTATATATACCACATAAAATTGCATGCTATTAGCGTTAGAACATTTTTTTTAATGATGTAAAAAAAAATACATTTTTATCAATAATCTGAGGTTTAAAATTTAAAATAAAACATGGAGAATGTGTACGTAAATAACTAAAGGAAAATTGTAACTTGTATAAGTAACATAGTTGTCGGTTACAGACAGACAAAACCACAATTCCATTATAATAAGATATGCTTGGAAGAATTGTCACTTTAACTTGTCAGTGAGATCTGATTTCCATATGACTGACCAGTTGAAAATTTGTTTGAATTTTTTTTTTTTTTTTAATGAATATTTGCTTTTGTTTTTTTTTTTTTTTTTGTTTTTTTAGCATAGCAAATTTATTCTTTAATGACAAGCAGTCTGTGTATGAGTGGCCACTTCATGTTGATGATTTTTTTTTTTCTGGTTACTCTGAGACTTGCGCATCGGAAGTGCAAAATAGTTTTTACTATATTGTCTTTCTATATTTTTTTAAAATTTTTTTAATAATATATATTCTTTTTTTTTCAGAAATAATTCTGTACGAATATAAATTAGATTAAAAAATTGTGTATATTTAATTAAATGTTAAATATGATGAAATTGCATTAAATATTGTAATATTAAATCAATTGTTAATTGTTTATTGTTCATTTTAATTAAAATTGTTAATTAATTAATTGTTTATTATGTAATTATTAATTTAATTAATGTTCAAATTAAAATCTAAATGAAAATTTGTGTAATGATTACTCACATGATAAATATAAATATATAAATTAGATTTTTGTTATATATTTTTTCTATATTATTTGTTTGGTTTTTCCTAGTTGAGTAACATGATATATTCAGGTGACCCGCAGAAAACAGAACCCAAATTATTTATTTTATTTTCCCATGAACTAACCCTAACCCAACCCCCAACCCAAACCCTAACCTAACCATAAACCTAAGCCTAACCCCTAAACTCCTAACCCTATCCCTACCCCCTGTTGAGTTACTAATATACAGGGTGACTCCAGAAAAAAACAGAACCCAAATTATTTATTTATTTTCTTTTATGAAACTAACCCTAAACCCCAACCCCAACCAACTTTACACCCCCTAACCCGCTAAACTCCTAACTAACCCTAAACCCTAACCCTAACCCTAAACCCTAACCTATCCTACCACCCCCCTATGTTGAGTAACGGTATGAGAGAGTACAGGCGCTGACACCCCAGAAAAAAAAAATAACCCATCAATATTTATCCGTACTTAAGAACTGTTACTTCTTTTTTTTTAAGTTTAAAGTTCCAAAAAAGGGGTTTAGGGTTAGGGTGGGGGTAGGGTTAGGGTTGGGGATGGGGTTTA
Organism: Doryteuthis pealeii; assembly: GCA_023376005.1. Classification (NCBI taxonomy): domain Eukaryota; kingdom Metazoa; phylum Mollusca; class Cephalopoda; order Myopsida; family Loliginidae; genus Doryteuthis; species Doryteuthis pealeii. The sequence goes on along the minus strand of CM042155.1, from coordinate 26,146,988 downwards.
GGGTTAGTTTAAAATAAAATGGGGAAAATAAGTAAATAATTTAGGGTCTGTTTTTCTGGTCACTCTGTAATATCATGTTAGCTCATTGTAACTCCAAATAACCTTATTTTTTTCTATATTCTCTTTGCATTTGAATTGATAGAGTCTCGTGATTAACTTTATTAATTCTTCTATTTCTCGGGCGCTGACTGACGTTGGAAGAGTTTTCCTTTCTCAGTTTTGTGGGATTATTTTTAAAAATCAAATTATGCCTCTTTCTAATGAATGGTATGGACATTTGTTGGTCAGACACAATTTTGTTATAGCTGATTTTCTCGAGGTCTACAATCAACATTTTTATCATAATCTTTACTGTTATTGCGTGGTCAAATCATTTCCATCTGATGCGAAGGGGTATGATATAATAAGAATTTTTAGGCTTTATTCATAAACACACTACGGAGTAAAAAACACACAGCTCTGAAGCTGAATTTTATCAAATCGAATATGTTCAATATTAGCTATGAATAGGATATAAAATGTTATTTTTTCCACTTTCAACAATTAACAGGCTTATTGTTGTGTGCAGTC
>CM042155.1:26095541-26146318 GCA_023376005.1 Doryteuthis pealeii | reverse complement strand
CGATGTTCATATGTCAATCAGCTTAGGAAGGACCCATAGGTAGGCCACTTTTCTATTAATATTAAATGGCTAAATGCTTTCTGAACTGACCTTGTAGTTTTAATACCAGAATGTTAACCCTCATTTGTGTCTGATGAAGATGTTCATATATCAATCAGCTTAGGAGATAAAATCAATAAGAAAAAACTTATATATTATATAAGTAGAATGAGGCCCCATATCCCTAGGTAGGCCACTTTTTCTATTAATTTTAAATGGCTAAATCCCTTCTGGACTGACCTTGTAGTTTTAATACCAGAATGTTAACTCTCATTTGTGTCTGAAGAAGATCATATATCGATCAGCTTAGGAAGGGCCCATATCCCTAGGTAGGCCACTTTTCTATTAATATTAAATAGCTAAATCCTTTCTAGACTGACCTTGTAGTTTTAATGCCAGAATGTTAACCCTCATTTGTGTCTGAAGAAGATGTTCATATATCAATCAGCTTAGGAAGGCCCCATATCCCTAGGTAGGCCACTTTTTCTATTAATATTAAATAGCTAAATCCTTTCTGGACTGACCTTGTAGTTTTAATGCCAGAATGTTAACCCTCATTTGTGTCTGAAGAAGATGTTCATATATCAATCAGCTTAGGAGATAAAATCAATAAGAAAAACTTCCTGGCAAAATGTTGTTGAGAGAATTCAGTGTGATAAGACGCTAAACATTAAGTGAATAGCTATTAGCTGACATCAAGAAAGTAACACCTTTTCTTTTTTTAATAGTAACACCGGCGTTGTGGTTGTTGATCTTAAAAACAAAGTGATGTCTAGATCAATGGTTGAAGTGTTGGGCCAATAGACATGAAGTTTAGAGTTCAATTCTTTTTATCAGATAACGTTGGTTCGATTTTACGGCATGTTAATCCTTGTTGGTTTATCTTTTATCTATTTTGTTCTTCATTTCCAATGTATTTCTATAGTAAATGTGATGCTCTTCCAGTTTGTGATCTACTATTCATGGCATGTGATCTACTAGGAAAAAAGAAGTTAGGGTTAGGGTTTAGGGTTAGTTTAATGGGAAAATAATGGTAGTTAATTGGTAGATCACATATTGGAATGTAAACAACTCGGTAGATCACATATTAGATTAAAGACCATTCGGTAGATCATATATATATATATATATATATATATATATGAAGCGATACTTCAGTAAAGTTCAGAAGTTCAAAAAATACAAAGATGAGCTTCAAAAAGTTCAATAAGTTCAACGGTAAGCTGTACGAATGTGGCTTTTAGTCCAGCTAAAGTCTTGCACATCTTCCCATAGTCACAAGTTATTCCAGGAAGCACAGGGGATTTTATTGGTCCATTTCGGTGATGCATAATTTGGTGACTCATCAAGCCAGCACTGCTCAGACACGGCCTTCCGCATTGTTCACATAGTAGACCGATTTAAAGCTCTTGGTCGTCTGTTTTATTAACGTGTCCCTTGCGAACATCTCGCTTTAATCGTTCATGTTGCCTACGGTTGGTCTCAAATTTCTATGTGCCTTCCAGCAAAGTTTTTCTCCACTACCACGGTCCAAAGCTTTGCTCTCCCAGGTTTTCTTGTCAATGTTACACTTTTTCAAGGTCGACTTCAGGCAATCCTTGCACCTCTTCTTAGGCTTTTGAGCCAAACGCTTTCCGTTCACAAGTTCCCCATAGAACAGTTGTTTAGGAAGTCGGCCATCGTCCATTCTTACCAAATGCCCACTCCACCTCAATCTATGCTTGGTTATAATAGATTCTATACTTTGACATTTGGCTCGTTCTAGAACCTCAATGTCACTGCCGTACATTTGCCAACGTACCCCTAATATTTGTCGTAGGCACTGTTGTTGAAAGCGTTTGAGGTGTGTTTGTGTGTGTTGTGTGGTAGTCTCGCAAGCCACACACACACACATCACAACACGCCTCAAACGCTTTCAACAACAGTGCCTACGACAATATTAGGGGTACGTTGGCAAATGTACGGCAGTGACATTGAGGTTCTAGAACGAGCCAAATGTCAAAGTATAGAATCTATTATAACCAAGCATAGATTGAGGTGGAGTGGGCATTTGGTAAGAATGGACGATGGCCGACTTCCTAAACAACTGTTCTATGGGGGAACTTGTGAACGGAAAGCGTTTAGCTCAAAGCCTAAGAAGAGGTACAGGATTGCCTGAAGTCGACCTTGAAAAAGTGTAACATTGACAAGAAAACCTGGGAGAGCAAAGCTTTGGACCGTGGGTAGTGGAGAAAAACTTTGCTGGAAGGCACATAGAAATTTGAGACCAACCGTAGGCAACATGAACGATTAAAGCGAGATGTTCGCAAGGGACACGTTAATAAAACAGACGACCAAGAGCTTTAAATCGGTCTACTATGTGAACAATGCGGAAGGCCGTGTCTGAGCAGTGCTGGCTTGATGAGTCACCAAATTATGCATCACCGAAATGGACCAATAAAATCCCCTGTGCTTCCTGGAATAACTTGTGACTATGGAAGATGTGCAAGACTTTAGCTGGACTAAAAAGCCACATTCGTACAGCTTACCGTTGAACTTATTGAACTTTTTGAAGCTCATCTTTGTATTTTTTGAACTTCTGAACTTTACTGAAGTATCGCTTCATATATATATATATATATATATATATATATGATCTACCGAATGGTCTTTAATCTAATATGTGATCTACCGAGTTGTTTACATTCCAATATGTGATCTACCAATTAACTACCATTATTTTCCCATTAAACTAACCCTAAACCCTAACCCTAACTTCTTTTTTCCTAGTAGATCACATGCCATGAATAGTAGATCACAAACTGGAAGAGCATCACATTTACTATAGAAATACATTGGAAATGAAGAACAAAATAGATAAAAGATAAACCAACAAGGATTAACATGCCGTAAAATCGAACCAACGTTATCTGATAAAAGAATTGAACTCTAAACTTCATGTCTATTGGCCCAACACTTCAACCATTGATCTAGACATCACTTTGTTTTTAAGATCAACAACCACAACGCCGGTGTTACTATTAAAAAAAGAAAAGGTGTTACTTTCTTGATGTCAGCTAATAGCTATTCACTTAATGTTTAGCGTCTTATCACACTGAATTCTCTCAACAACATTTTGCCAGGAAGTTTTTCTTATTGATTTTATCTCCTAAGCTGATTGATATATGAACATCTTCTTCAGACACAAATGAGGGTTAACATTCTGGCATTAAAACTACAAGGTCAGTCCAGAAAGGATTTAGCTATTTAATATTAATAGAAAAAGTGGCCTACCTAGGGATATGGGCCTTCCTAAGCTGATTGATATATGAACATCTTCTTCAGACACAAATGAGGGTTAACATTCTGGCATTAAAACTACAAGGTCAGTCTAGAAAGGATTTAGCTATTTAATATTAATAGAAAAAGTGGCCTACCTAGGGATATGGGGCCTTCCTAAGCTGATCGATATATGATCTTCTTCAGACACAAATGAGAGTTAACATTCTGGTATTAAAACTACAAGGTCAGTCCAGAAGGGATTTAGCCATTTAAAATTAATAGAAAAGTGGCCTACCTAGGGATATGGGGCCTCATTCTACTTATATAATATAAGTTTTTCTTATTGATTTTATCTCCTAAGCTGATTGATATATGAACATCTTCATCAGACACAAATGAGGGTTAACATTCTGGTATTAAACTACAAGGTCAGTTCAGAAAGCATTTAGCCATTTAATATTAATAGAAAAAGTGGCCTACCTATGGGTCCTTCCTAAGCTGATTGACATATGAACATCGTCTTCAGACACAAATGAGGGTTAACATTCTAGTATTAAAACTACAAGTTTTCTTAATTTTATTTTCTAATTCATTTTCTCTTTTATTTTAATTTTATTTCATTCTTATGTGAAGATGCATCAGAAACTGACAGGAATATCATATTAAATAAAAGAAACAAACAATAAAAGAAGCATTACCTTTTTTTATTTAAAGATTTTATTTTTGACAACCATTCATTGTAATCGTGGAAAGTGAAGATTCTTGAGTTAAAAATTTGGCTGAAAAACCTCACTTGAGGGAGAAATTCTTTATGTGATGCCATTTTGAGAAAAATTAGTTTATTCTCCATCAAATTTAAACAAATGAAACGTTATGTTTATCTATGTTTTTTTATGCATACACACAGACACACACACACACACATATACATACATACACACATACACACACATAAGCACACACACACACATAGATAAGCACATATTCATATACATATCTAAATGCATGTACACTCGCACACGCAAGTATGCTTACATACACACTCGCACAGACAGAGAAACACACATCTTTTATTCAAAAAGGCCACAACGATATATATAATATAATATATATATATATATATATATATATATATTAATATATATATATATATATATCATATCAGTTTAAGAGCATTTCCCATCAGTCAGCAATTTAAAGTTGTCATTGACGATTTTTTTAAGGCTTGAAAGTTTTCTGAAAAATTACTAAGTGGATTTTCCATGGAATCTTAGCGGCATTTTTAACTTCAGTGTATCAGAAGCCATTAAAATAGCAAGCATTTTTTTATCCATTTATGCAAATTCCTCATCCAATCTGTCTGTCTATCTATCTATTTCAGTCTGTTCTATCAATCAATCAATCTATCTAACTATCTATTTATTTCTAGTCATATCTATCTATCTATCTATGTATCTTAGTCTGTTCTATCTATCTATGTCTGGCCATATCTATCTATCTACCTATCTATCTCAGACTGTTCTATCTAACTATCTATCTATCTCTGGTCATATCTATCTATCTCTGGTCATATCAATCTATCTCTGGTCATATCTATTTGTCAATATATCTATCTATCTCAGTCTGTTCTATCTATCTATCTATCTATGTCTGGTCATATCTATCTATTTATCTCAGACTGTTCTATCTAACTATCTATCTATCTCTGGTCATATCTATCTGTAAATCTATCTATCTATCTCAGTCTGTTCTATCTATCTATCTATCTATCTATTTCTAGTCATATCTATCTATCTATCTATCTATCTATCTATCTCAGTCTGTTCTATCTATCTATCTATCTATATATATATATATGCGCGCGCGCGTGTGTGTGTGTATTAGTTTGTTCATATCTATCTATCTCGACCTATGCATATCTACCTATCTATCTATCTATCTATCTCAGTCTGTTCATATATATATATATATATATATATATAGTCATCGACAGACGCGTCTTTCGACTTATCAAGTCTATTCAGTGTGGCTAGACATTGTGTAAGCTACCTGCAACTGGGATAGAACTCCGATCGATTCAGCAGTAGTCGGACAGCTTAACCGCTCGGCCATCGTCACCCACAGAATGCGAAGGGGATTTTAACTGTTTAAATACACACAAATTCATTTCTTTCTTTCTCAGGCTTTTCATATCTATCTATTTCTGTTCAAATCTATTAATCTACTTACCCATCTCAATTGAAAAGTATCTATCACGCTCTGTTCAAATCTATCTATCTATCTATCTATCTACCTCTCTATCTATCTATCTATCTATCTATCTATCTCAGTTCAAAACTATTAATCTAGCTAACTCAATTTGATCCTGTCTATCTGCACACACATACACACATACACACGCGAATGCGCACGCACACACACACACACACACACACACAGACACGCACACACACACACACACACACACACGCACACACACACACACTTTTAAGAGCATGTCTAAATGCCTTTTAGGAAGAAAAATTGAATCTCATTGAGAAAAAAAATGCAGCCACGAAACAATTTGAGAAAAGGAAGAAGAAAACCAAGGATTTCTTGTGTATCCACTAATTTAATAATTCTTCTTCCAAAGAATTCCGTTTTCCTATAACAAAAAAAAATAACAACAACAAAAACCTCCATTTCAATCTTGTGATATTAAAAGTCGACTCTAGTAACCACACAAGATGGTTGCAAGCAATTTAAAAAAAACCTTTTTGGCTGTTACAAAATCACTCAAAATCTTTGAAGCAATTCTCTGGAGACATTTTGGTGATGCCATCAGATGAAGCAGATATCCGAAGAGTGATCCAGACTCTATTTCTTTGGAGACTTCCATTTAATGTAACAATGAAATAATCAAGACATTTAAAGCGACATTTCTTCCAGGCTGTGGTTGTATCAGTACTGCTGTATGACTGCATCACTCGGACCCTAACGAAGCGCCTTTTTTTACATATCTTGTTTTTCGTTTTGCATGGTGTCTCATTAAAATGAGACTTGTGTTTTCAAAATAGCCCCACCCACACACACACACATATGACCCCGAGTGCTTTTTCTTCTTTTCTTTTTGTTTTTGTTTTTTCTTTTGGTCTTTCTTTCATTTCTTTTTCTTCTTTTATTCTGAACAGCAACCCTCATTGATTTTTTAAAGATATTGTCCAGGTTCCGTAGTGCATTTTCTTAACACTTCACAATCTTCTTATATCGACGACCTTTCACGTTAGATTTTAGTACACTTACTCAGAAACAATTCTTCCGGGCTGTGGTAGTATCAGTGCTGCTGTACGGCTGCACCACTTGGACCCTAACGATGCGCCTTGAGAATAAGCTAGATGGGAGCTGCACAAGAATGCTACATGCGGTCTTGAACAAGTCGTGGAAACAGCACCCCACAAGGAAGCAGCTGTATGGCCACTTGCCTCGCATCTCACAGACCATCCGAGTAAGATGGGCTAGGCATGCAGGTGGACACTGTTGGAGAATCAAGGACGAGCTCGTAAGTGACGTTCTACTGTGGAAGCCAACATATGGATATGCTAATGTCGGCCACCCAGCAAGGACCTACATTGACCAACTATGCGAGGATGTTGGTTGCTGCACAAAAGACCTCCCACGGGCAACGAATGATAGGGAAGGTTGGCGAGAGATCGTCATGTATATCCGTGCTGCCTGTGTGACATGATGATGATGATGATTTGTTACATAGTGATGGGTGTACCGTCGGTTTTGGACAGTTAGTGTAGAAAATAGATTTGAATTCAGGTGTTGTTGAATTCAAATATGGACCGTTAGATTGAGTGACACTTAATGACCTTGGTCTGACCCCCAATTTCCTGTTGCAAGGCAACTGTGAGAAAGGATTTTAGTTTAGAGTTAGTCGGCTGCTAGACACCATAATGTAAGGACGTACTCAAGCAGAGCTCAGCCATGCGTGTTTTAAGATCTGGTGTTTAAGAATTAATAAAATGTGATTCACAAAAATATATGCCTTGAGTTTGTCTCTGAAAACAACGACAACCAAGGCTTGACCAACATCCTAGAAGAAGCCGAAACCAGAGAACCTTTGAGAAGTTAGAAGAAACCACCCGTAACAAGAGACCAGACCCTGAAGAATTAGGAATAAATAATGAAGATAGCTACTCAGAACTAAGAAAGAAAGTACAAATCACAAAAAGATCAGAGCTACTCCAGACAACAGAAAAAGTGATTACACAGTAAGAAAATTTAACATGGGAGATATAGCCACGGAGGTAATTTTCACCTTTAGTTGTTAAAATTCCTAGCAAATAAGGCAATTAGAGTAACCTCCCTTGACTTTCACTTTGAACTAAGCCGGTAGCTATTTTGAAAATCTCCGTACAAAATAAACAAATCTTAGAAACTTTTTCGAAAACAATACAACTGCATGCTTTAACACAAAAATATCATAAAATGTGTTCTTAATAACAATTAAGTTCATTTCAGACTTTATGCTAAGAATTTAGCCAACTGACTTTCATTTTGAAACAAGACGGTAGCCATTTTGAAAGTGTACTTGCGAAATATACAAATCTTAGAATCATTTTTTTTAAATACAACTGCATGTCCCATCTATGGGTTAAATAGAAAACATGAGTTTATAAACAATTCTAATTATCCATTAAAAATGAAATTATTTCAAAACGTTGTCGGCATTAAACATTTTTGATTACCAAATTACCAATAGAAGTATTCGGCATGAAATAACCCAAGGGGTTGACATGCCGTAAAACCCAACCAGCCAACCAACAACTGCATGCTTTAAAACAAAAATATCATAAAATGTGTTCTTAATAACAATTAAGTTCATTTCAGATAATGTGCATGCACAATTTTATGCTAGGAATTTTAACAACTAAAGGTGAAAATTACCACCATGGATATTTCTCATAATACAGAAGTAATTGGTTGGTTGGTTTATTGATTTTAACGGCATATCAACCTGTCTCGGTTAGGAAGTAATACATGTTGTCCATTTATATTTATACTTTTTAGTAATTGGTTTTAACAATGTGTTAGCAGCATTATGGATCATGTTGTATGGTATTGATTAAGTTCATGTCTATATTCTATGGAATAATTTTATTTCCCCTCAAAAAGGACAGAATGTTGACATTTTCAAATAGATCTTTCATATTGTTTGCATTAAAATAACGGTTTCTGATGTGACCAAGAATAACTGTCAAAGGTGTTTGACATGTTTCACATTGTGGTTGTTGTTCTTGTTTGAGTATATAGGAGTGCGTTAGTCTTGTGTGTCCAATGCGTAATCGGGAAACAATGACTTGTTCCTTTCTAGACTTCCTTAAAGTTGGTCTGCAGCCTCCCAAAGTGGGTTTGATTAGGAAGAGTTTATTGTGGGTGTTGTTATTCCAGTGTTGTTGCCATTTTGTATGAATGAATCTATTAATTTTAGGTTTCAAGTCAGTATATGGAATCTTTCCCTTCACTTCTATATGACTGGAGATCCAGCATATCATTATCAAAAAGTAAGTACATAAGTAAAAGAGAAAATTAGATATGAGGACACAACCACGGCTGTCCCTCATATGAGAATAGATACCCAGACAGGTGTCCCTCTCCATATATATATATATATATATATATATATATATATATATATATATATATACCCTAAGGGTATACAACACAATCTACAAGGATCATTCAATAAAAAAGATTTTATTTTTTAAAGCAAGATTATTCATATTGCTATCGGGAGCAACACAGTTTATTCCCTGGATAATATGTACACACTTTCCACTTGTCACTTGTAACTAGCACCGTCTTGCTTCAAAGTGTTAAGTTTTTATGGGCCATCTTTTGGCCTTAAAGCAGGATCGCTTGTCCAGTGGAATTGGATCCTTGGTAAAGAGTCCCTCGATAATGAATCCTTTGGTTACTCTGGTAAAGAGTTCTCAGTTCTTGGTAAAGAGTCCTTTGATAATGAATCCTTTTGGTTACTCTGGTAAAGAGTTCTCAGTTCCTGGTAAAGAGTCCTTTGATAATGAATCCTTTGGTTACTCTGTTAATCGTATAAGTCCATATTGGTAAAGATCTGGTAATCCTATGTCCGTCCTCAGTGAGCGTAATTCTAATTATGACCAGTTAAATAGTGTGTCTTCCACGCAGTATGTTTAGTGATTGGCTGCAGGAGTAAATCACGTGACCTTAGCCAGTCTATAAATCTTGGTGGGGAATTAGAGCACATCTTATATAAAAAATATTCCAACACAAAGTCAGACTGCAATTCCTGTCTCAAGCAACACTTTATTTATATTGGTGAGGCTCGTTACCGATTGGTTGGTCAGACCAATCAGCATGAGCAACTAATCATGTAAGTGGACTAGTCTCCTCTTGCAATCCTCTTTTTTGTTATGTCCAGTTTCACAGCTGGCAAGCCATTTTTTCTCAGCAACAAAGGAAAACAATATGTATTCTTTTTTGACCATCTTGACAACACCTTACCTAGATTAGTTATATTAAATGAGACCTTGCCCGTTTCGCTCTACGAATCTCACTACAATTTACTTCTTCAGAATATTTTTTCCATAAATGTAAACTCTGCATTGTTGGGAATTAGTTCATAGCAAATATTATTTTGATCTCTCAAAAATATTTATTTTGGGGCTAATCAAAATGGTGGTATATCAAATCAAATTGCTCCAGGCAACATGGGTTTGCCACTATGAGCCTGAGTCAAAAAGATAGACCATTGAGTAGAAACCTATTAACTCTTCAATAAATAAAAAAGTTATGTGCGCCGCAGTCAGTAAAGAAGGTCGTGCTGACAGTTGTTTAGGACATAAAAGGACCCCTCACACTTGATTTCCTTGGAAAAGTTAGAGCTGTAAGTAGTACTTCCTATTGCCAACTCTTTAAGCAAAATTCACCTTATTTATTGAATGACTATCTTTTTGGCTGGTTGCCTTTAGCTTTGATCTAGAGGTACATTTCCTACCACTAATTTCATTTACTGTTTGCCATGTTAATCGTGACTGTCTGCCTTCCACCGACTGTCTGATATCCGATCTCACTGAAAAGTTAAAGCGACAATTCTTCCAGGCTATGGTTATATCAGTACTGGTGTATGGCTGCACCACCTGGACCCTAACGAAGCGCCTCGAGAATAGGCTAGATGGGAGCTGCACAAGGATGCTGCATGCAGTATTGAACAAGTCGTGGAAGCAGCATCCCACAAGGAAGCAGCTGCACGGCCACCTACCCCTCATCTCACAAACCATCCGAGTGAGACAGACAAGGCATGCTGGACACTACTCGAGAAGCAAGGACGAGCTCATAAGCGATGTCCTCTTGTGGAAGCCAACACATGGACATGCTAATGTGGGCCAGCCTCCAAGGACCTACATTGACCAACTATGTGAGGATACTGGATGCTGCGCGGAGGACCTCTCGAGGACGATGAATGATAGGGAGTGTTGGCGAGAGATTGTCATGGATATCCATGCTAATTGCGCGACATGATGATGATGATGATGATGATGATTGAATGACCCTCGTAGTAAAGAGACTTCCATTTGATGTGGGGCGGGGTAATCAAGACAATTTATATAGAAAGCCCATTGGTAAATATTTTTTGACAAAAACATGCTTCTCCATACAGATTACACATTCTTCTGTCAATTTCGCATGGTTTGCACTTCACAGCCAGCAAAAATTTGATAACAGACCTCTGTTCAAGCCTGGAAAACTGTTTGATTTGCTGTCATTTTAAATAGCCTCAAAAGACAATGTATGTATAAAGCAGCTTATTTTGAGAAGTGTAATGTAATATTTATTGCTGTAGGAAATGGACATGGCGAAATGTGAGATCGAAGTGCTCTATGGTAAAAGTTAAATAAAGAGTGAAAGATAAAATCTGTCCAACTTTGAATTGACCTTTGTCAGTCAAACCTTGGTGATTCAAGATGGTAGTCAAATCGAAGTTGTTAAAAAAAGCAAGATGGGAGACATCCAAATTTATAAAGAATGTTGTTTATTTCTGGCTCTCTTTTCTGTTAAGGCTACACTCCTCTCTGCCTCACCCCTCTCTGTGCCTTGCTTAACGTTGTCTATGACGTATTATACACATTCGTTGGCAGGATAAAGTGCCCAACACAGACGTGCTGGATTGCGCCGACATGAACAGCATGTTCTCCATTCTCTGTGAGAGGTGCCTTCGTTGGCTTGGACATGTCAGAAGAATGGAAAATGGACACATCCCAAAAGATCTTTTGTACAGCGAATTAGTAAAAGGCTCCCGATCGGTTGGTAGACCACACCTACGATTTAAAGATGTCTGCAGGAGAGTTATGAGGATATGCCATATTAACACAAACACGTGGGAGGTAGATGCAAAAAATAGAGCAGCCTGGCGCCTTAACGTTAAGCAAGGCACAGAGAAGGGTGAGGCAGAGAGGAGAGTAGCCTCGACAGAAAAGAGAACCAGAAGGAGAGAGAAAAGCCAGCAGCCCCAGAAAGCATCACGATTTGTGTACATTCAGTGCACCAAAGACTTTCACTCAAGAATGGGCCTACAGTCACTTGCTCATATGCAGATAAAATCTTTTATTTTTATTTTGGACACTACGTCATCATCCTTAGTGGATGGAAAGGATCCTGTAACTAAAGTTTCATGCCTACTTGCAATCATCAGATGGTCATAATGTTAAGATTTAAAAAAAACGGTGGCTTGTTTAGCGTTTATATAACCTGAAGCATGTTCACACGATGGAATGTTATATCACTAAAGTTGTTTTTTTTAAACTTTGGCTTGTTTAGCGTTTAAATACTTTTCTCATTCCTTCTCCAGTCGTTCTATATATATATATATATATATATATATATATATATATATATATATATAATATATATATATATATATATATATAATGTATTAATTTGAAAGCAATTACAATGCAAGTAAAAAATAAAAACAAAAAGATGTTATTTTTTTTTGTGTCCTATCGATTTCAAAGTAAAACTTTATCTTCAGAGACGATTTTCGGAAATGGACGCTTTTTTGTTTTGGTCGTTATTAAAAATAACATCTTTTTGTTTTTATTTTTTACTTGCATTGTAATTGCTTTCAAATTAATACATTATAACATACTTAACAATGCTTCAAGCAAATTACCAATTACTTTTTATATATATATATATATATATATAATATATATATATATCGCCTGTTGCTCTTTACAGACTTGAGTTCTCTGGTGATTTTAAAAACATACCCCCATAAGTATGTATCAATTAATTGTTCAGCCCAGACTAACAGCCGCTTAAGGCCACAAAGGTAAGGAACTTGGCAGACGAAAATTCTGTCCGGTACGATCCCGGCTAGAGGTAGTTGTTAAAAAGTCAGGCCGCACTGATGAGAAGTAAACTTCAAACCACGTGTCTGTGGATGACTGACATATATATATATATATATATATATATATATATATATATATATCAATTTCTTAAGCGGAGTTTAACAGGTTTGAATTCAAAGTTTTCCTTCTCCTAAAGAGTCCAGTCAGCCCTACTATTTACCCATACATCAGGCCCTATCCAATCAATTCTCTGGGCATATCAAACTCTAACACTTATATGATTGTCCTAACCCTTTTGCTCTTATGGCAAACTCTCAACCTTTTTTATCATATATGTGCTAGGAGGCAGCGACTGAGGGCCTTAGTGTCTTGGGTACGATGTTAAAATTTATCTAATGGTAAAGTTCCTATTCTGGAACTCTGGGGAGTGTAGAATACCCCTTAACCACCATTACTCTCAGGTCCACTCGGACCCGGAGACGTAGTGTCTGTTAGGGTCCTATCTATGGGTTAAATAGAAAAAATGTGTTAAAAATGTGTTTAAAAAATTGAGTTTTAAAAAAATTTCAATATCTCTCAAGAATGAATAAAACAAAATGTATTTGGCATAAAATAACCCAACAAAGGTTGACGTGCCATAAAATCCAACCAAGCAACCAACCAATCAGAAAAATGTTCCATTTTTTCAATGAGTTGGTTACAAAAAGATGCAGATATTTGATATAATAATAGATTTGATAACTATTGTGCAGCTATTTTTGTGAATGAAATAAAATGACTTCTCTGTATATGAGTGTTATTTTGCATAACAAAAGTTTGAAGTTGCACACACACACACACACACACACGCGAACGCGCGCACGCACACACACACACACACATACGCACACACACAATTGTATGTGTGTGTATGTGTGTGTCTGTATGTAATAATTTGCACACAATTGTATGTATGTGTGTGTGTATAATTAACACACGGATGTATGTATGTGTGTAATAAATTGTACACAATTGTACGTGTGCGTGTGTGTGTGTGTGTGTTTGTGTGTGTTTGTGTGTGTTTGTGTAATAATTTGCACATAATTTTATGTGTTTATGTGTGTGTGTGTGTGTTAGAGTGTGTAATAGTTTTCAATTAGGATTGTGTGAAATAATTCACACACAATTGTATGTGTGTATGTGTGTGTGTTTGTAATAATTTGCACACAGTTGTATGTATGTGTATATGTGTAATAATTCACACACAATTGTATATGTGTGTGTGTGTGTGTGTGTGTGTGATAATTTACACACAATTGTGTGTGTGTGTGTGTGTGTCTGTGTGTTTGGAATAATTTGCACACAGTTGTATGTGTATGTGTGTGTGTGTATGTGAATGTATGTGTGTTTTCTTCCGTGCTGTCTATTCACTCTCATAATCAATTACATGCAACTATATGTGTGTATGTGAAATAATTCACACACAATTGTATGTGTGTGTGTGTGTGTATGTGTGTGTGATAATTTGCACACAGTTGTATATATATGTGTATGTGTGTAATAATTCGCACACAAATGTATGTGTGCATGCGCACGCGTGTGTGTGTGTGTGTGTCTGTGTGTGTGTGTGTGTGTGTGTGTGTGTTTATGCGTGTGTGTTTTCTTCCGTGCTGTCTATTCACTCTCATAAATATTCATGAGCATTTCATTTCTGAATTGTCTGGCACGAATCAAAATGGAAATTATTTATAGAGATTAACTTTATGTTTGATTGATTGATTGATTTTAATGGCTTGTCAAACTGTCTCGGGTTAGATCATGCCAGGAGTTTAGAGGATTGTGTTCATTGTCTATTTATATTTACACTTTTTGTATTGATTGGTTGGTTGGATTTTACGGCATGTTAACCCTTGTTGAGTTATTTTATGTCGTAGACATTTTGTTTTATTTATTCTTGATGCGTACGGAAAATTGTTTTTTTCAAACACATTTTTTTAACTCATTTTTTCTATTTTACCGATAGATGGGACCCTAACAGGTACTACCACCCCGGGTCAGAGTTGACCTGGGAGAAATGGTGATGAAGGGGTACTCCATTTTTGTATTGTTTCTCAATTATTTGCACATAATTATAAAATATCATGTAACTAAAAATAATAATCCTTAGTAAACAATTATAGCTTCATTATAATTATTGTTAATACAAATAATCTACAATTATATAGCAACAAGTATTCCCATTAAATATTTGCCGAGGCATTGAATAAACTGCTTGGATCTGTTGTAGACTGCCGAAACACTGTATCTTTCAAAGCCTCCATGCTTCCTGCAATCCGCTAACACTATACCTGATACCCCCATCCACACACATATGCACGCATGTGCACACATACATGTATATCATTACTGTATGTTATTCATGTTCTTGACACTAATACATTATTCTATATACTAGACATGAGACTTTGATGAGTTGTGGTGCACCTGAGCACTGTACACATACATGTATATTATTACTGTACATTATTCATGTTCCTGAAACTAATACATTATTCTATGTACTAGACATGAGACTTTGATGAGTTGTGGTGCACCTGAGCACTGTACACATACATATATATCATTGCTGTACGTTATTCATGTTCCTGACACTAATACATTATTCTGTGTACTAGACATGAGAGTTTGATGAGTTGTGGTGCACCTGAGCACTGTACACATACATGTATATTATTACTGTACGTTATTCATGTTCCTGACACTAATACATTATTCTGTGTACTAGACATGAGACTTTGATGAGTTGTGGTGCACCTGAGCACTGTACACATACATGTATGTTATTACTGTATGTTATTCATGTTCCTGACACTAATACATTATTCTATGTACTAGACATGAGACTTTGATGAGTTGTGGTGCACCTGAGCACTGTACACATACATGTATATTATTACTGAAACTTCACCATAAGATATATGATAAAAAGGGTTGAGACTTGCCATGAGGGCAATATGGTTGGGATATTCATATAGGTGCTAGTGTTTGATGTGACCAGCCGATTGATCAGAGGTGACTTTTCTGACCCCCCCCCTCCCGTCTAGTTTGAGTAAGGGCCAAAGTGGAGTGTTGCACGTTATGGACTGCTAAACCACCAGGGTTCCATGCTTAAGTGTCACAGGTCACCACCCACAACCAACGGGTGGCCCATTGGGGATGGGAGGTTACCCTTCTGCAGAGGTGCAGGCAGTGTATTCTAAAGCCCCACTGGCAGAGCTGATATTGTTTGGTTTAGATTCTTTGCTTAATGGCATATCAACCTTCCTGGGTTATTTACTACCAAAGCCATCCTTGTAGAGGAACAATAGTTGTACTATTTAATCCTTTAGCTGCAAGTACTATGGGGTTCATACAGCTAGAAAATGAAAGTGAGGAGATCAGTGGGTGCTGCCAGTTGTGGTTGACATGTGACGCATTTGTTGAGAAAGGGTGTATAAAAAGTGAGAGGAGAGCTATTTGCCCTCGTTTTTCTCTCACAGACTCTGGGCAATTGACAATGAAGGTACGAGCGAGAGAAGATGGTGTCACCCTCCTCTCCTATTTGGGGGAGATATCAAAATGATTTGTAAGTCGTCGGGGTGGCCTAAAGTCGGTATCAGCGAGTGAGTCTACCCCCTTTCCACTAGCGCTAGACCAAGGAGATTGTTTTTTTTTTGCATCTGAGGTGGAGCGCCACACCTACGATCAGCTCCTCACTTTACCGCACAGGTCCCTTTGCTACCCATACGCTGAGTTGGCGAGGGTCGGTATTGAACCCAGAACCTTGAGAGAGTTTTTAAGTAATTATTTCTATAATACACCACTTAGGGGAGTAAACCCCGAAAACAAATTAGGAGCCGGAATCCCTAAGGTGGTATAATGCTGAAATCCAGTGCTACCCATCAACTCCTGCGACACTACCATTGCCAAACTGCATTGGTCCCTTACCTTTCCTTTGGATGACAGTGGCAGTGTGGAGAGGGGGATTTGCTGCATGGGCAACAGCTCATCCTCCACATGGACCCGCCCAGGCTATGTAGTTCAAGTTACAAAATAAAAAAAACAAAACGAACAAAAAAACTTGGCACTACTGAACAAAAAACAAAAAAACCTTGACACTACTCCATCGTCTCTCGTAGACGGAAGGCTGCCAACCAATACACCACTTAGATTTATACACTAAGTGAGGTCATGTGGTTTAAACCTCAGCCAATCAACAGCCCGAATGCGTGGCTGGTTGACTACTTAATCACTGATACTGAGAGACGTCCATTTACAATCATTGATGAAGGACTTGCAACAGTGAGGAGCACCAAGGAACAACCAAAGGATTCGTTACCAAGGATTTCCGCTGGACAAGCACTTTTGAAGCCTAAAGCTATATCTTGTATATCTTACGACCTCTATATCCACAAATTTTGTACTTGAGATGAATTTTCAGTTTAGGAAAGAAGATAAAATTGCTGAAGGTCTAGTGAGTATGGACAGCATTGCTCTTGCACAATCCTGTGTTTCGTCAAAAAAAGTTCCATTCAAAAATATGAACTGACTTGTCTAGACGTCTAGACATCATCCACCAACCACCTCACACGAGGAGGATGTGACGCAAGGTCAATTTCTTTAGATGAGTTTAACAAGTTTGAATTCAGAATTTTCCTTCTCCTAGACTAGTTACCAAACCAGGGTTAATGAGCCCAGCCTGCCCTACTATTTAACAATAGCTGTTGTGAGAATTGTTGCATACCTTTCCCAAGGAAGCTCAGTCAGTAGGGCGTTCAGATAGAAACCACAAGGTACCTGGTTCGATACCAGCCCTCGCCAACTCAGCGTATGAGTAGCACAGGGGCCTGTGCGGTAAGGTAAGGAGCTGATGGTAGGTGTGGCACACCACCTCAGATGCAAAAACAATCTCCTTGGTCTAGCGCTATTAAAAAGGGGATAGACTCCCTCGCTGATGGGCTGATACCGACTTTAGGCCACCCCGACAACTTTACTTTTTTTTATTAGCACAATGCGAAATGCGAATAGCCTCGTCCAAGATTTGAACTCGGGTTGATGAGTCCATTCCAACGACTCTAGCCATTACACTACGCATCTCTTTTTAGTATATAAGTTGTTCAACTGTGCACACACGTTCATTTATAATTTTCAATGTTTTAATTTTTAAAATCTAAAAGCTCCTGTCAAGATACTTTTTGATTACACCATACATTTTTTCATTTATATTTGCAAATTATGAAAGGACAAGGGAGACTACTCTATAATTAGTATATAATAGTTATCTCCCTTAAAAATTAAGTTTTTTTTGTTTTTATAATATTGGTTGGTTTTTGTAACATATCAAGGTAATCTGAACATTAGCAACATAAATGAGAGTAACCTCCCCTTGTTTCTTTCACTTTGAGGAACCCGTTTGTTTTGGTCGGCCATTTTCATTTCACCCTAATCAATATAACTGCATGTTTTAACACGAAAATATTATAAAATGTGTTCTTAATAACAATTAAGTTCATTTCAAATAATGCATAAGCACAATTAAGAACACATTTTATATGTTTGTTGTTAAAACATGCAGATGTATTGATTTATAATATTTATTAAATTTGTTTTGTATTCCTAGATTTATGCAAAGTGGAAATATGTGTGTGTGTGTGTGTGTGTGTGCATGTGTAAGTGTGTATAGTTATTAATAACATGAGGAGTGTGTGTGTGTGTGTGTGTGTAAATATTATAACAATAAATGTTGAATAAATGTTAAATGTTAAATAAATTATAATAAATAATTTTCACACACACACACACTTACATACAAGAGTAACGTAATTAAAAAATATTGTAAAAAATACTGTATTAATAAAAATAAAAATTTTAATTAAGAATAAAATAAACATTAAATAAAATTCACCCACACATGTGTTTTTCAACGTAGTGTATAATAATAAATGGTGCCATTTTTTCAATTAAGGGTCACACTGGTGGAAAAGCCACTGTGAGTGGTTTAAAGTAGGCAAAGACTTGAAGACATTCACCACATTCACATATGCTAGCATTTATATGTATATTCGCACACATTTATACTCAGCAAAATAAAACAAGAAGATTTCTCACTCTTTTGTGCAAGATAGAGTGTCAGTTTAGCTCAGTCGGTAGAGCATTTGGCTAGGAATCACAAGGTTCCTGGTTCAATACCAGCCCTCACCAACTCAGCATATGACTAGCACAGGGATCTGTGTGGTAAAGTGAGGAGCTAATGGTAAAATAAGCTCCGTGGTCTAGTGCTAGTGAAAATGGGATAGACTCCCTCGCTGTCTGGCTGATACTAATATTAGGCTGCCCTGACAACTTTACTTATTTAGATATGAACAAAAGGATAAAAAGACAGATAATGGATATGAATAAAATTAGATAGATAGATAGATAGATAGATAGATAGGTAGATAGATAGATATGAATTACTTAGATAGATAGTTATGAATAACACAGATACAAACAGACTGGGATAGATAGATAGATAGATAGATAGATAGATAGATAGATAGATTTACTCAGTTTCGGGTCTCCTCATATTTATGTATAGATAGTTCCCAAAATTGTCCAGTTAAAAAGCCCATCAAAAAAGACAATTATTTAATCCAATCTAACTAAAGAACATTTATTTGAAATCAAAGATGAATGCTACAATAAAACAAGAACATGAAGATAATCGTATTTTGATTCAGGGGAGATAAATCCTTACGACCTAAAAGTAAAGTTACTTCCCTTGGAATACAAAATTCAAAATTATTGTTCTTAATAGAATCAAAGTTCAAAATATATCTATATTATGTTTATGCTGTCAAATACTTGCAAAATCTTCTTTTTTTTTTTCTAATTGTAGAAAATTCTGATAAATGCAACTTCAAAAGTAATTTTGTATCTAGAAAAAATTTTATTCATTTTTTTTTAAATTTTCATTTCATTTGATTAAATACACCATCTAAAATTTATAATTCTTCTGTTAATATAAATAATGAAATTATTTGAATTGTTTTTTTTTGTCTTTGTCTTTTTTTTTTAATTTATTATTCTATTATTTTGGTTGTGTTGAATTTATAGCTGATTTTCATTTTGCTTCTGAAAACTAGATGCATCATTTTTTAAAAAAGATTATATATTTATATTTTTTACTTGCCAGTTTAGCTCAGTCGGTAGAGCATCTGTCTAGGAACCACAAGGTTCTGGATCCGATACCAGCCCTCGCCAACTCAGCACATGAGTAGCACAGTTTGGATCTGTCTGGTAAAGTGGGACGCTCCACCTTTGATGCAAAAACTATCTCCCTAGTCTAGCGATAATGAGAAGGGTATAGACTGCCTTGCTGTCCAGCTGATTCTGACAATAGACCACTCCAGCTTCTTCACTTATTTATAAGGTTATTGTGGAGGCACATGGTGTAATGGTGAGCATTGTAGGAAATGGACTCATTGACCTAAATTCAAATCCTGGATGAGGCTCTTTGCATTTCACATGGGGCTATTACCCTTGGGAATGGAATGCATCCAACTATTCTCCCTCTATTATGGGTAAATAATAGGGCAGACTGTTCTTTTTATCCTTTTTTAGACAACCAGTCTAGAAAGAAAACTCTGAATTCAAACTCCACTTAGGAAATTGACCTTTTGTCAGAAGGAGTGTCAGGGGCTGAAATTCATTGGAAGCTTTTAGCACAATACGAGGACATTGCACTTGTGCGTAGAAGTGTGTATAAATGGATTGAGAAGTTTAAAAGTAGCCAGACAAGTATGATGCATGAAAAGGGAGCAGGACACCTGCCAACCTCTGCCACTGATGAGAAGATTCAACAAGCTCAAGAGATGGTAATGACAAACAAGTGAGTTATCATTGTTGAGTTTCTTCTTTGCAGGTTATTAAATCTTATCATTTTTATAATCATTATAATAATAATAATGAAATTTATTGAGTACAGTGCTCAGGTGCCCCACAACTCATCAAAGTCTCATGTCTAGTACATAGAATAATGTATTAGTGTCAGGAACATGAACAGTGTACAGTAATAATATACATGTATGTGTACAGTGCTCAGGTGCACCACAACTCATCAAAGTCTCATGTCTAGTACACAGAATAATGTATTAGTGTCGGGAACATGAACAGTGTACAGTAATAATATACATGTATGTGTGCGCATGCATGCATATGTGTGTGGAGAGGGGTATCCGGTAAAGTGTTGGCGGACTACAGGAAGCATGTAGGCTTTGAAAGATGCAGTGTTTCGGCAGCCTACAACAGATGCAGGCAGCTTATTCCATGCCTCGGCAATTCTGAGCATGAAAAAATGTTTCCGAAAGTCATGTGACCAATGCTGTTTTCTGACTTTGTAGGCATGCCCATGTGGTTTAGAAACATGGAGATCAAAAAGTTGGTCATGGTTGCTGTTGTTAAGATGATTAATGACCTTATAAGTGTTTACCAGCACAAGCAGAATGTGACACAAGGTCAATTTCTTAAGTGGAGTTTAACAGGTTTGAATTCATTGTTTCCCTTCTAGATTGGTTACCTAACCACTGTTAAAGAGCCCAGTCTGCCCAACTATTTTACTCATAGCTAGAGGGAGAGTAGTTGGATGCATACCTTTCCCAAGGGTATTAGCGCTTTGTGAAATGCAAACAGCCTAGTCACGGACTTGAACTCAGGTTGATGAGTCCATTTTCTATGACTCTATCCATTATACTACATACCTCCATATCTACCTCGTATATATAAGCGATGTACGTATTTTTGAACTGCTATATATTAGAATTTGTATATTTACAAAGTGCTTCTAATGTTGTGACCTTTTGTCAGACTTACTTTCCTGTGATAATAAGCCCACTACTGATGACAATGATGTGGATTGACATTTCAAGTTTACCAAACTGACATATTCTGACTTACCAACTCAAGATTTCTTTCTATTTCTCTTCCTCTCTCTCTCTCTCTCTCTCTCTCTCTCTCTCTCTCTCTCTCTTTTTGTCACCTCTTTCTTTCTCTTGCACTTGTTTCTCTCTCTTTCTCTCTTCCCCTTGTTTCTCTCTCTCTCTCTCTCTCTTCTGTCACTTTTTCTTTCTCTCTCTCTCTTCTCTCTCTCTCTTCTGTTTTCTTTCTCTTTCTCTCTCTCTCTCTCTGTTCTCTCTCTGTCTCTCTTCTATTGCTCTTTCTTCCCAGGCACTTTCTCTCTCTCTCTCTCTCTCTCTCTCTCTCTCTCTCTCTCTCTTCTGTTGCCCTTTGTCTTGCTCTTGTTTCTCTCTCTCTCTCTCTCTCTGTTGCTCTTTGTCTTGCTCTTGTGTCTCTCTCTGTCTGTCTGTCTGTCTCTCTCTCTCTCTCTGTCTCTGTCTCTGTCTCTCTCTCTCTCTCTCTCTCTCTCTCTGTCTCTCTCTCTCTGTCTCTCTCTTGTTTCTCTTTCTCTTCCCACTACTGATGACAACAATGTGGACTGATGTTTCAAGTTTATCAAACAGTGACATATTCTGACTTACCCACTCTAGATCAATCTGAAACTTGATTGGACTGTAACACATTTCAGAGTTTTGGTTATAAAGTTTCAATGTTGGTTCAAGGTCGGTTGTTGGTTGTTCTTTTGTTTTACAGCACACTAACCCTTTTCAGGTCATTTAATGCCAAATCAAGTCATTTTTATACCAGGTTGCTTACAATACCTGCCGTTGCTTAAATGGTCACCCATCTAAGTTTTAAATGTTGTAGAAGGGTGCATAATGACTAACATGCTGAACTATGACAAGTCTGATCTCCAATTGCACAATTATGTTCATTTTCAGACTAATACTCTTGGGAAAGGTATGAACCCCTTCTTCTCAGAAGTTGTTTTATAGTACCACTACTGTTCTTCTACAAGGATGAATTTGGCATAAAACAACCCATTAAACAAAGGAACAAATGCATTAAAGTTTGGTAATAAATGATATATAATAACATCCATTTTGAATATATGATCTCTCACTAGAAATAATAAAAACCTGGTATCTTTGGTTTAGAAGAAAATTAGATTTTTATTAAGAAAATTGTTAGGGGTGTACTTATTTATGAATAACCATCATCATCATCATGTCACCCTTGACAATCTCTCACCAACCATCCCTATCATTCATTGTCCTCGGGAGGTCTTCTGCACAACATCCAGTATCTGCGCAGAGCTGGTCAATATAGGTCTTTGTTGGAGGAGCCCACACTGGCGTGCCTGTGCACCAGTTTCCATAGGAGAATATCGCTTATGAGTTTGTCCTTGCTTCTCCAGCAGTGTTCAGCATGTCTTGTTTGTCTCACTCAGATGGTCTGTGAGATAGGAGGCAAGTGGCCGTACAGTTGCTTTCTGGTAGGGAGTTGTTTCCACAATTGTTTAAGATTGCAAGCAGCATTCTTGAGCAACTCCCATCCATCTTATTCTCTCGGCACTTTGTTAGGGTGCAAGTGATGCAGCCATACAGTAGCACTGATACATATGCTCACGTGACTTTCAAAAACATTTTTTCACGCTCAGAATTGTGGAGACATGGAATAAACTGCCCGCGTCTGTTGTAGGCTGCCGAAGCACTGAGTCTTTCAAAGCCTCCATGCTTCCTGTGGTCCGCCGACACTATACCTGATTCCACTCTCCACATACATATGTACACACGCGCACACATACATTTACTACTGTAAACTGTTCATGTTCGTGACACTACATTATTCTGTGTACTTAACATGAGACTTTGATGAGTTGTGGTGCACCTGAGCACTGTACACAATAAATTTCATTATTATTATTCATTGAAACTAGCAAATATATGCACCTCCGGGTGCAAGCATTTAAGTTTTAATAAGATGAAATATCATATTAAATTAGAAAGGCTAATGAAACTGAATAAGAATGCAGATAAAAAGATTTGGAACAGAGGGGGTATGATTGAAAAATAGAACAACTTTGAAACTAACTCTTCCATCATTTTCCATTACTCCCGTCTTTCATTGGTAAATTTTCCTAATTTAACTATTTGGTTAAAATAGGAAGTAAATAATAATATTACATTTATTTCTTCTTGTTAATGAATTTCTTTTAAGATTTATCCCCGAGATTTTTGCTCATATTCAATAAGATAAAACCAAACAATTAGAAACCAATAATGCTAAACATATATTTATTAAAATCAAATTTTTAAGATCAATATGCAAATTAGCCTTCCCATTCACACTGTAATCTGCTATTTTGTTGTATATATACATAAAATTGCATGCTATTAGCGTGTAGAACAGTTTTAATGATGTAAAACAATTTTATCAATAATTGAGGTTTAAATAAAAATAAAATCATGGAGAATGTGACGTAAATAACTAAAGGGAATTGTAACTTGTATAGTAACATAGTTTCGGTTACAGACAGACAAAACCACAATCTCCATTATAATAAGATATGGCTTGGAAGAATTGTCACTTTAACTTGTCAGTGAGATCTGATTTCCATATGACTGACCAGTTGAAAATTTGTTTGAATTTTTTTTTTTTTTTAATGAATATTTGCTTTTGTTTTTTTTGTTTTTTTTACATAGCATAATTTATTCTTTAATGACAAGCAGTCTGTGTATGAGTGGCCACTTCATGTTGATGATTTTTTTTTTTCTGGTTACTCTGAGACTTGCATCGGAAGTGCAAATAGTTTTTCTATATTGTCTTTCTATATTTTTTTAATAATATAATATTCTTTTTTTAAGAATATAATTGCTTAGAATATAAAATTAGATTAAAATTGTGTAATATTAATTAAATTGTAATATTGATTGAATTGCATTTATATTGTAATATTAAATAAATTGTTATTGTTTAATTGTTATTTTATTAAATTGTTATATTAATTAAATTGTTATTAATGTAATATTAATTAATTAATCAAATTTAATTAAATGAAAATTGTGTAATATTACTACATGATAATATAATATAATTAGATTTTGTTATAATATTTTTTCTATATTATTTTTGGTTATTTCCTAGTTGAGTAACATGATATTACAGGGTGACCCAGAAAAACAGAAACCCAAATTATTTATTTATTTTCCCATGAAACTAACCCTAAACCCCAACCCCAACCCAAACCCTAACCTAACCCTAAACCCTAACCTAACCCTAAACCCTAACCCTATCCCTACCCCCCCCCCTAGTTGAGTACATAATATTACAGGGTGACCCAGAAAAAACAGAAACCCAAATTATTTATTTATTTTCCCATGAAACTAACCCTAAACCCCAACCCCAACCCCAACTTTAACCCTAACCCTAAACCCTAACCTAACCCTAAACCCTAACCTAACCCTAAACCCTAACCCTATCCCTACCCCCCCCCTAGTTGAGTAACATAATATTACAGGGTGACCCAGAAAAAACATAACCCACAAATTTTGTAATAAGACTGTTAATCTTTTTTTTTAAGTTTAAGTCCAAAAAAGGTTTAGGGTTAGGGTTGGGGGTAGGGTTAGGGTTGGGGATGGGGTTTAGGGTTAGTTTAATGGGAAAATAAGTAAATAATTTGGGTTCTGTTTTTTCTGGGTCACTCTGTAATATCATGTTACTCATGTAACTCAGAAATAACCTTATTTTTTTCTATATTCTCTTTGCATTTGGAATTGAAAGTCTCTGATTAACTTTATTATCTTCTATTTCTCCGCTGATGACGTTGGAGATTTTCCTTCTCAGTTTTGTGTTATTTTTAAAACAATTAATGACTCTTTCTATGAATGTTGGACATATTTGTGTCAGACACACAATCAACATTTTAATCATAATCTTTACTGTTATTGTGTCAAATCATTTGCATCTGATGGAAGGGGATGATATAATAAGAATTGGCTTTATTCATAAACACACACGGAGTAAAAAACAAGCTCTGAAGATGATTTTTATAAATCGAAATATTGTTCAATATTAGCTATGAATAGGATATAAAATGTTTTCACTTTAACAGCTTATTGTGTTGTTTTCATATCCTTTTATCTATACTCATATATATATATATATATATATATATATATATATATATATATATGTTGTGAGGTTTTAAGGGGTCAAATAAGAACAAAACGACGGGTAACAAAAGTAGAAAAATGTATTAACAGAAAGTAGACAAATACAATAGAGAGATGTGGAAAATTACGTCCGACAATAGAGTATTGGCTTGCTTGCATTGGCTTACTGCTAAGCCACAATTGTCCGTGTTATTTATAGTAACCTGTCGGCACATTCCATTGGTCAATAGGGTGCATCACCTATAACAATATATATATATATATATATATATATAGATCCTGGCCATAGGTAGTTGTTGTGTCTAGCCACACTGAAGAGGTGTGAAACGCCGAAACACAGTGTCTGTGGATGACCTATTATTATATGCTCCCAAACTTGGTTGAGCTCTGTAGGGGTGACTTAAATTAACTTTCACTGCCAGCATGTATAAAGCAATGATCGTCTGTAAACAGACTGGATCTCTCTGGTGATCGTAAAATATATAAACAAATGTATGTATTTAATAGTTTAAACACCACCCCTTTACAGCAGTTGCCAAATGGCTGAGAGGTTAAGAAGTCGGGCAGACAAAAAGTCAGTCAGATTTCAATCCTGGCCATAGGTAGTTGTTGTGTCTAGCCACACAGAAGAGGCATGAAATGCCGAAACATGGTGTCTGTGGATGACTTATTATTATATAATAATAGGAAAGGCTAGGGAAGTAAACCTCAAAATCAAATCCGGAGCTGGAGTCCCTAAAGTGATGTGATGCTGAACTTTAGTGCTATCCAGCAACTCCTGCGACATTAATGTTGCCAAACTACTTTTTTTTTGCCTTTCCTTTGCACCACAACAGCAGTGTGGAGAGGGGGTACCTGCTGATTGGGCGACAGCTCATCCTCATATCAACCCACCCAATGGATGGATGCCAATGATTTTAGACAAGTGAATGAAAATGAAGAATTGGGGTTCAACAAAATTAAAAGAAAAAAAAGATATTCGTTGAGAGAAGGAATAAATCACAGAAAATAAATAAGATAAAGTGTAAAAAATAATATATATATATATATATATATATATATATATATTGAAAAATAAAAAATGAATAAAAATATATATATATAAATTTTTTCAATAAAAATTATATATATATGTATTAATAATATTTTTATAATATATTATAAAATAATATAAATAATATTTTTTTAAAAGTAAGTAGTCGTTGGGGTGGCCTAATGTTGGTATCAGCAAGACAGTGAGAGAGTCTATCCCCTTTTCACTAGCACTAGACCAAGGAGATTATTTTAGCATCTGAGGTGGAGCGTCACACCTACCATCAGCTCCTTACTTTACCGCACAGATCCCTGTGCTACTCATATGCTGAATTGGCAAGGGCCAGTATCGAACTAGGAACCTTGTGATTCCTAGCCAAACACTATCGACTGAGCTAAAAAATATGCATAAATAATATAAAGAGGAATTGGGATTCAACAAAAATAAAATTAGACTAAAACAGCAGTGTGGAGAAAGGGGGACCTGCTGCTTGGGCGACAGCTCATCCTCCATATCAACCGACCCAAGCTACGTGGCTAAACATTTTTTGGACACTATGCCATTGTCTCTAGTGGATGACAATGATTTTAGTCAAGTGAATGAAAATGAGGAATTGGGATTCAACAAATTTAAAAAAAAAAAATTCGTTGAGAGAAGGAATAAATTATAGAAAATAAATAATATAAAGTGTCAAAAATAGAATATATATATATATATATATATATATATATATATATATATATATTGAAAAATAAAAAATTAATAAAAAATATATATACATATCAAAAAATGAAAAAAATTTTAAATAAAAATCATATATGAATATATATTAAATAATATTTTTATAATATATTATAAAGTGATATAAATAATATAAAAATATATTATGCATAAATAATATAAGGAGAAATTGGGATTCAACAAAAATAAAAGAAAAAATAAATCATAGAAAATAACCCAGAAAATCCGGGAAGAAATGATTGATTGAGTGTCGTTCGTTCTGTCCTCAACGAGTTCAGAATTTGGATCAACCGGGTTAAGAAGTTTTCTTTCTACTTTATTGTGTTATTCATGTTTTGTTTTTTTAGTTCAAATCTGGTGATGTATGTGCAATGGTTGCTCAACAAGCAAAAATGATGATATGAGAGCTTGACTGGTGAAGAAATTGTTTTATTCACAAATAATGTCCAAATAACATTTGACACTTCTAGTCATCTGTTTGAACAGTTAGATGGTTTTAAGTAGCTAATGACAATCCTTGGTAATTAATTAGAGCTTCGGTAATTTATGAGGAAGTGCGTCCCGGTCTCCTGCCTCAAAAATTGCTGCCCGGTGACTATTAAAATAACGACCCCAGCTATGGTGTTACTTGAAAGAAAACAACCAACTTAGGGCGTTAAACGTATTTTAGGGGGGGGGGGCTTCTTTTTTGTTGTAATTCTTATTTATTTATCAAACAAAGTAAAAAAAAATGAACAAATTGAGGTAGATAGATAGATAGATAATAGATATCCATCTTCATATCTAAACAAGAATTACGACAAATTAAACATTAAACAAGAATTTCAACAAATTACGATATATAAACAAGAATTACAACAAATTTCTATAAATACATAAGAATTATGACAAATTACGATAAATAAATAAGAATTACGACAAAAAAGAGAAGCCCCCCCCTAAAATACATTTAACGCCCTAAGTTGGTTGTTTTCTTTCAAGTAACACCATAGCTGGGGTCGTTATTTTAATAGTCACCGGGCAGCAATTTTTTAGGCAGGAGACCGGGACACACTTCCTCATAAATTACCAGAGCTTCAAGTAAATTCATAATTATATAATATCAAATATTCCTTCGTGCAACCAAATAAATACCCTCCATCAGGCATCTGCCATATTCTGAACATCTTGCTGCCCTGGAATGGATTCGTTGAAACTCAGCGTCTGGCAACTGACCTGGTTAACACTCAAAAGTTCATTAATCATCTTAACAACAGCAACCTTGAGCACCTTTTTGATCTCCATGTTTCTAACACACGTGGCATGCCTACAAAGTCAGAAAACAGCATAGCTCACATGACTTTCGGAAACATTTTTTCACGCTCAGAATTGCTGAGGCATGGAATAAGCTGCCCGCGTCCTTTGTAAGCTGCAGAAAACACTATATCTTTTAAAGCTTCCATGCTTACTGTAGTCCACCAACACTATACCTGATACCCCTCTCCATGCACACACGCGCACACATATATATATTATTACTGTAAACTGTTCATGTTCCTGACACTAATACATTATTCTGTGTACTAGACATGAGACTTTGATGAGTTGTGGTGCACCTATGCACTGTACACAATAAATTTCATTATTATGAACATAGTTATATGGTATCAAGTATTCTGATCTAATACTAATAATTTGCACACAGTTTTATGATTTCCAGTATTTGTATCTAAAACCAATAGTTTACTAGCAATTATATGGTTTAAAGCAATTAATAATTCTTAATAAACAATTATAGCTTCCTGTAACTATTCTTAATACAAAAAATATCCATACAGTTATATTGTATCAAATATTCTTATATAATACTAATAATTTCCACAGTTATATTGTATCTAATATTCTTGAGGAGAGTAGTTGGATCTATACCTTTTCCAAGGGTATTGGCACTATGTGAAATGCAAACAGCCTTGTCCAGGACTTGAATTCAGGCTGACGAGTCCATTTCCACGACTCCTCCAAGACTACCAATTATACCAGAATGGGACACCCTATGGGTCAAATAGATTTTTTTTTAAATTATTCATAAAAAATCTTTTTAAATAACTACACCAAAATTTTAATATGAATGCTATCCTTTAACGTCTAGGCATAAAATAACCCTGGACAGGTTAACATGCTGTTAAAATCAATCAATCAGTCAATTGAAAGAGAGGTTTCAAGACCCCTCCCCTCCAAGATAGTGAAATTTTTGGATAATACTGAACTACACAGGGTATGTCCAAAAATGTTTAGTTGGTTGGGTGGTTGGATGGTTGGTTGCTGTTGTAAGGGAAGATATTTCCTCTACAAGAAAATTGGACTCATCCAACGAAACACATAGATGATATGTACTACACGAGGGAGCGGTCATGTAATAGCTAGTCTTGCTACAGAGATTTAATGGACCATATGACCTTTAGGCACCACTTTTGCTTTGCTGATTCATAAGTACATTTTTTTTCATTTACACCATCAATATCCGATTCTTTGTTAGAGGATAGGTTTAGGATTAGGGTTAGGGTTAGGGTTAGGGTTAGGGTTTAGTTTTATAATTTTTTTTTTTAAATCAAAAAATCGTCTGTTAACAAACAACTGGATGTTGATGGTGTAAATGAAAAAAATGTACTTATGAATCAGCAAAGCAAAAGGGGTGCCTAAAAGTCATATGGTCTGATTTAATTACTGTTGTTAAAGAGCTGCGCATTGGACTCTGTCTGATTTATATCTTTTGTACCAAAGGTTAATAAACCTATGTTAACCTTTTTTTCTGGATTTCAATATCATTATTTGATAACTCAGACACAACAGTTGATTGGTTGGTTGGTTGGTTGGTTGGTATTATGGTACATCAAATCTTGTTGGGTTATTTAAAGCCAAAGTCAATCAATCAACTAATCAATACATCTGTCTCACCAACAAAGTTTTATTTTGAAGCAAATGAATGTTTCATTCATAATGGAAATGAAGAGGTGTCCCTTGTAGCCTCACTACTGAATTCAATTTAGTGCTTATACCCATGGCACCCCCTCTGCGGGGATGCAACCTGCTTATTCTAAGTTCCGCCAAGAGGGCGGCATCCATGGATGAAGAGAGAGAAGATAAAACAACGTAGGTGTAATTAAGAATTGCTCTGAAATTTCCTGACCTTAATCATAATCGACTCTTTTGATAATCGGCAAAATTCAGCGGAACTATTTCTGGCCAAATGATTTTGTGCCAAATATTTCTGGGTAGCCACCAAAGTGAATATTGAAAGAGAAAAGAATAAAGAAAGAAAGTTACAAAGAAAGAAATAATGAATGAAATAAGAATGAATGAAAGAAAAAAAAAGAGAGAATGAATAAAGAAAGAAGAAAGGAAAATCATTAAAAAGAAAGAAAGTGCGTCATGTGAAAAAGAACTGAAGGAAAAGAAAGGAAGAAGAAAGGAAATGAAATTTAGAAGAAAGAAAGAATGAAAGAGTGGAAAATCTAAAATCAAAAATGAATGAAAAGATTTGAAAAGAAAAATTATTGAAAAAAAAAGAAAATGGGGAAAATCTGAAAGAAGAAAAAAAGAAAAATTTGAAAATCTAAAAAAGAAGAAAAAAAGTAAATCCACTCAAAAGAAAGAAAGAAACAAATAAACAAATTCAGTCGGCAAAGTTAAGCAAGGTTAAACCGGCCATTTAGGAATGGGAAATCAGTTTGTTGTAGCGAGATGTTTTAAGTCTATCTCTTTGAATGTTTGAGATGAGAAGATTAGTATTATCTGCATTATTCAGACTATTGTCCTCATCTTCATTGTTATCTGTACAATCTAATAAGTATGATGGTATGTAAGAATAAGTTAAGTATTGAACATTGATGTTATGTAAGAATATATGGTATGTAAGAATATTAAGATATGTAAGAATAAGTTAAGTAAGAGTATCTTAGTTATGTAAGAATAAGTTAATTATAAGAATATTAAGATATGTAAGAATAAGAATATTAAGATATGTAAGAATATTAAGATATGTAAGAATAAGTTAAGTATTGAACATTGAACGATTGTAATCTAATAAGTATGATGGTATGTAAGAATAAGTTAAGCAAGGTTAAACCGGCCATTTAGGAATGTGAAATCAGTTTGTTGTAGCGAGATTTTTTAAGTTTATCTCTTTGAATGTTTGAGATGAGACTTGATGATTAGTATTATCTGCATTATTCGGACTATTGTCCTCATCTTCATTGTTATCTGTACAACGTTTCAGCCAATATGCCTTCTGGCCTTCTTCAGGTATTTGTTGTCGGACTCGGGAACCTTCTTCTTGGACTCTGGAACTTTCTTTTCGGACTCGGAAACCTTCTCGGACTCAGGAACCTTCTTTTCGAACTCGGGAACTTTCTTGTCGTAGTCTAGGAACCTTCTTGTCGTAATTGGGAGCCATCACGAAACTTTGAACCTAACTCTCTATTCAGTCCACGAGGGTATCCTGTTCTCATTCCACTAACCATAGCTGGGGTAGGTGCTGTGTTAATTATTTTTCTATGTAACTGCCGCCTGTCAGGATTGAACCTGGAATCCAGAGATAACTGTCACTTAAAACTGTCTTAACCTAACTACCTTATCCACTAGGCCATGTTTCCAATTGGATGATGATTAGTATTATCTGTGTTATTCGGACTATTGTCCTCATCTTCCTTGTTATCTGTACAATGTTTCGGACGTGTATTGAAAGCCTATGTTTTAAGTTGAAGAAAATAAAGTTAAAGATGGTCCAGTTTGACATTACATTTTTCATGACCCCCCTCAAATTTCGACAGCTAAAAATCAACATAACTCCACCAATTCTTGGAATTGGAAGCTAAAATTTTAGGGATTGTTTAACTTTAACATAGTCCACACCTGTAAAAAATTTCAAAAAAATTGAAAAGGGTGGGTGACATGGCCTTGATGATTTGACATGGAAATACCCTAATGTTCTTTATTATTTATTCTAATGAATATTTACCTGTATACTTATATATGATTTTTTTTTACCTTGACTCATATTGTGCTTTTTTTTCTTTTAATCTAATCTAGCCATCTATACAGTAAGAACAAGACAACAAATTGTCCATCCTAGATGTGTTAATAACTAGCACAGAGCAAGGATTCAGTTCATCCGTGTATTGAAAGCCTATCTTCACCGAACTTCAACTCCTACCATAAAATATTAGCAACCATTATTCCTTTAGAATAGAATTTCTTGAAACCATCTAATTATTAGTATTCGTTGGTTGGTTGGTTGGTTGGTTGGTTGGATTTTACAGCATTGTTGGGTCATTTTACGCCAAAAAAGGGCCGGTTTAGCTCAGTCGGTAGAGTGTCCAGCTGGAAACCTTAAGATTCTTGTTCGATACCGGACTTCGCCAATTCAGCGAATGAGTAGAAGAAAGATCTGTGCGGTAAAGTTAGGAGTTGGTGGTAGGTGTGACACTCCATCTCAGACGCCAAAACAATCTCCTTGGTCTAGCGCTAGTATAAAAGGGGATAGACTCCCTCGCTGTCTGGCTGATACCAACTTTAGGCCACCCCGACGTACTTTGGTTTTATTCATTCTTGATGGGTATTCCCTTTTTTTTCTTAAACTCAATTTTTTTAAACACTTTTTTTAAACCCATTTTTTTCTATTTAACCCATAGATGGGACCCTAACAGATACTACCACTCCAGGTCAGAGTAGACCTGGGATAAAAGTGATGAAGGGGTACACCACATTCCTCAGAGCTCCAGAATTGGAACTTTACCAGTAGATAGAGTTTAACATCATACCCAGGAGACTAAGACCCTCAGCCACCGCCTTCTAGCACATATGATAAAAAGGGTGGGGGATTGCTACAAGGACAATAGGGTTGGGACAATCATGATTGATCAAAAGGGCCTCTCCAACCGCCCGTCTAGCCTAAGTAAGGACCAAAGTGGAATGTGATATGTCATGGACTGCTCAGCTACCTGGGTTCCATCATGGGTCATCACCCACGGTCAATAGGTGGCCCTATTAAGGGGGGGTATTACTATTTGATAGAAATACTTAATTATTTGTATTAGATAGGAATACTTGATGTAACTGTGTTAAAAAAAATCTTAAGAAACAACTACACAAAAATGTAAATAAAAATGTACAATGAACATGATTTCCCTAACCTCTAGGCATAAAATAACCCTAGACAGGTTGACATACCACTGAAATTAATCAATCAAATAAAGTACAAGCTGCCAGTGAGATTTAAACTTGGATTCTTTTTGAACTCGGGGAGTCTATCTTAATAATTAATCATCATTGACAATGCTTCAGCTAATAAAAATTCAATATTTATACTAATATTATCTGTGTATGTAAATAAAACATTGATGTTAGATATAGTGGCACTAAGTGAAGGAGAAAAATAAGGAACAGGTTTATAGGACAAGATTTGGTCTTCTGCAAAGCTTTAGCTCTTGTAACTGAACCATACTCTAACTCAATGAACAACACAAAAACATTAGGAGGATTTTAAAACAGGCACGGTGTACCTTTTCATTAACAGAGACAATAACAAAAGCTAGGGGCTGATAACCTGACTCCTATACAAAAATGGGATTCGGGGCAGATAACTCTGATCTGACAATTACTACTATCAGTGAATTCTAATTATTTATCAAGTAGGTAGTAATATCTCATCCACAGAAAGCGATGTTAATACACAAATAGGAAAGGCATGGGAGGCCACAAACAAATTATCAGTCACATGGAAATCCGATCTCACTGACAAGTTAAAGTGACAATTCTTCCAGGCTGCGGTCCCAAACAAAGCGCCTTGAGAATAAGCTAGATGGGACCTGCACAAGAATGCTGTGTGTGGTCTTGAACAAGTCGTGGAAACAGCACTCCACAAAGAAGCAGCTGTATGGCCACCTGCCCCCCATCTCACAAACCATCCAAGTGATATGGACTAGACATGCAGGACACTGCTGGAGGAGCAAGGATGAGCTCATAAGCAACACATGGACATGCTAGTGTGGGTCGGCCACCAAGGATCTACATTGACCAACTATGCAAGGATACTGGATGCTGCACAGAGGACCTGCGCAACATAATGATGATGATGAACTAGAGTACCACCATTTTGCTCCCCACTTTAATTGCATTGGATTGCTGTGCATAGTCTGCCTTCATTCGGGATATGGTGAATTGGTTGGGTGGAGCTGGCTCAACTAACCCAGAGTGAATGCCATCACAGAGAGACAGAGACAGAGAGATTGGTTGATATGTCATTAAAATCAATCAATCAATCAAAATGTGTTTATAAAAAAATTGAGTACCCATCAAGAATGAATTTACTTCAAAACTTTGTCAGCATGCTAGTTATATATATTATGAGAACTAGCAAGAATATGCGCCTTCCGGGCGTAAGTATTTAAGTTTTAATGTAATGAAATATATTAAATTAGAAAGACTGACAAAATTAAATAAGAACACATATAAAAAATATTACACCTATTTTAATTATATTTTAATTTATGTAAAAATCCATAGGATTAATTTTAATACATTGAGAATAAAACAATATTAGAGATAAATAACACCAAGTAATTATTTATTGAACCCGTTTTTTTTTTAAATCAGTATGAAAATTAACAACACCATATATTATATAAACCATTATTTCTTAGGATATATAAGACACATTACAGGATTTTAAACGCACTAATAACATGGGCTATTCTGAGGCAAATCTAACTCAGATTTTTATAGAGACATGTTAATAAGATTTATTCTATGTGTTAATGATTTTGACTATAAAGTAAATACTCATTGATAAACTTATGCAATTTCTGAGGTTATTGTGACATAAGCAATGACATAGTTTCGGTTACAGACTGACAGACACTGAATCTCCATTATAATAAGATGTGAAACTGGAGACTCACCATGTGCCAATACACATACCACCATTTTGAGTAACACTGATATACAGGGTGTCCACAAAGTCTTGGGTACATGGAGATTTCACTATTATATTTGTTTATTTGGATGAAACTTCTCCTCAACCAGGATTTTGTGGATGGTTGACTTCGGAACACCCAACTCTGTGGATGTCCAATGAAGTGATTTCTTTGGGCTAGCAGAAACCTTGACCATGACAGCCTCTTTTGTTTCATCTGAAGTCTTTGGTCGCCAGGAACAGGGTTTATCCATATCACTGCCTGTTTCTTTAAACTTCTTGATCAATTTCCCGACGGCAGTAAAATAATAGGTTGCCTATAACGGTGTCGAAGGTTAAATTCTTCCGCAATTTTGTGATAAGACCATCCCTCTCGTCCACTTAAGAGTACTAACTCGATTCTTTCTTCTTTAGACAGAGCCATCATTCAATCTGGGTAGAAAAAATAACATAAATAAATTTAGAAAAGTAAAGTATTTTTTATTTAATTTAAACAAAAGTAAAAAAGGAAAATTATGATTTCTTATATTTATATATTATATTATTATTTTTTTTTTTTTTGCTTGAAGGCAATTACAATGCATGTATCGCATAAAATTCGATACTATATAGAAAATAAACTTGACAAGTGTAATCCCGGCAAAGGATTGTTCTGTGTGTAGAACATCGTACAGACTGTTTCGACTTTATTAAGTCTCATCAGCGATGTATACTAATACTATACATCACTGATGAGACTTAATTAAGTCAAAACAGTCTGTACAATGTTTACACACCGAGCGATCCTTTGCCGGGATTACACTTGTCAAGTTTATTTTCTATATAGTATCGAATTTTATGCAATACATGCATTGTAATTGCCTTCAAGCAAAAAAAATATAAAATAAAATATAATATATACTTTATTCAACAATGCTTCTAAAGAAAACAAACATCCAAAAATCTTATTTTTATATTTAATTGTTTATGTTATGATTTTATTTACTGCTAAATTACCATATCTGCCTTCTCGGAAAAATAACATATGAATACAATAGTGAAATCTCCATGTACCCAGATTTTGTGGACACCCTGTACAATAAAAGAAATGTATCTTCACCCTCATTTTAGCAGGGTAAATATTTCAATGTAGATATGAGAGTGTATTGATTAGATTGGCTCTCATTCAATCAGCAAAGTTAAGCAAGGTTAAACAGACATTTATGAATGGGAAATCATTTTGCTATACTGAAAATAAAACCTGGTATTTATAAGAAAATGTCCGCTATCCATTTTTAGTCTGTATTGATTGCCAATCAGTATTCATCTACAAGAAGTTTCCTGTCAAGGTTGGCAATGGCTGTAAGAGCATTTTTCATGTGGTTGGAGAGAAAGAAAAATGAAATTTACCTCCCTGTTAAAATTTGGGTACAAATACAGAATAGCACACAAGAGATAATATCATTAAAATCGCATTTTACATATAAGTAGTATTAGATTATGGAAAATCCTGAATTATCCTAACCCTAAACCTAAAACTAACCCTATTCTTTACTCTAACCCTAATCCTAGCGTCTCAAATGTTTCAGGTATTTCTGTGATATGTAATGAAATATAATTTTTTATACGTAATCTAATGATATTATCTCTTGCATGCTATTCTGCATTAGTACTGAACTTTGTGTTACATAATTCGTGGGTAGAATACAAATTATGTTCTGTAAGTGTAGTAAGTCTATAAGGTTATATTATTGATAGGTAATGATCTTTAGTTGACCCCCCCCCGGCTTCCGCCAATGGGAAAACACGGGAACGGAAATTAAGTTTAGTTAGTTAGATTTTGGCCATTAGTAGAAAGGGGCAGATGCAAGGATTTTGCTCCCAAGATGCCAACTTCTCACCACACAGTTAAAAACACTTTTGGGCTTTAAGATTTTGAATTTCAATGAATTTAATTCAAAATCTAACTACACTTACAGACATAATTCGTAGGCTACCCACAAATTAGGCAACAGTTGTAACACAACTGAATACTGATCACCTTATACAATTTCAACAGCACTGGGCAGTATTTTAATTATCATAATATTGGTTCATAAAACTAAACCAAACCAAAACAAAAATGTTACCTACAAACTATTTGCTTATATACAAAAAATACAAGATTTGGCATTAAATAACCCACAAGGGTTGATTTGTCATTGAAGAAAATAACCAACTGAATAATATAAAAAAGATTCCTGCCAATCAATACATATGAAAAACTTAAAACTTATTTCTACCAAATTAATGAAGTTAATGAAAATTATTTCTACCAATTTGTAGATACAAATTAAATACATATATAAAACAATATTTTGCATTAATTAACCTATGAAGGTTGATATGACACTAAACAAGAACCAACCAACCAACCAATCATTTTAAACAGAAACATTTCATACTTAGTTGCAATATAAATATTTTAAGTCCACAATCCTTTTAAACAGGTAAACACTTCATACTTAGTTGCAATATAAATGTTTTAAGGGCCAATGTATTAATAAAGTTTACAATCATTTTAAACAGGTAAACACTTCATACTTAGTTGCAATATAAATATTTTAAGTACCAATATATTGATAAAGTTCACAATCCTTTTAAACAGGTAAATATTTCATACTTATTTGCAATATATATGTTTTAAGTGCCAATGTATTAATAAAGTCCACA
This sequence comes from Doryteuthis pealeii, assembly GCA_023376005.1. NCBI lineage: Eukaryota > Metazoa > Mollusca > Cephalopoda > Myopsida > Loliginidae > Doryteuthis > Doryteuthis pealeii. The sequence continues at coordinate 26,108,155 of CM042155.1, read as the reverse complement.
ATCATTTTAAATAGGTAAACACTTTATACTTAGTCACAAAACAAATGTTTTAAGGGCCAATGTATTAATAAAGTCCACAATCATTTTAAACAGTTAAACACTTCATATTTAGTTGCAATTTAGTTTTAAGGGCCAATGTATTAATAAAGTTCACAATCATTTTGTACAATATCTCAAACAGATTTATTTGACCCATACATGGAGACACCAACAGATTGGACCTATGAATAATAGCAACGAAAGGGTGACTCCACACTGCCCACGTTTTCAGAATTGGAGCCTCATCATTGGATGTTCAGTGTCTTAGCCAGGACAATGGAATAGATTAAGAAAAGTTCCTTGTTGGATTCATAAAACCATGGAAGCAAGAATGAATGGGATGAAATTAAAATAGACAAGACTAAAGCCTTATAATATCCTTTAGAACTATATTCCTTGGCTGATGAAGCCATTTATCCTTTAGTAAGCTCTAACTTACTTTTCCTTTATCTGCCAACTGCTGAACAAGTACTTACGTTACAGGGGTGGCGTGCAACTCATCCGTACGTTAAGACTGTAAACAGATTTGATTAATGTGTGATTGCTTCTGGGAAGCAATTAGTACGCATCTTCTGGACATATTAAAGAAATCTTGTTCTGTTGTTCTCCAAGGCAAATTGATATCGCAAATCTGGATACAAAACTATTGATTATGAGCTCTTTGGCCTTTGTACAAACTGATTGTATACAAAGTTACATAAAGGCATAAAAGAGTTCTTCAAATATTCAAAAACAGAATGGAAAAGTTAAAGTGGCAATTGGATATTATGTTACATAACCATTAGATACCTAATGATTATGACAATAGTGTAGAAATCATATTAGTGCAGCTGATGGCCTTGAGGGTGAGTGACGGCGATTGACCTTGATCTCACCTTGCGTTCTGGGCATAAACCGCGAGAAATGGAACCCCGATAGAAGCCCTTCCGGTTTAAGGGGTAAGCAACTCAGTTAGTTAGAGTTAGAAGTTAGAAGCCAAGCTAGCAAGATGTGAGTCTCACTGTGCAGATGTCTGGTCTGGGGATCTACGAATAAAGTAACATCATCGTAAATCGAAGTCTTGTGTTTATTACTAAAAACCAACAATGACACAGGGCTTCTGATAACAAGAAATCCCTAGCAACAGAAACCAGACCCGGAATCCTCAATAGAAGACCAGACGAGACCTTAGAAGATATACCAGACCAAGATAGATGATAGACGATCAGAATAGCAAAGCCGGCCAGAAGAAGATACGACCAGAGTAAGAAGTAAGAGAAGTATATAACATATACCTATTTAGTGCCGGTAAAGAAGGGCTATGCAACAATTATATATACAAGGTGTGTCAAAAAAGTATCCAGATTGAAGCTGCATTTACCAAGATAGGAATGAACAATAAATGTAACTGTAGGAATAGCTTCCTACAGTCTATGAGGAACAAAATATAAGTTCACAGAATGTAATGACGAAAGGAAAGCACATGTACTTTTAACCTTATTTATTCACATATAAACTCAACAACAGTCAATATAACAAGTACTTAGGGTCAGTACTTACAGTTCATATATCTCCCTCGTTGAGGGCGGTGTCAGGTTGAGTCTTCAGTTGTTATTCCCTCACTGAGGGGAAAGTTCCTTCAGTCACAAGGGACTGAGACAAGAGCTCATTGGTACCAAAACCGTAAAAGAGGGTTCTTCACCCAACCTGACAAGGGACGTTACCTTTTCTACTTCCTATCCCCGAAGGCACAGGAGAGTTCTAGTCCCTACATAACGTTAATCTTTTTCAGAATACAAGATGTGTAAAAAAGTACAGATTTTAAAGCTGTATCTACCAAGATAGAAATGAAGAATGAATGGAATGTTAATCTTTCAGAATACAAGGTGTGACAAAGAGTACCAAAAAACTCAATACTTTTTTGACACACCTTGTATTTATGTATATATATATATATATATATAAAATTACGTCACAAGGTTTAAATGGAGACACCAATGTTACTCATCGTTTTAGATTATGTCTTTTTCATTTATTTGAATATCAACCAAATCCACCATATACGAAAAGCAAAGGCTCGCAGACTTTTGTTTACTTTTTTTTTTTTCTTTAAACAAACAAAGGCCCTGATGAAGGTCTGTTAAACAAACTGAAAAACTGCAACCTCAGCTTATAAATCATCTCTCATCAATGAAACTTGTGTTTTTTCATTTTTTATAAAATTACATATATATATATATATATAATATATATATAATAAATAAGTAATCCACAGACACGTGTTTCAAGGTTTCACCTTTCATCAGTGTGGCTATACCATAACAGCTACCCCTGGCCGGGTTCGAGACCCGAATGAACTTTCATTCGCCAAACCATTAACTCGTACGGCCAGAGGCATCTGTCAAATATAGGAGAATATTTAATCACTACATTTCTAAGTGGAAATGAATTCACTAGAGTCCTCAAACGTTTGTAAACAAATGCGAGGGTTAGCTAGACGCCAGAACAGGGAATCTGCAATTAAATCCCTATTCAGAGAACTCAACCATTAATGGGAGTATATATATAATAAATAAGTAATCCACAGACACATGTTTCAAGGTTTCACCTTTCATCAGTGTGGCTATACCATAACAGCTACCCCTGGCCGGGTTCGAGACCCGAATGAACTTTCATTCGCCTAATCCTAAAAATTGGTTTATAAAAGATTTTTGGCCTGAGGAATCCAAAACTCTAGAACTCATTTTATAGACAAAAATAGATTACAAAATGTCACCATTTTTCATGCCCCCCCCAAAAAAATTTATTGAGTTTAAAATCAACATAACTCCTCCAATTTTTCGAATTGGAAGCTCAAATTTGGGGGATCGTCTAATGTTAACATAGTCCACACCTGTACAAAATTTCAGAAAAATTGAAGTGGGTGGGTGACAATTTTACTTTTTTCTGGATGATTTGACATGGAATTACCCAGTTAGTAAAGGTAGTAATATACCACTGTTAACACATTCTTGTACATCTTGTTAAAATTCAGTTGTAAGTTATGATTCAAGTCATTATTTCAATAACCACTCCCAGTTATGTTACAATACTAACCAAACCAAATTGAAGGCCATTGCACTCTTCTTTGTATATTTGTAAACTTTAACAGTCAGCACTAATTTCCTATCCTTCTTTTGGATGGTCTAAAAATTCAAGATAATATTTGTGGTGTTTCTCATAGAAAACAACAACGCAGGTGTTAATTAAAGCCTTTATTCCCTTTTTCCAAGGTACACATTGCCTAAGTTCCCAGGCCGGAAGTGTCCAGTGAACCGGGAGGTGTTGTACCCTGTGATGATACATACATTACAATATTAATTTTGCAAGTTTCTCTAGCAAACGAAATGTAATTCCTTTCCCAACTGAGCATGTTACTCTCACTTCAAATAGCAGTCGTCAGATTTCACTTGCCGTCCAAACACTTTTTTCCTCACTCTCTGTGTCAGCAACAGTCCGTCTTATTTCTGCTCGTTCGGCTGCGCTTATGCAAATTCCGATATACTTCATCCGGGTCTCTGCTAACAGCATCTCAGCTACAAGGAGGTAGCGAGTTTGAATATCCGTAGCCACTTGCCACACTCTTCCCCCTTGCACAGGCCAAACATATCCTAATGCGCTTTATTCGTGGGGGCTGGGAATCCGCTTGTTTATAGGGCTGCCTTTCAATTTTGTCACAATCCTGGAACAACTGAACAACCAAATTTGAGCTTCCAATTTGAAAAATTGGCGGAGTTATGTCAATTTTACTCCCATTGCAGACAGTTCATCCTCACAGTTTCATGTCCAATACTCTTCCAATATTCACTAATGCCAGACTAAAAATATCTCTGCAAAAATATGGAAGATGCAAATAGCACAAAATCTGTCAATAACTGGTTAAAAAAAAAAAAAAAAAAAAAAAAAAAACAGAAATCCTATTTTCTTGACTCATTACGTTTTTCTAACTGCAATGTTTTTCTAAATGTTAGATCAGCGCTAAAAATAAAAATGGTAAAAAAAAAGGAAGAGTCAAAGAGAACGTCAGAATATAAGAATAATTCTAAAGAAAACTATTTTGGCTTGTTAGGACACCAGAATCTTTATTCAATCATTGGTAAAGATTTAAAAAGACCTAACTTCACATTTCCGCCCAAATTCTAGTGATTAGCTTTACACACGAATCAATACATTGATACGTACGTATCAATATATAGTATTAATTTTGGTGTTATTAATATTATTAATGTTATTATTGTTAATGTTATTAAACTAGCTATACCCAAAATAAGCCTCCGCCCTGTGGCTGGGGCGTTAGAATGCACCGACTGCACCTCTGCAGAGGGGTAAGACTCCCCCAATGGGGCCACCTGTTGGCCGTGGGTGGCATTCTGTGATGCTTAAGGATAGAGCCCAGGTGGATGAGCAGTTCATGACATGCAATACTCCACTTTGGCCCTATCTTGGACTAGACGGTCGGTCAGAGAGGCCCCCTCCAATCAATCGGCTAGTCACGTCAAGCCCTAGCACCTATATGATTTTCCCAACCCTATTGCCCTTATGGCAAGCCCCAACCCCTTTTTATCATATGGGTGCTAGAGGCGGTGGCTGCGGGTCTACATGTCCCGGGAATGACGTTAAACTCTATCTGATGGTGAGGTTCCAGTTTTGGAGGTTTGGGGAATGTGGAGCACACCTTCATCACCATTGCTCCCTGGTCTACTCTGACATGGAGTGGTAGTACCTGTTAGGGTCCCATTAAATAGAAAAATGTATTTATAAAAAAATTGTATTATCTATTAAGAATTGATTTATTTCAAAACTTTATCGGCATTAAATGACCCACTGAGGTTGATATGCCGTAAAACAAAACAAACCAAACCAAACCAAAATAAGCCTAAAATGCATTTTTGATAAAATGACTTTAGCCCCCCCCCCCCCCCCCCCGAAAATAATTTACCAAAAATCAGGGAATTATCGGATTTCAATTAGTTAATTGGCTATTATCTTATAAAAGAAAAAAATATACATCGATATTTTTCTGCTTAAAAGGGGGGGGGGCGGTACATTTTCAATCGAGTTTTTCTTCAAAAAGTATACTTTGATGTAATAAAATAAGGTTTGCATTAAATAGATATTTATTTCTAGAATCTAAAAATATAACATTTTAAACTTAACATCAGGCTTTTCATATTTTAAATGAATTTTATATATCAATTTATCATAGCAAAAATACTAAATTAAAGTTTTGAAATAAAATAACTGATGCATTATAAAATTCATTAATTGATAAATCAATACTGAAAATTTCATTAAAATTGGATAATTACCTAATTTTTGGTAGATTTTTTTGCAATCGCGAATGTTACATTAAAATTGTAAACAAGCCAATAAAACTGCTTAAAAAGAACCAAAAATGACGTTGACAAACAAAATTGACCAAAACAAATCGTTTTAAATATATTAAAAATAAATTGCTTATGTAATGATATTTTTCTTTTTTTAATGATGGTCATTATGTTACTACTTATCGTTTTAGACAAAATTTTGACCTTTTAATTAATTTAAAATAGATTTAATTAATTTTAATTCGTTTTTAAAAATGTAGCAGACGATTTTTTTGGGTATACCTATATTAAACTATTTTATACATTTTTTGTTATTGTTTTTGTTATTATATTTTATTATTATTTACATATTTTACTTATATCATTTCTATATATTTTACTTATATTATTTCTTTTGTAAATTGCCAGCTTAGCTCAGTCGGTAGAGTGTCTGACTGTTGACTGCAAGGTCCCTGGTTCGATTCTGTAGCACATGGATATGTGCGGTAAAGTGAGGAGCTGCTAGTAGGAGTGGCACTCCGCCTTAGACGCCCAAACAATCTCCTTGGTCTAGCGCTAGTGAAAAGGGGATAGACTTCTCGCTATCAGACTGATACCGACATTAGGCCATTCCGACGACTTTACTTTTTTTACTATTTCTTTTGTTATATCATATAATTTACATATTTCTATCATTATTGTTTTTGTTATTATATTTTTGGTATTGTCATATTAATTGTTATTAATGTTAATTATAATGTTATTAATGTTATTAGTATTATGTACATATCAATATATAAACGAAGTTTCAAAGAAAACATCAGAATATAAGAATATAAAATTATGAAAGAAAACTAACACATCACTCAATAAGTCTTGGGCCTAACTAATAAAAAAACAACTTTTAGGCAAAATTCAATTTTATTCATCAACATAGTCTCCTTCTAGGGTGATACACTATTTACAATGCTTCTCTAAGAATTTGATGCCTTTTTTTGTAGAGCAATTTGTCTTTGGCTTCAAAATATGCCTCAGTTTCCGATATTACTCCTTCATTGGAGCCAAATCTCTTTCCCTGGACCATTCTTTTGAGGTGTGCAAACAGCCAGTAGTCACTGGAGGCCAGATCTGGAGAATAGGGTGGGTGCAGAAGCAATTCAAAGTGCAATTCATGCAGTTTTGCCATTGTTGCAATTAACTTGTGACACAGTGCATTATCTTGGTGAAAGAGCACTTTTTTCTTCTTCATTTGTGGCCGTTTTTTGGCAATTTCTTCCTTTAAATGCGCCAATAATGCTATATAATATTTGCTATTGATGTTTTTCCTTTCTCAAATAATCGATGAAAAAATCCCTTGCGCATCCCAAAATATGGAGGCCAAAAGCTTGCCTGCTGATGTTTGCATCTTTGGTTGCTTTGGACAGGTTTCACCTACTGCTGTCCACCCAGCTGACTGCCGATTTGACTCCAGTGTGAAATGGTGGATCCATGTTTCATCCATTGTCACATATTTATGCAAAAACTCATTTTTGTTGCGTTGAAATAAATGCTCTGAATCATCGATGCGTTGTTGTTTTTGATCGACTGTGAGCAAACGCGGCCCCACTTTGAACACAGTTTTCTCATTGACAAATGTTCATGCAAAATGGTGAATACACTGCCTTCTGATATCTTCAACTCCTCTGCTATCTCACACAACTTCAATTTATGATCGGCCAAAACGAGTTTGTGGAGTTTTTGGTGTTTTATGGGACAACTGCCGAATTTGGGCGACCTGAGCGGTCAGCATCATTTGTATCTGTACAACTGCATTTAGAGTCAGCATAACTATTGTCTTAACTATTGTTTCCAATGGAGCAGAGTTCGAATAACACTTATGATGCCATTGCTTTGCTTGAACAGTATTTTTCCCATCAGAAAGCAATGCTTTATCAACACACAAAATTCAGTTTTTTTTTTGAAAATTTGCAACAGTAGCTTCACTTAAATAACTGTAATTTATAAACTAATAATCCAATTGGGCTCAAATTTTGACACACGCCATTTGAAGGTTAATACTTTATAATAATTTTTTTTATTAGTGGCACCATCTATACATAAGGCCCGGGATTTATTGAGTGATGTCTATTTTGACTTGTTACGATAATTAAGGGATTAAAATAAATTCAGAATCATCATCATGTCACGCTGTTAGCATGGATATCCATGACAATCTCTATCCATCTGTCCCTATCCCTCATCATTCTCGAGAGGTCCTCTATGCAGCATTCTGTATCCGCACAGAGCTGGTCAATGTACGTCTTTGCTTGTCGGCCCACACTGGCGTGCCCATGTGCTGGCTTCCACAGGAGAACACCACTTATGAGTTTGTCCTTGCTTCTCCAGCAGTGTCCTGCGTGTCTTGTCCATCTTACTTGGATGGTTTGGGTGATATGGGGCAGGTGGCCGTACAGCTGTTTTCTTGTGGGATGTTGTCTTGGCAGTAGGAAGTGGGTCCTTTTTCATGCACATGCTTGGATGGTTCTTCCTGTCTGAGGGCTCCTGGGAGATTGTTATTTTTATTATTTTATTTTATTTTATTCTAATTTTCAATTTTTTTGAATCCTGAAAGTTAGAATAAAATAAGATAAAATAATAAAAATAACAATCTCCCAGGAGCCCTCAGACAGGAAAAACCCTCTAGGCATGTGCATGAAAAAAGGCCCACTTCCTACTGCCAAGAAGATCCCTCGGTCATTCCAGCTCAGCCATTAACTGGGATCAGATGCCACGAATGGCACAGGAAGATATTTCCTCTCCACAAAATAACTATGAACTTAGAATAAAAGTCTAAAACCTAAAATTGCCTTTTGTCTTTGTCTCTTATTTTCCCTTCCTTTAATTCCTTTTCGGCCAGACAACCCATAAGAAGGAAGAACCAAATATAATTGGGTTTAAATGAAACAACCCGCAAACACGCACCAAAAACGACCAACGACCTTAAACTCACATAAAACAACGACTACCTTACCCCATACACAAAATTTTTATTCAATAATTGGTAAAGATTTACTTAGACATAACTTAACTTTTCCACCGAAATTCTAGTGATTAGCTATACGTATGTATCAATTCAGAAAAATAACCACAAGCTGTATACAAAATTAACAAAGAGATATTTGAAAGCCGGTCGTGTTGAAAACAATTTTTTTCCAAAACATTCTGAGATATCTATTTGGCAGGCTCCTTCTCTATTGAGAAAATATTGATATTATTGGGTTGAATAAGAACAAAACAATTGGAGATCAATATTTTCATAGGCCGATTTGAGCACTCGTATATTCTTTATTCAATAAAATAAAACAAAATACTAATACAAAAAATAACTCCAAACATAAGAAATAGAAAAAGTTTAATAGTTTTGCATACTGATTCAAATTGAATGGGTGTGTGTGGGTGGAGCGTCCTGGGGCATAGTGGTTAAAATGCTGGACCGTGACATGATGGTAAACTTCAGTGGTGCTAATACGTTTACTTTTAGACTAATACCACTGGGAAAGATATGAACCCCCTCATACACCCCCAGCTATGGGTTAAATAGTACCACTACTGTTCTTCTGCAAAGATGGCTTTAGTATTAAATAACCCACGAAGGTTGATATGCCATTAAGCAAACTAACTGTTGTAGAGAAGAGATGATACCTCTCTGTATCATCATCATCATCATCATCATCATCATCATCATCATTATGCCACGCAAGTAGCACAGATATCCATGACAATCTCTCACCAACTGTCCCTATCATTCATTTTCCTCGGAAGATCCTCTTCTCAGCATTCCGTATCTGTGCAGAGCTGGTCAATGTTGGTCCTGGCTGGACGGTCCGCACTGGCATGTCCATGTGCTGTTTTCCACAGGAGAACAGCACTTATGAGTTCGTTCTTGCTTCCCCATTCCAGCATGTCCTGTTCATCTCATTCAGATGGTTTGTGTGATAGGAGGCAAGTAGCGATACAGCTGCTTGTGGGGTGTTGTTTCCACAATTTGTTCAAGATCGCACTCTGCATTCTTGTGCAGCTCTCATCTAGCTTATTCTCTAGGCACTTTGTTAAGGTCCAAGTGGTGCAGCCATACAGTAGCACTGATACAACTATGGCTTGAAAGAATTGTTGTTTTAACTTATCAGTGAGATTGCATTTCCATATGACTGATAATCTATTTATAGCAGATCATGCCTTCCCTATGCGTGCATTAACATTGCTTTCTGTAGATGAGATATTACTACCTAGGTATATGAATTGTTCTACTGGCTTTAGAGGCTTACTGTAAGTGTGAAGATGCCTCCTTTCTTTTTAAACCACATGAACTCAGTTTTATCAGAGTTCACAAAGAGGCCTCTGTATAGAATGGACTATTTTATTTGATTAGGAACATTAACGATGCTGGTCTCAGCAGCCAGTTTTTTCCAGTTGGGTAATTCCATGTCATATCATCCAGGCCATATCACCCATCCCTTTAATTTTTCTGAAATTTTGTACAGGTGTGGACTAGGTTAAAGTTAGACAATCCCCCAAATTTGAGCTTCCAATTCCAAAAATTAGCGGAGTTATGTCGATTTTAAACTAAAAAAAATTGAGGAGGGGGCAAGAAAAATGGTGACATTTTATAATCTATTTTTGTCTATAAAATGAGTTCTAGAGCTTCCCTAATCCTAAAAATTGGTTTATGAAAGCTTTTTGGTCTGAGGAATCCAAAAATGTAAATCCTGATTATCTAGTATATAACACGCACTCATGAAATTAGTACCACTCCTATACAAGAGTTATCTCCTCTTCCTCAATCAATTTCGATTTTAAGAGAGGCAACTTTACCAATTATTGTCATTTTTACTTGAAATCATATAATTGTGCACAAATTATCATTATTGAAAATAGTTACATGAAGATATAACTGAATTGTTTAAAAATGATTATTGTTAGTTACTTGAAACCATATGTTACTAGTTGAAAATACTACTACTAGTTGTTAATAAGTGAAACTATATATTATATAGTTATCTGAAAGCATTGTAGGGATTATCTTCCCGTTGAGTTGTCTGCCCGTTTAGTTTGCTGGTGCCCGCTAGGGGGCTATAGTATTTAAGCGCTGGGTTCAAACCCTTCTGCCTCTTTTCCTGTTCCAGTAACCACGAGACACATGGGCTAGACACGGTCTATCCCTTCTCGTTGGGACTTTTGGCCCCACTTACATTACTGTAAGTTCTTCACAGCATGGACTATCCCTAGTCTCATGCCTGTACCTTTTGTATATCTTGTACCATTTATGAATGTGTGTTTATCTGTCTACATGTAACTTGTTTTACCTTGTACTTTGTATCTCGTCATATCCATGTGCTGTACTATATTAAATGTTTTGTCTGTTAACCTTCGTCGGAGTTTTGTATATCAAGTATATAACTTTGAACCTTTCTTACAGCATATTATATTTGCTAACTCCATTTTCAGTAGCATTCAGCAAATTCAACATAAAATTGATTCCAAAGAGTTTGAATGCTTGGCATCCATTCCCCCTGCAGTTTAAAGATTAAATATTTATATTTATTACTGGCCAGTTTAGCTCAGTCGGTAGAACGTCACCTAGGAACCACAAGGTTCTGGATTTGATACCAGCCCTTGCCAACTCAGCATATTGAGTAGCACAGCTTGGATCTGTATGGTAAAGTGGGGGGATGATGGTAGGTGTGGTGCTCTATCTCAGACGCAAAAGCAATCTCTCTGGTCTAGCGCTAGTGAAAAGGGGATACACTCCCTCACTGACCTGCTGATGGTTGGTTGGTTGGTTGGTTGGCTGGCTGGTTGGATTTTATGACATGTCAACCCTTGTTGGGTTATTTTATGCCAAAGACATTTTGTTTTATTCATTCTTCATGGGTATTCAACATTTTCTCAAACTCAATTTTTTTTAAACACATTTTTCTATTAAACTCATTTTTTTCTATTTAACCCATAGATAGGACCCTAACAGGTACTACCACTCTGGATCAGAGTGGACCTGAGTAGGACCCTAACAGGTACTACCACTCTGGATCAGAGTGGACCTAATGAAGGGGTACTCCACTATCCCAGAGTTTCAGAATTGGATCTTCACCATCAGATAGAGTCTAACATCATACCCAGGACACTAAGACCCTCAGCCACTGCCTTTTAGTACATATGATAAAAAGGGTTGGTGGGTTGCCATAAGGACAATAGGGTTGGGACAATCATATAGGTACTAGGACTTGATGTGACCAGCCAAATGATCGGAGAGGATCTCTCCAACCGCCCGTCTAGCCTAAGTAAGGGCCAAAGTGGAGTGTTGCATGTCATGGACTGCTCAGCCACCAGGATTCCATCCTTAACCATCATCAGTTGCCACCTACAGCCAACAGGTGGCCCCATTGGGGAGATTTTACTCCTCTGCAGAGATGCAGTCGGTGTATTTCAAAGTCCAAGCCAACAGGGCTGACAATATTTTTGTCTATCATCTTTACTGAAACTTGTATTAGTGAAAGTCTGCTGCTTAAATATGCAATACTTGCTGAATTAGACATTTAATTTTTGTTTGAATTTTATTTCATTTATAATTTTATTCAAGTTTCTTTTAGAATTGTGATTTTAAAGTGTTAGTTCAATATGGCTGCCAATAGATGTGCATACTTGAGCAGGAAATCATTATAAATCTCTTTGAGGAGAATAAATTTTTGTTTTACAAAATCTGCCTTAGGATATTATTTTCATCTCAGGCAATGCTGAGCACTTCTGCTAGCGTACAATGGAAGTTGATCAAATTAAAATGTCGTACCCCCTCCCCTAGTATCACAAAAACTGTTTTGAATATTATTTATGCCTTAATACTTTTGACAATAAAACAAATAACAGGTAAAAACTCCAAGGAAATAATAATGGATGTGATATGTGGGGATAAAATAAAATAAAATAAAATTTTTTAAACATTTAAAAAAAACAAAAAATAACAATCTCCCAAAAATCTTTAGACAAGAAGAACCATCTGGGCATTTGTTCACAGAGATAAGGGCTTCCTGGCGTGAAAAAAGAAACCTCGGACCATTTGGACAGGAAATGTTGCTGGGTACATACGCTATTCACTTGTTCAGGAAGAAATTTTCCCTCCAAGAAATAACTATGTACCTGGAAATAAAGTTTGAATCTTAAAAGTATCTTTTGTCTTTTGTCTCTTTTCCTTTCCTTAATTCTTTTTCAGCCTGACAC
>CM042155.1:26005541-26090541 GCA_023376005.1 Doryteuthis pealeii | reverse complement strand
ACAATTAAGTGTAAAAAGAGAGGAACTTTTCAATGCATTGATGAGGAAATGAGAGTTTGTCTCTGAAACATAAGACCAAACATTGGAGAAATCGCAAGCTCATGTTTCTTATTAACACAGGAATGAATAAACTTCAGAGAGGTATGTTAAGTTTGCTTTTGTTAAATGTGTTATTTTTAATATATTTAACAGTTAACCTTATAAGATATTAGTCCTATTTTGTATACAGTGCGCTATCAAGTATCTGTAGTGCTGTAAGTGCGCCCAAACTGTATAAAGTTTGAGAACCACTGTATTAATACAATGGAAGTGCTTGTAGTGTAAGGATTTGTAACTGAAACTACATAACTACTTACATCACAGTAATTTCAGAAATTGAGCATGTGTATCTATGAGTATTTAATTTATAGTCAATATTGTAACTACTTAAAATATAGACCAACACTATTATATATATATACTCATATATGGAAGCGCGTGGTGTAATGGTTAAAGTGATGGGAAATGGACTCGTCGCCCCGAGTTCAAATCCTGGACATGGTAATTGCATTTCACTTAGCACTAATACTCTTGGGAAAGGTATGAATCCTACTCTCCCTCAAGCCAACACATGGACATGCAAGTGTGGGGTGCCCAGCAAGGACCTACATTGACCAGCAATGCGAAGATGCTGGTTGCTCTGCAGTGGACCTCCCAGGTGCAATGAATGATAGGGAAGGTTGGTGAGAGATTGTCATGGATATCCGTGCTGCATGCGCGACATGATGATGATGATGATACTTAAATATATATACCCAAGTATACATATATACATATATATAGATACACATATATGTGTGTGTGTGTGTGTGTAAATATATATATGTGTGTGAATTTGATATATTGAAAAAACAAATGATGTTTACAAATGCATGGGATCATCAAGAGAGAATGTGCACTGTTTCAGGGCCTTCCTCTCAACGGTTTTAAAAGCACATCGGCCACCCCCCTCACTGATGTGAGGTCCCTCGGAATATCTGTATTGACCGTATGTAATAGATCGGTCTTCAACAAAAATAAAACAGGATGAAATGACCGTTAGAAGAAGAATGCGCAAACAGAACGCTGTTAGTCAAAGTTGGAATTTTTCAAAAAATGCGTTGTCTGTATTAAAAATAAAATGAATTTTATTTAAAAATAAAATGAATTTTGTTGAAGCCCGATCTATTATCGAGAGGAAGGCCCCGAAACGGTGCACATTCTCTCCTGATGATCCCATGCATTTGTAAACATCATTTGTTTTTTCAATATATCAAATTCACAGTCGGATTAATTTCCTTTTATTTCACATATATGTGTGTATATATATGTGTGTGTATACATATATATATAGTTGACAGTAGGTGTGGCGCTCCACCTCAGCAAAATAAATCTACCCGGTCTAGTGCTACCAAAAAGGGGATTGACTCCCTCACTGTTCGCCTGATACCGACAATAGGCCACTCCACCTACTTTACTATTTACTTACTATTAATTCCAATTCTATATTGTTAACATTTTCAATGCTTATGTCATTGGATTTCCTTCTTCTTTTTTGGGGGGTGGGGAGTGCGTGACGCGGGGCTAGGGGGTTAGTGATCTGTTTAAGTTAAGAATAGAACACACTAAGGATTCCCCCTAACGTCCGTAAAGCATCACAGAAATCCAAGTTTCAATCACAGTAGTGACTGTTGTTGTGCAAATGCACTCGATATGGAACCAACAGTGAATCCTTTCAGGAACATACCGTAATTACATTTTCTGTATGTTCTGCAAATGCCACCGATGAATCAGGAATCATTAAAAAATGGTAAAAAATTTTTTTTTTTTTTAAATGAATAAATAAAAAAACAAGCAAAAAAACCCAAAAAAACCTGTTGATCTCACTAATTAACACTGACATTTTGATAGCGTGGGGTGTAGGTGTGGGGGTGTAGGAGGCCATTAAGGAAAATGTTGATTTGTTCAATAATATCTTTTTTTTTTTTTTTTCATTATTATTGACAAATGTGCAAAGTGCATTGGGCAAATAGATTAAAAGAGTTTTATTCAAAGAATTATCAAAAAAAAAAAGCTCCGAAAGTAATGCCTCCTATTTATTTCCATAAAATATTGGTACTACCAACAGAATCAGCATATACAGGCTGGTTGGTTGGATGGTTGGTTGGTTGGTCGGTCGGTTGGTTGGCTGGTTGGTTGGTTGGTTGGTTGGCTGGTTGGTTGGCTGGTTGGTGGTTGGTTTGGATTGGATGGTTGGTTGGCTGGCTGGTTGGTTGGCTGGAATTTTACGGTATGTCAACCCTTAATGGGTTATTCTATTCCAAAGTTGTTTTGTTTTATTCATTATTGTAGGGTATTAAATTTTTGGATCTAGACACCAATAGGCACCCCAACCCAGATCCGTTTTGAAAGGAACTGAATTTTGCTTTTCACCAGTTGTTAGTAAACAAAACAGCCGGCCGATAAAAACCAGTAACATTTTTATACTAAAATAGTTTTTAATTTTAATTTTAAAAAAATGAGTTATTTCATGTTGTTGTTAGTATATGTTAAAATATAATTTTCAACCAACAATTAACTAATATTGTTACTGACATTAACAATATTATTTCAGATAGGAATCCACATAGAGACACATGAAAAATAAATTTTATAAATAGTGTAACTGTAATACCATTTCTGAACAACATCCTTTTATTTAAATAAACCTAAAAATACTTTGTAAAAACAATTTTTATTTAAATAAACATATCTGCATTTCTCTTCTGATTAAATAAAACTATTTTAATATAAAAAACGTATCTTTCGTTTAAAGTTTTATAATTAAAACAAAAACAAAACAAAAACAAAAACAATAACAATATTAGTTTAAAATTTAAAATTATTTAAATTCAAAATAGATTTTGCTAGGGTTAGGGATAGGGTTAGGGTTAGGGTTGACGGTGAAAAACAAAACATGTCCTTTTGAATCTAGGTCTCACCTGGGGTGCTTATTGGTGTCTTGGTCCAAATTTTTTCCAAACTCAATTTTTTAAACACATTTTTTGTAAACTCAAATGGAACCCTAACAGGTTCTAACACTCTTGGTCAAAAGATGAATTTATTTTTTGGGGAATACTTTGTTTTTCTATTTCTACATATTATCGAATTCATTTTCCATATTTTACTCTCATATATTTAGCTCATTCGGTATAGCACTCACTTAGGATTCACTAGGGTCTTGGTTTGATACCGGCCCTTGCCAACTCTTTTATAGAAGGGGTAGGTGGGTAAGTTTACTTACCTACCTACCCACTTCCCCCCTTCTATAAAACACTTGTATGATCTTAATAATTCAATAAAAGCAGAAGAAGCTGAGTTCAAGACTCCGGTTTTGTTCTTTGATTCCGTATTTTACCATGTGTGTGTGTGTGTGTGTGTGTGTGTGTATTTAGGCAGCATTTTTTCTTGTAGGCATATATTGTTAAATAAGGCAACCATTTTTTGTCTGCAAGTTTTGTCCTTTGCTTTTTCGTATTGCCAGATTATTTTTGTAATATCTGGCAAAAATTGGCTGATGTATTTGCCATATGTCATAGACCAAGTACTTTCTGCCCTATCGTGGGCCATCTTCAGGGTATTTTGAAATAGCAATACGAAAAAACAAAGGACAAAACTTGCAGACAAAAAATGGCTGCCTTATTTAACAATATATATATATATGTATATGCATATATATATATAATTACAACAACAAAAACTACAACAACAATACAATTACATGTATGTGAACATTTGTATGTATATATTTTTGCAAGTCTTTAAGAACAAGAATGTCCAAAATGGTTTTGCTTATTCCTTTTTTTAATCTAAATTTGTAAATTTGCTTTTGGTACTCTGCTATCATGTCCTTCATTCCACTCCGCTCTCAAATTACCTCATTTTAGATGAGTTCATACAATGATATTCCCAGCATGGATCTTTTTGTTCTTCTTCTTGGAGCAGTTTGTTCTTCCTTTGTGTACATATTTCCTTTGTGGCTAATAATAATTTTACATATATATATATATATATATATAGATAGAGAGAGAGAGAGAGAGAGAGAGATTATTAGCCTAAAAATGTAATTATATAATTATGTATATGTATGTATTTTTGTGTGTCTTTAAGAACATGAATGTCCAAAATGGTTCCGATTATTTCTTTTTTTAATCTAAATTTCCGCAATTGGTTTGTCCAATTGCAATAAATTTGGTAGTGATCTTTGATTCTAAAGATAAAAATGAAAATTGCTTCTTCCGGTTATTGATGGGTTTATATATATATATATATATATATATACATAACGAAAGTTCATTTGGGTCTCGAACCGGCCAGAGGTAGCTGTTATGGTATATCCACACTGATGAAAGGTGAAACCTTGAAACATGGGTTGTGGATTACTTATTTATTATATATATACTCCCAGTAATGGTTGAGTTCTCTGAATAGGGACTTAATTGCAGATTCACCGTTATGGCGTCTAGCTAACCTTCGCATTTGTTTACAAACGTTTGAGGACTCTAGTGAATTTCATTTCCGCTTAGAAATGTAGCGATTAATTATTCTCCTATATTTGACAGCTGCCTTTGGCCGTACGCGTTAAAGGTTTGGCGAACGAATGTTCATTGGGTCTCGAACCCGGCCAGAGGTAGCTGTTATGGTATAGCCACACTGATGAAAGGTGAAACCTTGAAACACGTCTCTGTGGATTACTTATTTATTATATATATATATATATATATATATATTATATATATAATCCCATCACCATTACTGATAGTTACTTGGTTTGGTATATGACAAGGTCAAATGGGTCTGAGTGTAGAGAGCAGAAAGAATAGTTTGATTTAGTATAATCCTATTATAATGGGGATCCGGTGTTTGTTTGTCTGTAACCAAAACTACATCACTGCTTATTTCACAATGCCCTCAGGAATTGTGTAAGTTTATCAATGAGTATTTACTTTATAATCAAAATCATTAATGCATCGAATAAATCTTATTAATCATGACCCAAAACAACCCATGTTATTAGGGTATTTGCCTCTCACCCCACTTATGAGGGCATGATACAAGAACATTTTTATGTGGTCCCACCCACAGGTCCAGTGGCCGAAGCACACCGGGCCCTTGCCCCGAAGGCCGGGCTGCTAGTACGTTTGAAATCCTGCTATGTGTCTTATATATCATTAAGTAATAAATGTTTTCATAATATATGGTGTAGTTAATTTGCATAATGATTTGAACAAAACTGAGTTTAATAAATAATTACTTGGCATTATTGATCTCTAATATTTTTTATATATAGACAGATACACAGAAAATATATAAACAGATACACAGAAAGACAGTCAAATTCAAATTCAAGTTAGATATATAGACAGATACACAGAAAGATAGATACTACTGAATAAAAATAGACAAATAGATGAACAGAAAGATTAAAAAAAAAAATCACATACATACAACTAATGACAAATCCAGTTCCTAAACACACACATATATAAAAGACAATTAAAACAGACATACACACATACACATGCTCATTCATCTTGACCCATCCCCATCATCCAACATTCTGGACCAACACCTGCATCACCATATAAACACACCCCATCTAGAGAGAAGAAAATCCACTACCCACCCCCAACCACCCCTGCCCCTACTGACAACCTACTGTTCTCACCATTTTGAAAATGTCCTTCATTGAAGCAAGAATTATATTCGAGTCCTGAAGAAGGTCTAAATGACCGAAACGTTGCATCGTCGATAATAAACATCCAGTTTCCATAACATCCCGTGTTTGTCTACTTTTCTCATATTTCTCCCATATTCTCCAATGTATTAAAATCAATACTATGAATGATTTTATATAGAAACCAATTAAAATATAATTAAAATAAGTGTAATCTTTTTATATGCATTGTCATTTAATTTTGTTTGTCTTTCTAATTTAATATATTTCATTACATTAAAACTTAAATACTTATGCCTGGAGGATGCATATTCTTGCTAATAATGATAATAATGAAATTATTGTGTACAGTGTTCAATTGCACTTTAAATCTTCAAAGGTGCATATATAGTACTATATGATGTGTTAACTCACAGCTAACACCTGTAATCTTGTAATGCAATTGGTTATTCAAAAGAGGGTAACCTAACACAGAATATTTGGTAGGGAAAAAGACAAATCAGTTAACAAGATATAACATTTAATTATACCACATACAAAGATGGAATCAAGTTCTTGTCCCAAACCACAAAAGTGTCACAAAGTGTCTAAGGAACATGAAGAAAAGTTTAAACAAAGAGGTGTAAACCACTTACTATTTTTCAAGAGGTCTGGGAACAAAGGTAGGCACCATATGCATAGCACTGCTGAGGATTCAAAAGGACATCTTTCACTTCTAACCTCGTTTCGGTAAAAGAGAAAAGATTTTAAAGTTCGCCTTGTCATGTGACCAAAATGACACGTGACATGGGAAAGCCACCTTTCAATGCAAAAAGGGAGACAATATGAGGATATATTATGTTTCTGGATCCAGGGGGAGAGAGAGAAGGAGGAGTAAGAGAGAGAGAGAGAGAGAGAGGGAGGGAGAGAGAGAGCAAAAGAGAGAGGGGGAGGGGGAGAGAGAGAGATGTTCAAATTCTCTCTCTATCTCTCTCCAATAATTAAAGTCAAGCAAGCACAAGTTACGACTTCAGATGAAGTCATGGTCAGCTTTGACTACAAAGGTCAAAACATGATGATGATGATGAAGAAGAAGATGATGATGATATAGTTAGATATCACTGTCATGCCTGGTCGATACTTAGATAGGTGAGCGATGTGTATGCATAGATATGTGTGTTAGTTTGTGTGTAGGTGTGTCTATATGCATGTGTGCATATGTAGAAGTATCTGTATAGGGGTGTAGGTGTGTATAGGTGTATGTGTATATGTGGGTGAGTGTGCACATGTGTATGTTTGAAAAAAAAAATGAAATTCCTTAGTTATAATGATAAATGTTTATTTTCTTGAATTTAATTGTTTTCTGATTAATGCCTAAAATGTCACAAGAAAAGATGAAATACCAAAATCAGCTTAGATATTTTATATTTTGTTGTAGAGTAGCTAACACCCCTTCAGCACTCTACCAGATGGACTGGCTCATAGCCATAAAATAGCTTATGATTAAAGTAGATTAACTAGGTGAATCATATTCAGACTGACTTTGCTGTGTTGGCTATACCGAACTGACTCTCCTCTATTTAGTGTAAGTTTTGTCTTGTTAATTATTTGTACTTATTTGTTTGTATGTATCAGTTTAGCCTACAATTGAAGTAGATTAACTAGCTGAATAATATTCAGACTGACTTTGCTGTGTTGGCTATACCAAACTGACCCTCCTCTATTTAGTGTAAGTTTTGTCTGGTTAATTGTTTGTACTTATTTGTTCTGTGTTTGTATGTATCAGTTTAGCCTACAATTGAAGTAGATTAACTAGCTGAATAATATTCAGACTGACTTTGCTGTGTTAGCAATACTGAACTGACCCGCCTCTATTTAGTGTAAGTTTTGTCTTGTTAATTGTTTGTACTTATTTGTTTTGTGTTTGTATGTCTCCATTTGGCACCGGATTCTAGGTGTTTAATAAATGTATTAAGCATATCATTTTTCTGTATATCTTTCCACCTCGCAATACAGCTTATTTGAATGCTGCATTGTATCAAATATCAAAAATGATATATAAATATCAAAAATAAAAATAATAAAAGATAATCTATATATCAATACACTTGTTCCTTAATCTTCCAACTGTTATCATGTTACAACACCCTCTGATTAAAAATGAGACCGTCCAAATCGCCTAAGATGAAATGCATAAATCCGGAGTATCTAGTGTCGCTTATCCGCTGAATTCTTATTTTTTATGAGTGTCATTACCTCAGCTAAATAATTGACCATTTCGTTTTTATTATAAACAAAGAAAGGGAAGAAAAAAGACATGCTACACAGAAAAATATTATAAGAAAGAAAGAAAGAAAGAAAGAAAAGTAGGGGAAAGAGAGAGAACAAGTAAGTGAACATGCGGTAGCAATAATACTTATATGTTTCAATCGAACATAATGAAAAGATGAAAAAAAGGAAAGATAGAAAAAAAAAAGATTCAGAGAAAGTTAAATCAAGATTATTATACTTTTTACATATTGAACTATTTAGCAATAGCTCTTAAATAAAGATATCAAACGTTTTAATAATTAAATTATCATACTGTGGTATATCAACATGTCTTGCTAGTTTATATATAAATATAGATAAGATATTTGTTTTAACTTTTGAAATCCCAGGCAACACTGGGCAGTTCTGCTAGTAATAATAATAATAATATGTCCCATTGTAGTGTAATGATTAGCAAGCTAGGATGGGGTAGGTGGTTTAATGTGTGATTTGGCTTTTGGTCATTTGGTTGTGTAGAATAATCATACTAATTTCCAATTACCGTCGAATTGGTAAGACAAGGCAACAAGGCACCGTAACTCAATACGGATCTAACCTTGTTGCAATCCTACTGCCGAATGCCAGTGTATTTATGAAGCCTCATAACATCATAGAAACGAAGCAGTCAATTAGGACTCAAGGAATGGAATCACCCAAATATATGAATGGACTATTCTTGAGTTCCAACTATTTTGGACACTAGTTCAGTTCCAACTATTTTGGACACTAGTTCAGTTGTGCTTAGCCAGTTGCTGTTGTCCAAACCAACAGTATACTGACTGACTGGCTAGTTCAGTTGTGCTTAGCCAGTTGCTGTTGTCCAAACCAACAGTATACTGACTGACTGGCTAGTTCAGTTGTGCTTAGCCATTTGCTGTTGTCCAAACCAACAGTATACTGACTGACTGGCTAGTTCAGTTGTGCTTAGCCAATTGCTGTTGTCCAAACCAACAGTATACTGACTGACTGGCTGGTTCAGTTGTGCTTAGCCAGTTGCTGTTGTCCAGACCAACAGTATACTAACTGACTGACTTCAACAGATCGTTTGGTGTGTGTTGCTAATTTCTTTTCTTAAACTCTATTATATGTGATTTTCCTTCTTGTGGGTTGTCAGACTGAAAATGAATTAAGGAAGAGAAAAGAAAAAACAAAGGATACTTTTAGGGTTAGACTTTTATTTGTAGGTTCCCAACTATTTCTTGGAGAGGAGATATTCTCCTGAACCAGTAAATAAGCACAAGCACTTGTACATTGTTGGCAGAACTTGGTCCTTCACAAAGCACAATCAACTGACATTTCCATAAATTTGGTCTTATACACTGTTATGATTCAGGTCACTATTTTAGGCATTTAGGTCTCCTATTGGTAAATATAATAGTAGAAAATGGTATAATCTCAGTAGTAGAAATTTGTTGTATTACTTGAAATCCTACATAGAACAAGAGTGTACTCCTTATAGCAGAGAATCTAGTTGTAATCCTTGAAATCCTTGGTAGAACAAGGGTGTACTCCTTATAGCAGAGAATCTAGTTGTAATCCTTGAAATCCTTGGTAGAACAAGAGTGTACTCCTTATAGCAGGGAATCTAGTTGTAGTCCTTGAAATCCTTGGTAGAAAAAGAGTGTACTCCTTATAACAGAGAATCTAGTTGTAGTTCTTGAAATCCTGGTAGAACAAGAGTGTACTCCTTATAGCAGAGAATCCAGTCGTAGTCCTTGAAATCCTGGGTAGAAAAAGAGTTTACTCCTTATAGCAGAGAATCCAGTCGTAGTCCTTGAAATCCTGGGTAGAACAAGAGTTTACTCCTTATAGCAGAGAATCCAGTCGTAGTCTTGAAATCCTGGGTAGAACAAGAGTTTACTCCTTATAGCAGAGAATCCAGTCGTAGTCCTTGAAATCCTAGGTAGAACAAGAGTTTACTCCTTGTATCAGAGAATCCAGTTTAAGTCCTTCTGGTATTCAGTTCAGGTCAATTACCAACGACCTTAAATGCATGCTATGTTGTTTTTCATTGGTCAGTGCCTGCTGCTGACTTTGAGAAAGTCCATAAATATAAGTGGCAATTTTGCGTACACCTTATACCTGCACATGCTTAGTCATGGACATACTTGAAATAGGAGACTTTTGACTGATCCTGTTATTATCTTTTCTCAGAAATAATGTTTACATACATCTTATTTGCACAAATTTCCGTGTGTGTAATTTTCATTGTTGATTTTTGATATGGCTCAAAACAATTCCGTCTTAAATTTCAATGTCTTTATTTCCTGCAACAAAGAAATGTAGAAGCCATATTTCTTGCTTATTTGTCTTGTCTCTACTACAAGACATCTGCAGAAACACTTGACTGACTTCCAGGAATTCCTGAAAGTCAAGTGGAATCGGTGAATTCTGCCATCAGACTTTCATGACAATGCAAAATCAGAAGATATTTTCTACTCATTATTCCACAATTAGTTCAAACGAATATCCCAATCTTTGTTGTTGTTTGCAAGACTTGATGGGACCATATGACCTTAAGGCACCCCTTTTTAATCTTGATTAAGAAAGGACATGTTTTTCATTTACACCGTCAATATCCGGTAGTTTTAACAGACAATTTTTAGATTTTTTTTTTAAAAAATTATAAAACTAACCCCTAACCCTAACCCCTAACAAACAACCGGATATTGACGGTGTAAATGAAAAACATGTCCTTATTAATCGAGATTAAAAAGGGGTGCCTTAAGGTCATATGGTCCGGCTTGATGTAACAGTTATTACCAAAGGAAATGGTTGGTTGGTTGGTTGGTTGGATTTATGGCATGTCAATCCTTGTTGGGTTATTTCATACCAAAGATGTTTTTGTTTTCTTTCTTCATGATAGGTATTCAATTTTTTTTTAAAACTCAATCTTTTTCTATTTAATCCATAGATGAGACCCTAACAGATACTACCATTCCAGGTCGGGGTGGACCTGGGAGTAATGGTGATGAAGACACATTCCCCAGAGCTCCAGAAATGGAGTTTTACCTCAGATAGAGTTTAATGTCAGATCCAGTACACCAAGGCCACTGCCTTATAGCAAATATATGATAAAAAGAGTTGGGGCAATAGGGTTGGGGCTTGCCATAAGGGCAATAGGGTTTGGACAATCATATAGGTGCTAGGTCTTGACGTGACCAATTAATTGGAGGAGGCCTCTCTGACTGCCTGTCTAGCCTAAGCAAGGCCAAAGTGGAGTGTTGCAAGTCATGGACTGTTCAGTCCATGACTTGCAACACCACCAGGATTCTATTCTTAGCATAATGGGTCACCACCCACGACCAATAGGTGGCCCCATTGGCAATGATCTTAACCCTCTACAGAGGTGCAGTCAGCATATTCTACAGTCCCAGCTGACAGGGCACCAAAGGAAATGAACTAAGCGATTCAGGTTCAAACCTTAGATGAGGTTACTTGCATTTCACTTCATGCTAATGACTTTGAAAAAGGAATGAACTAGTGTAGATCATTTTTTCAGTTAAATAAATAAAAGGAAAAATACTCTGTAATTATGTAAAAAAAGTAAAGTCGTCGGGGCGGCCTAAAGTCGGTATAGCCAATCATCAAGGGAGTCTATCCCCTTTTTTACTTGCACTAGACTAAGGAGATTATTTCAGAGGTGGAGTGCCACACCTACCATCAGCTCCTTACTTTACCACACAGATCCCTGTGCTACTCATACACTAAGATGGCGAGGACCAGTATCGAACTAGGAACCTTGTGGTTTCTAGCCTAAATCTCTACCGACTGAGCTAACCTGGTTTAGTTTAATTATGTAAACTACTACATTTAAATTTTGCTTTATTAATACTACTTCTAATACATAATATATTTAATATTTCATTAAAGTCCAAGTGGTGCAGTCATACAGTAGCATTGACATGGCTACAGATTAGAAAACTTCTTGCTTTCTCAGAGAGATCAGATTTCCATATGATCAATAATCTGTCTATAGCAGTCTATATCTTTCCTATATGTAAAAGAATAACCTGTTTAAATTTTTAATGAATTTTTTTTTTTTTGATGAAGGGTTAAAAAAATGAGAAATAAAGTGGCAAGTATATTGAATTGAGTTGATGAATATGTGTAACTAGCATGTAGCTTTTATAGTTCTCTTTAATTGGGTCACAAACACAATACATAATCTATTGATAATGGAGATTTGCTTCTGGTTTTTGTCTGTAACAAAAACTACGTCACTGCTTACGTCACATTACCCAAAATCATCATAACATAGAATAAATACACTCAAAATTTGAACATGCAACATTAGACAGTCCTCATTGTTTTTGAAAACAAGTTTTAATAAATACCTGGTATTATATATCTATATATAGTTTGTTTTATTTTAATATATATTTATAGTTTACATTTCAAATTGTGTTATTTTTTAATACTTTAATGAATTTAATGATTTTACTTACTTAGGGTAAAAACTCGCTGACATTGAATTTTTTACTCCACCCTCAGGCAATATGTTTCAAAAATCTATTTTTACATCGCCCGGAGTGGTTTTTTATTTTGCTAGTATATTTAATATATGAGGGTGAGTCAAAAATTATCCATGCTTTCACTATATCTTATCTTTGTTATTATCACACTGTGTTCTGCACATGTGTGCTTATACAGAGGTCCACAAAGTCTTGAAACAGTTTTAAAATTGAACATTTAATAACTCACATTGTACAAATGATAAAATCTTTTGATAAAAAACATATAAAATTTCAACTCTTAAAGTTTTAATATTAATGTATTTTTTTTATTATTGCACTTCAACCTGACCGCCATCTTTGTGATACATTTTCAACCTGTAGCAGCACTTTATGGACACCCTGTAGTTGGGGTCACGTGATTAAAGTTTGAGACTGATCGTGTCATTTTGCTTGCTGTCTTTACTGTGTAAACATGGCCACTCCACTAGCAGCATGCACTAAGGAAGTTACTCTAGAATAAGAGTGAATAAAAAAGTTAAATGTAGCCAGACAAGCGTGGCTCTCGGGAAGGAACAGGATGCCTGTCAACCTCACCACTGATGAGAAGATTCAGCAAGCTTGAGTAAGGTAATGGTGAACCGGTGAGTTATTGTCGATGAGGTAGCTTGTTAACTGTAGATTAGTCATTGTTCTGCTAATCAAATCATCATAATGAGCTCAGCTTCTATAAAACAAAAGTGTGGATAATTTTTGAATCTCCCTTGTATTGAATATTGATATATGTAATATATTGAATTTAATTTTTTTTTACAAACTCCTCACTCTGTTTATCTATGTATCGCAATCAAAGTGATCCCTAAAGAAGGACTGAAAACCATGTGACTGGGGTCCATGACTGGGGGCAGACATATGGAGACCCAAATTACTATGAAATAACAATTACAGAGACATTTTTTTAGTAAGTAATTTGTTAATAATATCCAGTAATTAGTTAATTAGCAACTATACATATTATTAGGAAATAAGTAAGTAAGTAAAGTAAAGTCGTCGAGGCTGCCTAATGTTGGTATCAGCCATACAGTGAGGGAGTCTATCCCCTTTTCACTAGTGCTAGACCAAGGAGATTATTCTAGCATCTGAGGTGGAGCAACACACCTACCATCAGCTCAGTACTTTACTGCACATATCTCTGTGCTACTCATACGCTGAGTTGGCGAGGGCCTGTATCAAAACAGGAACCTTGCAATTCCTAGCCGAACACTAGTTTACAATTGTTGACTTATTTCCATAAAATCAAACGTACAAAGAAGAGGCCAGTTTAGCTAAGTCAATAGATCATCCACATCACAAACACAAGGTTCTGGGTTTGCTACCGAGCCTCACCAACTCAGCACATGAGGAGCACAGCTTGGATCTGTACAGTAAAGTGGGGAGCTGATAGTAGGTGTCGCACTACAGATGCAAAACAATCTCCCTTGTCTAGCACTAGTGAAAAGGGGATAGACTCCCTTGCTGTCTAGCTACTTTACTCAAGTTTACTACTTGAAAAATTATCTATATATATATCAATACTCTTGTTCCTAAATCTTCCAACCGTTATCATCTTGCAACACGCCTGGTTAAAATGAGACCGTCCAAATCACCCAAGATGAAAGGCAAAAATGTAAATCTTGATTATCTGGTGTTGCTTATCCGCCAAATTCTTATTTCTTATGAGTGTCGTCACCTCAGATAAATAATGGACCATTCCGTTTTTATTATGAAGAAATAAAGAAAGAAAAAGAACATGCTACATAGAAAAAATATAATAAGAAAGAAAGAAAGAAAGAAAGAAAGAAAGAAAGAAAGAGGTGGGACAAGGTAGAGAGAGGGGGCAATAATGCTAATCTGTTTCAATCGAACATAATGAAAAGAAGGAAAGAAAGAAAAAAAAAGAGTGAAAGAGAGTTAAATCAAGATCATTAAACTTTAATACTCAAGTCTACAGAATCAGTATTGATAATTCCCTAGCAAGACCTGTGGATATACCAGAGTATGATAATTTTTGGAATGTTTGAAATGTTTACTTTAGAGCAAAGTAAACATTTCAAACATTCCAAAAATTATCATACTCTGCTATATCCACAGGTCCTGCTAGGGAATTATCAATACTGATTCTGTAGACTTGAGAATTGTATAAACATTTTATTTTATCTTTTAGATAAAATTTTAAGATAATTTCAAAACTTTTAGTGTTGGTTCTTGTGTTGCCTTAGGTGAATCAAGCAAACAATAATTTTTGAAAAATATATTTGATAATTTAATCCCATCTTCTCTTTTCATGATGAAACAATGCACATCAGAAACTGACATTTTTGTCAGAGAATTTCTGCAAATTTTAAGAGAAATACTGGGACTCTTAAATCTCCCAGTGGCAGGCAAATAATTTTGTATAAAAGAAAACAAAAACAACTGATGAAAATTAAAACAACATATATTCAAAAATACAAAAAAGGGGGTTGCAAATTTAGTGGCATTTGCAGCTAGACTTATCTTGCTGAGGTAAGGTGAAGGTGAAGTTGCACTAGAATACTATTCAACTCGCTGTTGATTGGGAGTGCTTGAAAGTCGTGTCTTGCCTGGTGAAAGTTCATACAATAAGTGAAAGGTGAAGGGAGCGTTTGTTAAAATAACTCACCTGGTTGACGGACCCCTTGATAAGTGAAGGGGTTTAATTTTTGGCGCCAATATCGTATATTGGCGATTCACCCTCTGGCGGCAGGGGGAGATAATTCAACAATCATTTTTCTGATAATTTAGCAACACCAAGCATTTCAAAACAGATTAACTCCCACTGAATATGAATCTCAATAATCTCAGTTCATATCAGTTAGTTGCCATGGAAATTGCAATTTTTATAAATATTTTTTACTTATTTTGAAAAATTTAGAAATATTGTTTCAGTATGTTAAAAATTTTTCTCATCACGAACTCAATAAGGAAAAATTAAGATTAAGATAATTTATATCGTAAGTTAAAATACAATAATAAATATGAAAGTTATTGAAAAAATAAGATTTAAATAACTTAAATTACAAGTTAAAATACAATAATAAACATAGAAGTTATTGAAAAAATAAGATTTAAATAACTTATATTACAAGTTAAAATACAATAATAAACATAGAAGTTATTGAAAAAATAAGATTTAAATAACTTAAATTACAAGTTAAAATACAATAATAAACATGGAATTATTGAAGATTTAAATAACTTATATTTTAAGATTTAAATAACTTAAATTACAAGTTAAAATACAATAATAAACATGGAATTATTGAAAAAATAAGATTTAAATAACTTAAATTACAAGTTAAAATACAATAATAAACATGGAATTATTGAAAAAATAAGATTTAAATAACTTATATTACAAGTTAAAATACAATAATAAACATGGAAGTTATGAAAAAATAAGATTTAAATAACTTAAATTACAAGTTAAAATACAATAATAAACATGGAATTATTGAAAAAATAAGATTTAAATAACTTATATTACAAGTTAAAATACAATAATAAACATGGAAGTATGAAAAAATAAGCAAGATAATTACAAGTTAAAATACAATAATAAACATGGAAGTTATTGAAAAAATAAGATTTAAATACTTATATTACAAGTTAAAATACAATAATAAACATGGAAGTTATTGAAAAATAAGATTTAAATAACTTAAATTACAAGTTAAAATACAATAAGAAAAATAAGATTTAAATAACTTAAATTACAAGTTAAAATACAATAATAAACATGAATTATTGAAAAAAATAAGATTTAAATAACTTATATACAAGTTAAAATACAATAATAAACATAGAAGTTATTGAAAAAATAAGATTTAAATAACTTAAATTGCAAGTTAAAATACAATAATAAACATGGAATTATTGAAAAAATAAGATTTAAATAACTTATATTACAAGTTAAAATACAATAATAAACATGGAAGTTATTGAAAAAATAAGTTTAAATAACTTAAATTACAAGTTAAATACAATAATAAACATGGAAGTTATTGAAAAAATAAGATTTAAATAACTTATTACAAGTAAAATACAATAATAAACATGGAATTATTGAAAAAATAAGATTTAAATAACTTATATTACAAGTTAAAATACAATAATAAACATGGAAGTTATTGAAAAAATAAGATTTAAATAACTTAAATTACAAGTTAAAATACAATAATAAACATGGAAGTTATTGAAAAAGTAAGATTTTAGATAACTTATATTGCAAGTGGAGACGTTTCCATTTTTAAAACACATGAACTCAGTTTTATCAGAGTTCACAGATAGGCTGATGTTCTGTGCTGCCTTTTCTAGGTTGTGCAACATGAATTTGGCTTATGCAGGTGTATTTGCAAGAAGTGCCAGATCATCTGCATAGTCCACATCTGTGATAGTTTGTGCTGGGTATCACCAGCTTCTTACCTTTTTTAGTGTGAGGCCTTTTTCTTTTATGGGATATAATGGTGTTTGAAATACATAGTGTAGGCATATTATAAATATACATGGTGCTAATGCTCCTTTTAAGACTCCAGTGACAATGTCAAATAAATCTGTGTCTCCATCAGGTGAGCATACCATTGTTTTAGTGTTTTGAGATAACATCATTATGGCAGTAACTGTTTTTTTTGGGAGGCCATATGCTTGTAGTATTTGCTCCATTTTCCCTCTGTCTATGGAATCAAATGCCTTGGAGAAATCTAGGGTTGCCTAAACTCCTAAACTCAGTGAAACAATTCACGTACCTAGGCAGTAATGTCTCAACAACAGAAAGCAATGTTAATGAAATAACACCCCAGGAGAAAACAGCTGTACAGCCACCTGTCCCATATCAAACCATCTGTGTAAGGTGAACAAGACACTCTAGAAACTGCTGGAGAAGTAGGTATGAACTCATAAGTGACATTCTTCTGTGGAAGCCAGTACATGACACGCCTGCCCTGTCGGTTGGGGTATTAGAATGCACCAACTGCACCTCTGCAGAGGGGTAAGACACCCATAATGGGGCCACCTGTTGGCCGTGGGTGGTGACCCATGATGCTTAAGGATAGAACCCAGGTGGATGAGCAGTTCATGACTTGCAATACTCCACTTTGGCCCTATCTTGGGCTAGACGGGCAATCGGAGAGGCCCCCTCCGATCAATCCGCTGGTCACCTCAAGCCCTAGCACCTATATGATTTTCCCAACCCTATTGCCCTTATGGCAAGCCCCAACCCCTTTTTATCATATGGGTGCTAGAAGGCGGTGACTGAGGGTCTACATGTCCTGGGAATGACATTAAACTCTATCTGATGGCGAGGTCCAGTTTTGGAGGTTTGGGGAATGTGGAGCACCCTTTCATCACCATTGCTCCCTGGTCCACTCTGATCCGGAGTGGTAGTACCTGTTAGGGTCCCATCTATGGGTTAAATAGAAAAACATGAGTTTATAAACAAAATTGTATTATCTATTAAGAATGAATTTATTTCAAAACTTTATCGGCATTAAATAACCCACTGAGGTTGATATGCTGTACAACAAAACAAACCAAACCAAACCAAACCAAACCTACATGATATACTAGGGTAGGCCATCTAGCAAAGACATACATAGACCGGTTTTGCACTGATACTGGATGCTGCGCAGAGGACCTCCCGGGTAAATGAATGATATGGTTCCCACAAGATCCCCTAAGTTAAGCAGCGATGTGCCTGGTCAGTACTTAGTAGGTGTCCATTTAAACAACAATAAGTCCTTTGTTTATGAAAATGACTTGATTCGGCATTACATGACCCGAAAAGGGTTGATATGCCGTAAAACAGAACAATCAACAACCAACCAACCATCCATGTCACTATGTCAATTACATTATGTTGAGTCCACTGGCTTCCACTACATCACCTAAGTTAAGTATCGATGTGGCTGTTCAATACTTATATGGGATGACCATTTATGCAACAGTAGGTACTGTAAGCAACCTAATATCAAAATAACTTGATTTGGTATTAGATGACCCAAGAAGGGTTGATATGCCATAAAACAAAACCACCAGCCCCCCCTCTCTCTATCTCTCTCTCTCACTCTCTCTCTCTCTCTCTCTCTCTCCCTCTCTCTCGCATTATGGTCAAGTCCCACTGAAAGCACTGGTATCAAAATATCAAAATAACTTTATTCGGCATTAAATGACCCAAAAAGGGTTGATATGCCATAAAACAAAACCACCAGCCACTCTCTCTTTCTCTCTCTCTCTATCTCTCTCTCTCTCGCATTATGATCAAGTCCTGCTGAAAGCACTGGTTCCCACTACATCAACTAAGTTAAGCAGCGATGTGCCTGTTAGTTACTTAGATGTGTGTCCATTTAAGCAACAGCAGGTACTGTAAGCAACCTGATATAAAAATAACTTTATTCGGCATTAAAGTAAGTAAGTAAAGTCGTTGGGAGTGGCCTAATGTTGGTATCAGCCAGACAGCGAGGGAGTCTATCCCCTTTTCACTAGCGCTAAACCAAGGAGATTATTTTAGCATCTGAGGTGGAGTGCCACACCCACAATCAGCTCCTCACTTTACCGCACAGATCCCTGTGCTACTCCATATGCTAAGTTGGCAAGGGCCGGTATCGAACCAAGAACCTTGTGATTCCTAGCCGAACACTCTACCGACTGGGGTAAAATGAAACAAAAAGGGTTGATATGCCATAAAACAAAACAACCAGCCAACCAGCTGAATGTTTTGGGGGTTACATTCAACACTTGCACATCTGGTAGGCAAAGGGTTAATGGAACCAGATCTTTATGAAAGAAAAATGTTTCTTTTTTTCTTTTTCTTTTTCTTTTTTTTTTTTTTTCTCCATTTGTTCAATCTGTAAGAAAATGTTGAAATAATAGGATTGAGTTTAATAAAGCAGGAATAAGTAAATTTTGTTTTCGGATAATGTAACATCTTCCTGCAGGGAAAATAACGTTTCCGAGGAGTCTTCGTTCTTTTTTTTTTTTCTCTTTCTACCTTTTCTTTTTTTTTTTCTTTTTTCCAAGCTACTCATGGGTTTGATATCATGTTTGAGTTGATGACTCGTTAACTGTTACGCCTTGGTTTTCTTTTTGTAAATATTGATTTTCAGCTCATCCTGGATTCTGTAAGGGTTATTTCCTCTTCTTGAAAACACAGGAGAAGGAAAGACGAAGAATGTATTCAAATGTTGGCATCTTCAAAAATGGGTCCCAAGATCTTGACATAAGTTTTTATAAAGTCCTATGTTGAGGAGAATTATTATCTTCTCCGTTGAGAGGATCAATACCAAAATGAAAAAAAAAAAAAACAAGAAAAACAGCACATTATAGCAAGATTTTGATTAGAGCAATATATTTAGAGTCTAGCAAAAAAACAAAAAAAAACAATTTTGATGCCTCCTAAGATTCTAACTATACAATCTATACTAGCAAAATTCTTATTATGTTTATTATTTATTTATATTAAGAAGGCAATTACAATGCGTATAAAAAAATAAAATAATGTTCAGTGTCTAATCAATTTCGAAGAAACTTCATCTTCAGAGACTGTTTTTGAAATGGACGTGGTCTTGTGTGTTTTTTGTTTTGGAGGTTATAAACACTTGTCTCGTGGGTTGTTATAACGCCACATGGAAGAGCCGTGATATCCGTTGTTCAATCAATTTCAATTTCATTCCTTTTATTTATTTATGTATTTATATATCTATTTATTTTTATTTTTATTTTTTATTTCATATATATATATGTGTATTTATGGAATGTGTATGTTAACTAATCATATATTCAGTGTTTAATTCTAACCTACTGTTTATGCGAGGGTGTAATTTAGCTGTTAATAAACTTTCTCTTATTATGTTTGTATGTAACTGAACACCAGAAAAAACAGCACATTATTGCAAGATTAGGGCCAGTTTAGCTCAGTCAGTAGAGCATTTGCTTAGGAACCCCAAGGTTCCAGGTTCGATACTGGCCCCAGCAAACTTAGCGCATGAGTAGCACAGGGATCTATGCAGTAAAGTGAGGAGCTGATGGTTAGTATAGCACTCCACCTCAGACACAAAAACAATTTCCTTGGTCTGGCACTAGTTAAAAGGGGATAGACTCCCTCACTGCCAGACTGATACCGACATTATGCCACTACACTGACTTTACTTACTTTTTTTTACTTTATTAGAGCAATATATTTAGAATGTTGAAAAAAAAAAAAATTTTGATGAATCCTAAGGACCTAAGTATACCATCTATATACTAGTAAAATTCTTATTACATTTGTATATGTATATGTATTTAAGTGAAAGTCAGCAAAAACAACACATCATAGCAAGATTTTTATTAGAGCAATATATTTCATTATCATCAGGTCATACTGACAGCACGGATATCCATTAAAATCCCTCGCCATCCATCCCTATTGTTCATCACCCACAGAAGGTCTTCTGCACAGAATCCAGAATCTACACAGAGTTGATCAATGGGGTCTTTACTTACATGCCACAAGAGTGTGTAGCACTGAAAACCATAGGTAGCAGCATGGTGGATGTGAAACACGGGAAATCTGTGTGCTTCACAAGATGCTGAGCAGATGAATCCAAAGCAGGTCAACGGCCAGGATCAAACAATTCAGTGAGGAAATTAAAGCTCCTCATCTCTAAATCTAGTGTCTATTGATGAGTTAACAAAATAGCCACCAAAAGGTATTAATGACATTGAACTAACCCAATAATCCTATGACAGCAATATATTCAAAATGCTGCATATAATTGTGTATAAATTATTAGTATTAGATAGGAATACTTGAAAGCATATAATTGTGTGTAAATTATTAGTATTAGATAGGAATACTTGAAAGCATATAATTGTGTGTAAATTATTAGTATTAGATAGGAATACTTGAAAGCATATAATTATGTGTAAATTATTAGTATTAGATAGGAATACTTGAAAGCATATAATTATGTGTAAATTATTAGTATTAGATAGGAATACTTGAAAGCATTATAATTATGTGTAAATTATTAGTATTAGATAGGAATACTTGAAAGCATATAATTTGTGTGTAAATTATTAGTATTAGATAGAATACTTGAAAGCATATAATTGTGTGTAAATTATTAGTATTAGATAGGAATACTTGAAAGCATATAATTGTGTGTAAATTATTAGTATTAGATAGGAATACTTGAAAGCATATAATTGTGTGTAAATTATTAGTATTACATAGGAATACTTGAAAGCATATAATTTTTTGAAGAATCCTAAGATCCAATCTAAGCTATATACTAGTAAAATTCTTATTATGTTTGTATGTGTATATGTATGTAACTGTGCATCAAATTTTACCATCTGATCCGTTTGATCCAGTGGGAAGGACATCTTTCCTATGTCATATTTGCATCAAACTTTTTGGATCTGCAGCGAGATTGATAAGTCACTTGAGTGCTCATGAGAGGAAAGGTTCTGGTGGTGGTGTTGTAGGATTGTGAGGGATGGCAGTGATCTGTAAAGATTATGCTATTGCTGTTGCTAACTGTGCACAAGTAAAAACAGCATATTATAGCATCATTTTTATTAGAGCAATATTGTTGCATAATCTATGTGGCAGTATAGATCATTGGCAACAACCTGTAGGATAATTCTAAGGGGACCAGTTTTTTTTCTCAGATCACGGAATGGAAAATCACTGGACAGTTGAAATCTCGCACGTCACGTGATTTTGATTTATTTAGGTCAGTTTGCAGCCAGACCTCGGGTGGAACAGACGTGTCTCACATCGGCTGTCACTCCGCGTGATGAGTTAGAAAAGAGCAAATAAAACTTTAAAAGCCATAAGTCTTGTTGATTAGTTATTATATGACTTAAACACATGCCCTTAGTTAGAAAAGAATGAAGCAACAAGTTAGGAGAGACAAGATGTCTAGCAAAACAAGTAAAGAAGACGTAGATGAGTATGGCTGGAATAGAAAGAGAAGAAGGAAAAGAAAACATGGTGACTAGATTGAAGAACAAGCAAGTAAGTTATCTATCTGTCTATATCTCTCTGATGCTTGTACTCCCTCTCTCTATTACAATATATTTAAAGTGTAGAAAAAAAACATAAGAAAACAATTTTGATGAAACCTAAGATCTTAACTATACCATCTATATACTTGGAAAATTCTTAAACGAAGGAGCAAAATGATCTTTGTTATATCAACTGCTTGTACAGAGGGGTTAGGTGGTAGTCGTACTATTTAACCAATTGGTTAAAAGGTAAAGGGGTTTCATAACTTCCCCGGTAATTATGAACTTTTGTTTAGTAAATTATGGTGTCCCAGAAAAAACAGAACCCACAAATTTTGTAATAAAACTGTTAATTTTCCCATTAAACAAATAAATTAGGGTTTAGGGTTTAGGGTTAGAGATGGGTTGGGGTTTAGGGTTAGTTTAATGGGAAAATAAATAATTTGGGTTCTGTTTTTTCTGGGTCACCCTGTACAGGCTGACCCAGTAAAAACAGAACCCACAAATTTTGTAATAAAACTGTTAATTTCCCCATTAAACAAAAAAATTATGGTTTAGGGTTAGGGTGAGGGTTAGGGTTTAGGGTTTAGGGTTAGTTTAATGTGAAAATAATTAAATAATTTGGGTTCTCTTTTTTCTCGGACACCATAATTTACTGAACGTAAGTTCATAATTACCACTTTCCCAAGGGTATTAGTCCAAAAGTGAACATAGTAGTGAGATTGGATTTTGAACTCACTTATGACGATGTCACAGCCTAGCACGTTAGCAACTACAAATGTATCAGATCATTTTGCCCCACCCTGTATATGTAAAGTAAAATAAAGTCGTCATAACTTTATTCGGCATTAAAGTAAGTAAGTAAAGTCTTTGGGCGGCCTAAAGTCGGTATAAGCTAATCAGCGAGGGAGTCTATCCCCTTTTCACTAGCGCCAGACCAAGGAGATTGTTTTTGCGTCCGAGGTGGAGCGCCACACCTACCATCAGCTCCTTAATTTACCGCACAGATCCATCTGCTACTCATATGCTGAGTTGGCGAGGGCCGGTATGAAACTAGGAATCTTTTGGTTTCTAGCCAAATACTCTACCAACTGAGCTAACCCGGCCCTATATATATATATTTACCAACCCCTCCACACGAGCAGGATGTGACACAAGGTCAATTTCTTAAGTGGAGTTTAACAGGTTTGAATTCAGAGTTTTCTTTCTCCTAGACTGGTTACCTAGCCACGGTTAAAGAGTCCAGTCAGCCCTACTATTTACCCATAGCAGGGGTTGGGGAGAGAGTAATTGGATACATACATTTCCCAAGGGTATTAGCGCTATATGAAATGCAACCAGCCTCGTCCAGGATTTGAACTTGGGTCGACGAGTCCATTTCCTACGACTCTAGCCATTAAGTAATGCACCTCTATTATACATTGTATATGTATGTAAATGGAAGCCAGTAAAGCACATTATCGCAAGATTTTTAGTTAATCATATTAGTTAATCATATTTTTAGTTAGTCATATATTTAAAGTGCAGAAAAAAAAATTAATGAATCCTAAGATCCTAGTCATACCATCTACATACTGGTAAGTAAAAAAAGTAAAGTGGCCTATTTTCGGTATCAGACTGACAATGATTTAGTCTATAACCTTTTCACTAGCATTAGACTAGGGATATCATGTTTGCATCTAAGGTGGAGCACCACACCTACCATCAGCTCCTCACTTTACTGCACAGATCCCTGTGCTACTCATATGCTGAGCTGGCGAGGGCCGGTATCAAACCAGGAACTTTGTGGTTCTAGGCAGATGCTCTACCGACTGAGCTAAACCGGCCCTTATATATATATAGAAAAATTTCAAATTAAAAAAACTAAAAAAAAATATCTATCTATCTATCTATCTATATATATATATATATATAGATAGATAGATAGATAGATAGATAGATATTTTTTTTTAGTTTTTTTAATTTGAAATTTTTTCTATTTTTCTCATATTTATTTTTCCATGCTTTGCAATTACAGTATATTTCTTTTTTTTTATATGACAGTTTCATAAGGAAAAAGAAAAAGTGCTTGGTAACTACAAAATTTAATGGATTGTAAATAAATTCAACAGGCCAGGAAATTACACTACTGTCAACATGTTTCACTCAACATAACCACCATTAGTGTTGATTATAGCCTCAATCTTGCTCCGGAACTTGGAGCAAGCTGATGTTAGTTTCCCTGGGAAGGGTCTCAAAAACTACCTTAATTCTGTTGATTAACTGGGCTTTTGTAGTACTGGCACAGCGATTGGTGTCTTTCTCAACAGTGCCACATACATGATAATCCACAGTGTTAAGATTTGGGGAGTTCGGAGGCCAAACATTGGTACTGGTGTAGTCGTAAAAATTTGCCGACAACCATTTTTTTACTTTTCCCAGAGGTGTGACAGGGGGCCGAATCCTGCTGCCATACATATGGCCTACCATTGTCTACCCTTGTTATCCAGGGTTTGACTACAGTGTTTAGCAACTCCATGTAAGCATCTGAGGGTCCCCTAACACTTTTTTCTGAAGAATTTCAAGGAATTCTGCTGTACGAACACAATCAGATCATCTGTTATGTTGCTTTCTTCTAGCCACAGCCTCGTAGTATCCATTGCAATTCTCCAGTTCATGCCTGATTATTTTTACAGCGTTCAGGGAGCATTGGGCAGCAACCATAATTTATTTTGATGGCCAGTGCAGATCATCAAGATACAACTTATTCTCTTCCATGATTCAGGTGGGTTCCAGTCATCCATTCTATCACGTATATGAATGAAAAAGGGTCCAAGCTTTTAAATGATGTGTAGTGTACGTCAATACGGTGAAAAATAACCAAATATAAATATGTCAAATTTCTCCAGAACACCCAGTATATACTTGGTCACTTATATTTATATACATATATCTATTATTATACTAAAGCTGAGCAAATATATGTTTGATTCCCTAAGGCATTTTTTCTTATTCAGTTTAATGACTAAAGTTAAATACTAAAATATTCCTTATTTTTGGGATTGAATTATGTTTGAAAGAAAAAATAATTTTCATCATTTTAATTAGCAGTAATTTGCAATTAAGTCATAAAGCAAACAATCCCTCTCTAATCTCACTACCTATCAATTTCACACCCTGTATTATATATTAGTCTATCAATATGAGCAATTTAGAGAGTCATTCAGCCTGACTCATGGCTAAGTCTCTGTTTACCATCCCTTTCCCTTCTGTCTGGTAACAA
Organism: Doryteuthis pealeii; assembly: GCA_023376005.1. NCBI lineage: Eukaryota > Metazoa > Mollusca > Cephalopoda > Myopsida > Loliginidae > Doryteuthis > Doryteuthis pealeii. The sequence continues at coordinate 26,064,755 of CM042155.1, read as the reverse complement.
TTGTCAATAGTGTTTTATATTTTTTTTTTTGTTAATCTCACGGCCAAAGAACATTTTACTTTATTTTTAAAACTTTTTTCACAACAGTTTTGTTTGTCGATTAAAATTATTGTGAAGTAGAAAGGGATTATTTTTGATATTACATAAAAAAAAAAAAAAGATTTTCTGTCATCCCCACAACTTTTCAACACCTTAGCTATTAATAGAATTTCAAGAATCAGGTCCATTTAAATTTGAATTTGGTCGAACTTTCCCTTTCCTAGAAATCTTACAAAATGATTTGGGTATTATCACATAAATGCGTCCTGGCCTCCTGCACTAAAAAACGCTAAGCAGTACCTGCTGAAAAAACAATTTGCGCTATGATTGAAGTCCCTAGCTGAAGCAGTGCTGCTAAAAAACCAACCCGCGCTACTATTTAACTACCAAGTTGTTTGAAGGCATTTTTCCCGAAAAGTTAATGTGATATGAAAGTGATATTTTACCCCCTCCAGTCTTTTCTTGACAAGTAAATATAAATATTTGAATCCTCCCCACTCTTTAGAATATTTTTTTTAGTGTTTTGAAGGCATTTTTATCGACAAATTACTTTATTAGTGATATGAAGGCGTTAAAAGTAAGCCACCACCCAGGTTTTTTATCAACAAATAAATGTAAATATTTTATCAATACCCCTTTAATATATATTTTTTTTGCATTTTCATTTTATTTTAATTCAAAACAACGGTCACGAATTTTAAAATGAATACAACCATGTTTTGAAAATAAAAACAATCAATACTAGGCACTGCCAAAGTTGCCATAAAACCCGTATTTTATCAAAATAAATTTAATCTCCCCGATTGAAAAAAATTTACCAAAAATCAGGGAATTATCCGATTTTAATGAAATTTTCAGTGTTGATTTATCAATGAATACATTTTATAAGGGATTAGTTATTTTATTTCAAAACTTTCTGAATTTTCAGGTCACTTAACTTTGACCTCCCACCTTATTTTGGGAGTGCAAAATATTGGTATGGTTATATAAAGTTGAAACTAATTACAGTATAAATAAAAAGACAAAAGACCAAAGGTATGACTAGAAAAATTTTTAAGGGAGCTATCCTGGTAGAAAATAAGTACCAAAAATCGGAAAATAAATTTAAAATTAAAACTAAAAATTGATTTTTGGAGATCTTTTTTTTTTACTCTTTTCGATAATTATCTAATTGGCTATTATCTTATAAAAGAAAAAAATTATACATCGATATTTGTTCTGTTTAAAGTGGGGAACTAAATTTCAATAGAGTTTTTTCTACAAAACTTATTAGAAAATGATAATTAACTAAAGTAGTTATTAGATAAATACGTTTTTAGAATTTAAGAATATGAAATTTGAAACTGAAAATTTGGCGTTTCATATTTTAAATAAATGTTATATATTAATTTACCATAGCAGAAACATTTAATTAAATCAGAAAGTTTTGAAATAAAATAACTGATGCCTTATAAAATTCATTCATTGATGAATCAACACTGAAAATTTCATTAAAATTGGATAATTCCCTGATTTTTAGTAATTTTTTTCAATTGAGGGGGGAGGAATTTATTTTGTAAAATACGGATTTTAGAAGGAGACCAGGACGCATTTATGTGATATGCACCAATGATTTTAATGATTTAAAAAAATTCTCCTGCCCAATTTCTTTTTTTTAAAAAATTAATTCACTTTGCAAACTCACCTCTTTTCTGATCCCAATTATCCACCCAGAGCTCAATGGGTAACCCTACGGGTCATGTTTTTCTAGTATATATATATATATATATATATATATATATATATATGTACTTAATAGTTTAAAAACACCAGTCCCGCTACAACTGTCAGTGGATGAAGGGATAAGATATCAGGCTGCCAAACAATCAGTCTGAGTTCGACCCTAGCCAAAGATAGTTGTGTTTAGCCACACTGAAGAAGTATGAAACACCGAAACACGTGTCTGTGGATGACTTATTATTATATATATATATATAATATATATATATATATATATATAAGTGGGTGACTTATGGGAGAATATATAATATCAAGTTAGTCGCAACTTTGACTGTCGATAGAACAATTAACCGAATAAGTTCGGGTTATAAAGAATATAAGAGTGCTCAATACATCAGTAGAGCAGATTTAGTCAAATGTTATATATATATATATATATATATATATATATCATTAAATCATGCTAACAGCATAGATTCCCTTTCTTGCCTCTCATCCCTATCAGTCATTGCTCCTGGCAAGTCCTCACCATGGCATCCAGTATCTGTGCAAAGCTGATAAATGTAAGTTTTTTCTGGTTGACCAACACTGGCATGTGCATATGCAGGCTTCTACAGGGGAACACCACTTATGAGTTTGCTTTTGCTTCTCCAGCAACAACAAGAAGTATGAATAAACCATAAAATTTCTTTGGCATAAAATAACCCAACAGTGTTTGACATGCCATAAAATCCAACCAACCCAACCCAACTGAAAAAAACAAAACAACATCTTATTACTTATATTAGTTCTTCGGAGGTGCATGGTTTAATAGTTATAGTCATAGGAAATGGACTTGTCAACCTGAGTTCAAATCCTGGACAAGGCTGTTTACATTTCACATAGCGCTAATACCCATAGGAAAGGTATCCTACTATTCTCCCTCTAGCTATAGATAAATAGTAGGGCAGACTGGGCTCTTTAACTGTCGCTAGGTAATCAGTCTAGAAGGAAAACTCTGAATTCAAACCTGTTAAACTCCACTAAAGAAATTGACCTTGTGTCACATCCTGCTCATGCGGTGGGGTTAGTAAATAATATATATATATATATATATATATATATATATATATATGTATGTATTAGGTTTTTTTTTTAGATTAACAGTTGAATTTTGTTAGTAGATTTCCAGCCAAATCTACATTGTAATCTTAAAAGATTCCAATTTACTTGTCTTTTTCTACTTTGTTAAACATCGGCTTCAAGTGAACTTTGAAGTTTTCAAATAGATTTTTTCAACTATTGATTACAGATATTAAAATAGAACAAAGATTACGATGACTGAATCGCAAACCAACTGGAAAGTACTTTTCTACTTATTTGTATATTGAACAACATTACAAAAACTCTTCTTTTTCCAATGAGTGTAATATGAGCTGTGTTGAAAAAGTATTGAGACTAAAGCTGTATATAGCAAGACAGAAAAGAACAATGAATGAACTATTTCTATCCCATAATAGTTGGTACAGTTTTATACACATTTCTTATACTAAATGTAACATTCATTACGGGACAGATATAGTATTATGTGAGCTGTGTTGAAAAATATTGAGACTAAAGCTGTATATAGCAAGACAGAAAAGAACAATGAACGAACTATTTCTATCCCATAATAGTTGGTACAGTTTTATACACATTTCTTATACTAAATGTAACATTCATTACGGGACAGATATAGTATTATGTGAGCTGTGTTGAAAAAGTATTGAGACTAAAGCTGTATATAGCAAGACAGAAAAGAACAATGAATGAACTATTTCTATCCAATAATAGTTGGTACAGTTTTATATACATTTCTTATACTAAATGTAACATTCATTACGGGACAGATATAGTATTATGTGAGCTGTATTGAAAAGGTATTGAGACTAAAGCTGTATATAGCAAGACAGAAAGAACAATGAATGAACTATTTCTATCCCATAATAGTTGGTACAGTTTTATATACATTTCTTATACTAAATGTAACATTCATTACGGGACAGATATAGTATTATGTGAGCTGTGTTGAAAAAGAATTGAGACTAAAGCTGTAATATAGCAAGACAGAAAAAAACAATGAATGAACTATTTCTATCCCATAATAGTTGGTACAGTTTTATATACATTTCTTATACTAAATGTAACATTCATTACGGGACAGATATAGTATTATGTGAGCTGTGTTGAAAAAGTATTGAGACTAAAGCTGTATTTAGCAAGACAGAAAAGAACAATGAATGAACTATTTCTATCCCATAATAGTTGGTACAGTTTTATATACATTTCTTATACTAAATGTAACATTCATTACGGGACAGATATAGTATTATGTGAGCTGTATTGAAAAAGTATTGAGACTAAAGCTGTATATAGCAAGACAGAAAAAAACAATGAATGAACTATTTCTATCCCATAATAGTTGGTACAGTTTTATATACATTTCTTATACTAAATGTAACATTCATTACAGGACAGATATAGTATTATGTGAGCTGTGTTGAAAAATATTGAGACTAAAGCTGTATATAGCAAGACAGAAAAGAACAATGAACGAACTATTTCTATCCCATAATAGTTGGTACAGTTTTATACACATTTCTTATACTAAATGTAACATTCATTACGGGACAGATATAGTATTATGTGAGCTGTGTTGAAAAAGTATTGAGACTAAAGCTGTATATAGCAAGACAGAAAAGAACAATGAATGAACTATTTCTATCCCATAATAGTTGGTACAGTTTTATATACATTTCTTATACTAAATGTAACATTCATTACGGGACAGATATAGTATTATGTGAGCTGTGTTGAAAAAGAATTGAAACTAAAGCTGTAATATAGCAAGACAGAAAAAAACAATGAATGAACTATTTCTATCCCATAATAGTTGGTACAGTTTTATATACATTTCTTATACTAAATGTAACATTCATTACAGGACAGATATAGTATTATGTGAGCTGTGTTGAAAAATATTGAGACTAAAGCTGTATATAGCAAGACAGAAAAGAACAATGAACGAACTATTTTTATCCCATAATAGTTGGTACAGTTTTATACACATTTCTTATACTAAATGTAACATTCATTACGGGACAGATATAGTATTATGTGAGCTGTGTTGAAAAAGTATTGAGACTAAAGCTGTATATAGCAAGACAGAAAAGAACAATGAATGAACTATTTCTATCCCATAATAGTTGGTACAGTTTTATATACATTTCTTATACTAAATGTAACATTCATTACGGGACAGATATAGTATTATGTGAGCTGTGTTGAAAAAGAATTGAAACTAAAGCTGTAATATAGCAAGACAGAAAAAAACAATGAATGAACTATTTCTATCCCATAATAGTTGGTACAGTTTTATATACATTTCTTATACTAAATATAACATTCATTACGGGACAGATATAGTATTATGTGAGCTGTATTGAAAAAGTATTGAGACTAAAGCTGTATATAGCAAGACAGAAAGAACAATGAATGAACTATTTCTATCCCATAATAGTCGGTACAGTTTTATATACATTTCTTATACTAAATGTAACATTCATTACGGGACAGATATAGTATTATGTGAGCTGTGTTGAAAAAGTATTGAGACTAAAGCTGTATTTAGCAAGACAGAAAAGAACAATGAATGAACTATTTCTATCCCATAATAGTTGGTACAGTTTTATATACATTTCTTATACTAAATGTAACATTCATTACGGGACAGATATAGTATTATGTGAGCTGTGTTGAAAAAGTATTGAGACTAAAGCTGTATATAGCAAGACAGAAAAAAACAATGAATGAACTATTTCTATCCCATAATAGTTGGTACAGTTTTATATACATTTCTTATACTAAATGTAACATTCATTACGGGACAGATATAGTATTATGTGAGTTATGTAGAAAATATATACAGGCTGAAACTGTATTTAGCAAGACAGAAAGGAATAATGAATGAACTATTTCTATCCCATAATAATTGGTATATATCTATATAGTAAAAGTTGGCAGAGTGGCCTTATTGTTGGTATCAGTCTAACAGCGAGTCTATCCCCTTTTTACTAGCACTAGATCAGGGAGGTCGTTTTTGCTGAGGTGGAGCACCACACCAACCGTCAGCTCCCAGATGCTTTACTGCACAGATCAGATTACCCTAGCTGTGCTATTCATGTGCTGTGTTAGTGAGGACTGGTCTTAAACCCAGAACTTTTGCAATCCCTAGGTGGATGCTCTAATGCAGTGTTTCTCAACCCTTCTACCCTTGCGTAGCCCTTAAAATGAATTACATGTCTCAAGGAACCCTGTGCAAAAACAAAATTTTATACCATATCTTTCTCATTTTATTTCCATCATAGTTCATGTGGTAAATATAGTATGTATATATAACCATTAATGGTACTTGTTTTGATGTTGTTGAATCTTTCACATACTTGGGAAGTACATTATCTTGTGATGGCTCTTTGGATGCTGAGATTCACCTATGCATCAAAAAGGCATCTGTAGCCTATGGAAGGCTTGAAAAACGGTTATGGTCTAATACCAGCATTACCCATAAAACAAAATTGAAGGTTTATAAGTCCTGCGTGTTGAGTGTTCTATTGTACTCCTTGGAAACATGGACATTGTTTCGAAGACATTTGAAAATTCTTGAACACTTTCATCAGAGATGTTTCAGATGCATTCTAAACATCAAGTGGAATTCCAACACACCTAACACAGAAGTCCTTATCAATGCAGGATGCACAAGCATTGAAACTCTTATCATAATGGCCCAAATGCGATGGGCAGGTTATGTTGTGCATATGAGTGATGCTAGAATGCCAAAGCAACTCCTTTATGGTCAGCTGCATGATGGCAAAAGGCCACAGCATAAGCCTAGGAAGAGGTATAAGGATTGCTTAAAAAACAACCTTATAAAAATAAAAATAGATCCTGACAACTAGGAAAAGCTGGCATTGAAGAGAACTGACTGGAGAATTCATGTGGATGATGGCAATACCAGTTTTGAGAGTGAAAGAATTGAGCATGAAAACCTCAAGCGTCAACTTCGAAATGGATACACCTGTCATATTGGAGAGAACATGAAGGGTTGGAAATGTCAGACATGTGGTCGAATTCTGCTTTCTAAGGCTGGACATGTCAATCATAGGGAATCTCATCAGGGATAATTCATGCAAACTCCAGAAATAAACAATGTGTCTTGAGCAATCTGTAACAAAGTCTGGAAGTCAGCTTCTAGTCTTAAAAGACATATAGTGGTGCATAAGCATAACATTTTATCATCTGGTACAACAGGAAGGACGTCCTTCCTATGTCATATTTGCATCAAACTTTGTGGATTGATGAGTCATTTGAGGGCTTATGAGAAGAAAGGTTCTGGTGATGGGGTTACAGGATTGTGAGGGACGGCAGTGATGTGTAAAGATTATGCTATTGCTATATATTTTTGAAAAACTGGTTTAAGGAAATATTAATAATTCTTTGTCAAATTTTTTGGTAATGCTAAATAAAATTCATACTGTTCGTTTATAATACTTCATCAAGGAGTTTTCATTCACACAAAAAAAAAAAATTCAGTTCTCATCCACTGAGTGGGCACTGACTAGTGAAGGCAGTTTCCCACTGGCACCATACAGACATCACTAAATATATTTGGATCCTTTCCGTCCATTAAGGATGATGGTTAGTGTCCAGAAAAAAAGATAAAAATTAAAAATTAAAATTAAGAAAATTAAAAATAAAAAGTTCATGTGGTAAATATCATAGTATATTTTTTTGAATAACTGGTTTAAAGAAAAATTAATACTTCTTTGTCAAATTTTTCGGTAATGATAAATAAAATTCATAATGTTCGTTTACAATACTTCATCAGGGAATTTTCATTCACACAAAAAAAATCACAAAAAAATGTCTGTACGCTGTACAGACATCACTAAATCTATTCCCAATGATTGTTATATTTTTTAATAACATAATATGTTAGATAGGATCATATCTATATTACAATATTAGTACCTCTTCATCACCATTACTCCCAGGTCCACTCTGACCTGGAGTGGTACTACTTATTAGGGTCCCATGTATGGGTTAAATAGCTTTTTAAAAAATTGATTTTGAAAGTAAAATACCCAACAAAACATCTTCTGCATAAAATAACCTAAGGGTTGACATGTGTGATAAAACCCGGTCTGCACTTGGGCACCACAATCTCTATGACCCCAACGTTGTAATATGTGGGGATTTTTGTCCCCGGAAAACCACTGTTTAAACCCTACGTTTTGTAAGTGAATAAACCGTACTTCGAACGCAGTGAGGAGATGCGTGCTGCTTTTGAAGAAAGGAGACAAACGACTTTTTATAGAACAAAATGTTTACTTTACATGTAAAACATAAATCAAATATCAACAGGGGTATCAATATACATAAAATGAAACAACCAAACGAGTTTTAAAGAATGTTCATAGAGTTCAATGTGTTTGGTTGGTAAAGGATAATTAAGGAGAATTGAATGTAGTTAAAGGGTTGGTTGTAGATAAAAAAAAACCTGTGGAACTTAGCTGAAATCCTTGAGTTCTGTTCCTTGTAACCTGTTGAGTCCTGCAGAATGGGTTTTAGGTGTTCGTTTGTCGCTCCAGCTTCTAACGAGGTGAGGGTTCCAATTCGTCGTCTGGGGGCTTTTAACGATACGGAACAAGCAACTCTTTTGAAGTATAGGTTGAGAGTGTTATGATCAGACTGTTAACTCTGAACACCAGAGTCAAGAAGCTCAGAACTTTTTATTTATCTATTTTTAATTTGATTTAATTCAATTTAATTTAAATCCCCACAGGCTGCCGCCGGCGTCCGGTGAAAGAGGATCACCATTCCCTTAATAAATTTTCACAAATATTCTGTGCTGGCTGATTTGAAGGGCACGAATCAGACAGGTTCACAAAGATAAAAAAAAAAAAAAAATACAACACAAACTTTGATGACAGGACGCTAATGGAAGAGGAAGTTGTGACACTTTGTTCAGTTTGTGGTGGAGTAGAGGACACTTAAGCCTTTGTTGTCAGCTGGCAAGAAAGTTGTTTTAACTCTAAGTCGATTACTGACTTCACTGATGTAGGTCCCTGGCTATTTTCTATCTCTGCTGCTACTGAGACGATACTATCACCCCGACTGCCGGTCTGAAACTAACCTCAAGGGCCTGAGCCAGCCAAATATATGTAAATTACACCCCACACAGCCCCATGGATTCGACCACCCAGATCCTCAGCACTTAATTTCTTCTTAGACTTTTTGTCTGCGATCTCTCGTTAAAGCAATAGCCATTACTTTATTTTCCAGTTCACTGTCTCTACTTTTCAGACCATTAATTTCCTCAAAAGAGATTTTCTCATAAAAATAGCTTTTTCTCTTAAAACATAGATACCTAAAGATATAATCTCTAACTAGCTTAACTTCATGGTGGCCGTTCAATTCTCTTTAACTTTACTGCCTAATCCTTTGTGTCCTTAAAGGACAACCACCCCACCCATATACACATGCCTGGGCTTAAACATTCTATTTTTACTTATTTTTTTCTGACCATGTTCTCACTCAACCATAGTGTCACAAAAAAAAAAAACAACCAACCAATCAACCAACCAACCAACAAACTGAACCTGAAGAGAATTTCCATGAAATTCACTCATAAAGTCAGTCAAGATGTGACACAAAGTCAATTTTTAAGTGAAGTGAAGCTGGTCTGAATTCAAAGTTTTCCTTCTCCTCAACTTGTTACCTAACCTAAATTAACTACCTTGTTGGATGGGTGTTAAGTTTAGTTGGTGGGAAGTGTTCATGATATTCAATGAAAGATGAGATAGGGAACACAGGTAAAGATAACATCTCTGTCATACACAGGTTTATTGAAGAAGGGTGAGTTTAGCAGAGTAAATTTAGCGGGAACAAATTGCGCCGAAAATCAAGTCATGTGGTTTACATACCGCGTATTAATACAATACAAGTTCGAAAAGAAGGTTCCCGAGTCCGACAAGGTTCCCGAGTCCGACAAGAAATACCTGAAGAAGGCCGGAGGGCATATCGGCCGAAACGTTGTACAAATAACAATGAAGATGGGGACAATAGTCCGAATAACACTAATAATACTAATCTTCAAGCCTCATCTCAAACATTCAGAGAAATACAATACAAGTAGTTTTGGTAAAGTGGCTCTCAGGGCCTTATTACAATGGACAATTTTCCAGATGAATTTCCAACAATGGGGCTGTAGAATACACTAACTACACCTCTGCAGAGGGGTAGGACACACCACTCCAACCCACCCTAATGGAACTTCCTGTTGGCTGTGAGTGGCAATCCGTAATGCCTGAGGACAATATTGTGGTGGTAGAGCAGACTGTGAACTGGGTACTAAGTGGTCCCATGACATGCACTTCCTTCCAGCCCTTACTTGGGCTTGACGGACAGTCAGAGAGGCCCCATTCAATTAATTAGCTGATCATATCAAGCCCTAGCAACTATATGATTGTCCCAACCATATTTTTCAAATTGCTGTTATGGCAAACATCTACTCCTTTTTATCATGTAGGTGCTAGAAGGCAGTGGCTGAGGGTCAGTCACCAGTATTTATTAATACGCATGAAGTTAATAAAAATTATTTCTTTAACAAATTGTATATATATATTTTTTTTCGGCTCAAAGCCATATAAAAATAAACACATTTGTTTGTTTACTTAACCTCATACTGTCGTGTAGCAAGTCAATAAAAAGTGGAATATAAATAAGTTTCAAAACATACGAAGAATGTGGGAATGGCAAGCTTGTATAACGGTTAGAGACTTCGCCTGTCAGTTTGACAGTCGAGGTTTCGAGTCACACACGGAGCAGTCTACCATGTCTATAACCTTGCTGATGAGACCTAATAGGTCAAAATGTACATTCAGGGATTGACATTTTATCGATTTGTTTAGCCTTACATTTGAACATATATGCCCGCCTAAAATTCATTAATCATTAACTAATTAATTTTCAAAATTAGGTAGGACTTCAATTAAGCACATATCCTCCAAAAATTGTCGGCTCAAAGCCATATAAAAATAAACACATTTGTTTGTTTACTTAATATATATATAATTTACTCATATATATATATATATATATATATATATCCACCCCTCCACATGGTCAGGATATGACACAAAGTCAATTTCTTAATCAGAGTTTAACAGGTTTGAATTTAGAGTTTTCCTTCTCCTAGACTAGTTGCCTAACCAAGGTTAAAAAGTCTAGTCAGCTCTAATATTTACCCATAGTTAGAGGGAGAATAGTTGGATACATACCTTTCCTAAGGATATTGGCACTATATGAAATGCAACCATCCTCATCCGGGATTTGAACTCAAGTCGACGAGTCCATTGCCTATGGCAATAACCATTACACCACATGCCTCCACAAAAATGAATTATATATATAGAAATAAATAAGATTTAGTATTAAATAACCCACAAGGATTGACATGCCATTAAACCTAATAATCAATCAACCATACCAAGACTAAAGAATTCAACCCGCCCGACTATTCTAGTATAAAACTAATAAAATAATGTAAATGTTACTATAAGCTTAAAAAAAAAAAAGAAAATGGTCATTTATTGCGAAATCTATCATATCTAAAATAAAAATTAACTTCACATATTTTTTCAGTGAAAAAAAAAATCCTGAATTTTCAAACATTTCAACAATTTTTATTCTTGCTCTGAAACGATACACATGTATCCACCATCTTTCGTATTTACTATATTCTATTATGAAAAGATAAAATATAACTAATTAATACTAGATGTCTACATCCAACTCCCACACTAACTTAGCTGTGGGTGACATTTCCTTTTTATAAGAATAGAGAAAAGAAGGCGTCAGTATAAAATTTGAGGAGGGGGTGAAGCCATGGGAAGGATTATTAAGGGGAGATAACTCTACTTGGCTTTGCTACAGTTGTTTGTGGTCGATGGTCGTTACAGTTGACTTTTGCCGATAGTCAGACCTCTTTTGTTTTGGTGAGCGAAATACTTGGTTTTATTCGAGTGTCACGTCTTGAGGATATATTGGCAGCACTCCAACAGCATTCCAGTATTAGTACGTTTGGTTGGCACCATCTAAGTATTGTTTTAGGAATCATACGTTGGTAGTTTATATCATCGTGTCTCTTCGACCGTCGACTTGGGAGTGAGAACATTAACAAAATGTCTGGCCTTAATAATTCAGGTATGTAAGAAATAATATTTTTATTTTATTTTAAAAGAAAAAGATGCATCTTTAATACTTGCTATTTATGTATATCAAGAAAAAATGTGGTTTATGCACGCTTCTTAGATAATGGCATTGTAAGATATTTACTGCAAAAAAAAAAAAAAAAAATCCTCAGTAAACTTCCTAGTTTTTTGTTTATTTTTAGATGCTTTTTTTTTAAATAAAAAAAAACAACAGATTTTTAGTTCATTTATTTATTTCGGGGGATAAAACATTTTTTATGAATTTCAAATCAATCTGATTTTTAAATAGATTATTTTATTTATTTTTTAGATTAAAAAAATATTTTTTCGTCCCATTTTCAACTATAAACAAAAGAAAAATCCTCGCAACTCGTTTTCTGTCAACTTCAAATGAAAAATAAAACATTTGTTTTTATTTTTCTGAATTGTCATCTAAGTTTTAATTTTTGTTTTGCCACTGTTAATTTGGTCCAGCCCTTTTGTCCGTAAGAAGAAACAAATCACTGTCAGCCTTAACAACGATGATCATTTGAAACTTACAATCTTTTCTTCTTTTTTCTTCCTTTCTCTTTCAATGTTGGTATTTATTTCTTCGTCTCATTTTCTTATAATTAGTTTTTAAAGTCATAAACAAACCCATAAATATTTCTTTTATCGCTCAAAATGTTTTTTCTTAAAGATAAAAAATAAAAAAATAAAAAAAATAAAATCAAAGTCATTATTTTTAATTTTTCAACTTTGGGTGAAGGGTTGCTCAGACACACCGTATTTAGTAATCTTAATCCTAAAAACAAATGAAAAATGCATAACATATTAATAATACTAAAACAAAACAAAAAACAGATTTGATATCCTAAAGCCAGATCGATTAGATTCTAATAATATGAAATGATTTAATTTAAATGGGGAAAAAAAAAAAAAAAAAAAAGATTTGAATTAAAAAAAAAAGTTTTTTGTGTTTTTTGGATTATTGAACTTTGCTTGATATTTTTTCCAGCAAATTAATTATTATTAAAATTAATTTGCTGGAAAAAAGAAAAAAGACAACAATAAATAAAAAATCGGATCTTAATTTGTTTTTAGTTTTTACAATAAAACAAATTGCTAGTGTTTACATTTTTGCGAAATGATAAAAAATGACATTTGAGTAGCAATTATTTTGGGGCGTGTAGAGAGGATTAGGTTTTGTTTTTGTTTTGAAGGAATAATTTGTGTTTAAAATTTTGGTTACAGCTCGTACAAACAAATGAAATGCAAATAAAATGCATATCTTCCTCTGATGCATGTTTGAGTATTACTTGTGCTTTTAGAGATTTAAGCCACATGACTAGGAATTTAGTGCTTCTTCTTTTTTTTTTCTATGATAACTAGCCTCACTAACCCAGTGTCACGGGTGGAATGATTTACCTTATCTGTTTTTAGTCTAAATAATTTATTATATATCCAATATTTTTAGCAAAAAACTTTGGATTAAAAACAAAATTAATCCTAACTTATTTTTGTTTAGCAATTATTTTTTATTCAATAAATGTCTTAATAATATTTTCTAATTAATTAAATAATTGTTTGGTTTTCTTTGTTTTTAAAAAAAAATTATTTCTTTAATAGATATTTTAAAAGAAATATATAAATCAAGCACCGACCCCTCTAAACTATCGAAGAATCGTCTTTCCTTTCCAAATTAATGTGAGTGCTGTAAAATATGTTAGGGAAAGAAAGGGTTAAGATAATCTCGCATCATTCGATGTTGTATGTTAAATTCTTTGTTAGGTGAATTGTGAATGAAGGGGCGTAAATTGTTACCATAGTCCACTGGACAGATGTTAGTGGAATATGAAATGATGTCCAATGTATATATTTTTTAATTTCTAGTCAGGGATTAATACTTTTAATAAAAATCAAACTACGTTAATTCATTTAGAAGTTAAAAAATAATAATTAAACTATAACATTAATAATTGATGTTGTATAGATTTAAAGTTGTTGCGTAGTCATTCAGTTATACAATTTTTTCACCTCAGAACTTGCAAAAGTGGACTGTTTTAAGTTTTTTTTTTTTTTGTTTAGTTTTTTTGTGAATTTATTTTATTGTTATTTTGAAACAGAAATATCGTTAAATACTCGGCAAAATTACCAACGAATAGTAATTTTCAGTTTATTTCAGTATAGGACTTGATAAGTTTATAATCTCAATTCCCTTAAAATAACAACGCTGAAGGTAAAAAAAAAAAAAAAAAAAAGAGTGTATAACTGAATCACTACGCAACAAATTGACAGGGTTTTAGATAATGCTATCCCTTGCAGAGGTAAAACCACAACACACACTCACACAAAAAGGCGTGTCCTGAGTGTGATAGTAAACGGCATATGAACGTGAGGCTTCCATTCTGCAGCTTTGGGGAGTGTGAAGTCCTCTTTCATTGCCAGGGCCACACTGACCCAGAGTAGTAGTACCTATTAAGGTCCTTTCTAAGGGTCAAATAGATCTGTTTGAACATTATTTATATTTGAGGGGAATAGTTGATAACAGATAACAGTATGTAAATTGTTTGTATTAAAAACAATTCCTTGAAGTTTACTAAAGATTATTAATTAATATTACTTACCATATAAATACTTGCAAATTATTGCTGTTAGATAGGAATACTTGAAACCTTATAGCTATGTGCAAATAAATGACTATTATCAAATAAAGATAATTACTTGAAACCATATTGTGTCTAAATTATTAGTATTAGATATTAATACTTTAAATCCTACAACTATGTGCAAATTATTAGTATTAAATAGGAATATTTAAAACCATAGGACTTTTTGCAACTTATTTATATTAGATAGGAATACTTGATATCTTATAAATGTGTGCAAAAAAAAAAGATCTTTAGAGACAACTACACAAAAAATGTAAATATAAACAATGTACACAATTCCTTAACCTCTAAGCATAAAATAACCCTAGACAGGCTGATATACCATTAAAACCAATTGTGTGTGTGTGTGTATATATATATATATATGTATATATATATATATATATATATATATATATATATATATATAGTAAGTCATCAGGGTGGCCTAAAGTCGGTATCAGCCAGACAGCGAGGGAGTCTATCCCCTTTTCATTAGCACTAGACCAAGGAGATTGTTTTTTGCATCTGAGGTGGGGGACTACACCTACCATCACCTCCTTACCTTACCTCACATATCCCTGTGCTACTCATTCGCTGAGTTGGCGAGGGCTGGTATCAAACCAAGAACCTTGCGATTCTTAAGCGAGTGCTCTACCGACTGAGCTAAACCAGCCCTTATATATATATATATATATATATATATATCATATGGATTCTTGTTTTTAAAAATATTTGTTGTCAATAATTAGGATTTTTAAAAAATTCTTCCTAAAGTCACACCTATTTTACCTACCTTTATGAAGCTGTTTCTATTTTCGGTACTCTTTGCAGAGAACCGTCCCGTCCTCCTGCCTCAAAAATTGCTAGCCGGTGGCTACTGAAAAAAAAACACCAGCTACGATTGAAGTCTGTAGCTGAAGCTGTGTCACTTGCAAAAAAAAACAACCAACGTTTTTTTCCGAAAGCCCAACCCTAACCCCAATTCTACTCCCCCCCCCCTAGTTAAAATTAACAGTTTTATTACAAAATTTATGGGTTCTGTTTTTCTGGGTCACCCTGTATACATTTTTTTTTTTTTTTTTTTTTCAAGTGACACTGTTTCGGCTATGGACTTCAATCGTAGCTGGTGTTTTTTTTCAGCAGCCACCAGCTAGCGATTTCTGAGGCAGGAGGTTGGGACGGTTCTCCGTGAAGAGTACCCTATTTTGTACCCTTTCTCTATTCTGCTTGTTAATGGAACACTATTAGTATAATGCTACCATTATTATTCTACTACTCTTTCCTTGTAAGCAACCTGCAACTATATTCTACATACTTGTGGGACCTGTGGATATGTCACAGTATAACAATTTAATTATTACAACGTTTGATATGTTTACTTAAGAGCTGTTGTAAAATACTTCAATATGTAAAAAGTGTCCGACTAGGAACCACAAGGTTCCTGGTTTGATACTGGCCCTCGCCAACTCAGCATATGAGTAGCATGGGGGATCTGTGCAGTGAAGTAAGGAGCTGATGGTAGGTGTGGCGCTCCACCTCCAGATGCAAAAAACAATCTCCTTGGTCTAGTGCAAATGAAAAAGGGGATAGACTCCCTCTCTGTCTGGCTGATACAGACGTTAGGCCGCCCCGACGACTTTCTTCCTTTTCATTATGTTCAATTGAAACAGATTAGCGTTATAGCTTCCACGCACTCACCCCTACTCTCTTTCTTTCCTTGTTTCATTCTTTCTTATTATATTTTTTCTGTGTAGCATATCCTTTTACTTCCCTTTCTTTCTTTTATAATAAAAACTGAATGGTCCGTTGTTTAGCATAAGAAATAAGAATTATGCGGATAAGCAACACCAGATAGTCAGGATTTACATTTTTGCATTTCAGCTTGGACAATTTTGACAGTGTCATTTTTAACCAGAGAGTGTTGAAGGTGATAACAGTCGTACAATTTAGAAACAAGAGTATTAATATATAGATAGAATATTAAGTGTTATTGAATTTATTTTGTCTTTCCTTCTGTTGTTTTTACTGTTAGTATATCATGGATATACTTATGCTAATATTGGTCCTTGGAGTGTAAGGGCTTGACTAGATATCTTCATAACCACCGAGCTTTCCAATAAAACTAATAAATACTAGCTGAAGTACCAATCTACAACTCTATTGCCCTTATGGCAAGCCCCAACCCTTTTTATCATATATATATTTACCAACCCCTCCGCACGAGCAGGATGTGACACAAGGTCAATTTCTTAAGCGGAGTTCAACAGGTTTGAATTCAGAGTTTTCCTTCTCCTAGACCGGTTGCTTAACCAAGGTTAAAGAGCCCAGTCTGCCCTACTATTTACCCATAGCTGGAGGGAGAGTAGGATTCATACCTTTCCCAAGGGTATTAACGCTAAGTGAAATGCAATTACCACATCCAGGATTTGAACTCGGGGCGATGAGTCCATTTCCCATGACTTTAACCATTACACCACGCACTTCCATTTTTATCATATATGTGTGAGAAGGCGGTGGCTGAGGGTCCTGGAAATGACATTAAACTCTATCTGATGGTGAGGTTCCAGTTTTGAAGAATGTTGAGTACCCCTTTATCACCATTACTCCCAGGTCCACTCTGACCCGGAGTGGTGATACCTGTTGGGGTCCCATCTATGGTTTCTTGAGCTAGGCGGGCTGCAAGTCCTAGCACCTATATGATTGGCCCAACCCTATTGCTTTTATGGCAAACCCCAGCCCTTTTATCATATGGGAGCTTGAAGGTGGTGGCTGAGGGTCTACATGTCCTGGGAATGATGTTAAACTCTATCTGAAGGTGTGGTTCCAGTTTTGGAGGTTTGGGGAATGTGGAGCACCCCTTCATCACCATTGCTCCCTGATCCACTCTAACCTGGAGTGGTAGTACCTGTTAGGGTCCCATCTATGGGTTAAATGTATTTTTTTAAAATTGAGTATTCATTAAAAATAACTTTATTTCAAAACTTTGTCAGCATTAGATAACCCACTGAGGTTGATATGCCGTAAAACAAACCAAACCCATTTATGGGTTAAATATAAAAAATGAGTTTAAAAAATATATTTAAAAAAAAAAGAGTACTCCTGAAGAATAAATAAAACAATAAATTTGTCACAAAATAACCCAACAGGGTTGACATGCTGTAAAATCCCAACAACCAGCCTGAACATTTTCATTCAAACATTAATTATTATAAAAGATAAATTCAAATAACAGAAAAAAAATTTAACTAAAGTATTTTTTATTTTATTTTTTTATTTATTTTTTTTTTTTAGTAATTCAATACTTTTGGAAAATTTATACTTTTCTGGGAAAGTCTTAGAGATTTGTTGATAAAAAAGATTTTTGATTTAAGTGAGATTTATTGACTTAAACATTTTTGTTGTTGTCCAGATTTGCCAGTCCTAACTAAACAATAATACTATGTCCAGATTTGTCAGTCCTAACTAAACAATAATACTATGTCCAGATTTGTCAGTCCTAGCTAAGCAATAAATAAGTAGTAAAGTCATTGGGGTGGTCTAAAGTCATTATCAGCCAATCAGCGAGGGAGTCTATCCCCTTTTCACTAGTGCTAGACCAAGGAGATTGTTTTTGCGTCTGAGGTGGAGCACCACACCTAAAATCAGCTCTTTACCGCACAGATCCTGTGCTACTCATACGCTGAGTTGGCGAGTGCTGGTATCGAACTAGGAACCTTGTGGTTTATAGCCTAACGCTCTACCGACTGAGCTATCCCTGCCCCTTATATGAAGAACTATCTATTATTCCTAATGTTTAATTAGAGATGAATAAAATTTGTGTAGATAAAATATTAAGTGTCAAGTGTTTTTGTATGAGTAATTGAGTTTTTGTCTTTCCCTCCGTTGTGCTCAGTATTAGTATATCATGGATATAAGTAAGTAAGTAAGTAAAGTCGTTGGGGTGGCTTAAAGTCGGTATCAGCCAATCAGCGAAGGAGTCTATCCCTTTTTCACTAGTGCTAGACCAAGGAGATTATTTTTGCGTCTTAGGTGGAGCACCACACCTACCATCAGCTCCTTACTTTTACTACACAGATTCCTGTGCTATTTATACGCTGAGTTGGCGAGGGCCTGTATTGAACCAGGACCCTTGTGGTTTGTAGGCGGACGCTCTACCGACTGAGCTTAACCGGCCCATGGATATACAAATGCTAATATTGATCCTGGTAGAGTGGGGACTCCCTACCACCAAGCATTTCTATATAAGTAGTAATTAATCTGCAAGACTAGCTTGTTAACCATTACACCACAATGAAATGACCTAGTCATTTACTAAGTATTACTTAATTTGACATAAGATTAGAAATATGAAGTACCTAGTGAGAACTGAGCTTACTAACAATGGTGCTGTAAGAGCTATAGTACCGATGAGTAAGGCTAAGCATTGTATGTTTTATACTGGTTATCAGTCCTAACAAAACAATAACCTCCCCGTCGGCTGGGGCTGTTAAATACACAGACTGCACCTCTGCAAGGGGTAAGACCCCCACCTCCAAATGGGGCCATCTGTTGGCCATGGGTGGCGACCGTGATGCTTAAGGATGGAATCCTGGTGGATGAGCTGTCCATGACCCACCATGGTTGATATGCCGTCAAATAAACAAACAAACAAAACAATATGATTATTTTACATCTCCCATGTGTAGAACTACCTATCTCTATTAATAATGGAGATTCGCTTCCGGTTTTTGTCTGTAAAAAAAATTACATCACTGCTTACATCACATTACCCAAAATCATCATAACATAGAATAAATACACTTGAAATTTGAACATGCATGTCTAAAGTCCTCATTGTTTTTTAAAACAAGTTTTAATAAATACATGACTGGTATTATATATCTATATATAGTTTGTTTTATTTTAATACATATTTAAAGTTTACATTTCAAATTGTTTTGTTTTTTAATCCTTTAATGAATTTGATGATTTTACTTACTTAGGGTACAAACTCGCTGACATTGAATTTTTTACTCCCACCCCTCAGGCAATATGTTTCAAAAATCTATTTTTACATCGCCCCGAGGGTGTTTTTTATTTTGTACTAGTAAACTTAATGTTTAATTAAACATGAATAAATATTTTATTAAGACAATTTTTTCTTCTTAAGTTTGGAAACTTAAATTATATATAACTAGCAGGACCTGTGGATATATCACAGTACGATAATTATTGCAACATTTGATATGTTCTTTAATTGGTTATTTGATTCTACAGCATGTCAAACCTTCTTGGGTTATATTATGCTGAAGTTGTGAATTGAGGCACATGGTGTAATGGTTACCTTTGTAGAAGTGTACACAACAAAATGAGTTCAAATCCTGGACAAGACCATTTGCATTTCACATAGTGTTAGTATCCTTAGTATGAATTCAACTGTTCTTTCTCCAGTTATGAGTAAATAGTAGGGCATTCTGGGCTCTTTAACCATAGTTAGGCAACCAGTCTAGGAGAAGGAAAACTCTGAATTCAAACCTATTAAACTCTGTTTAAGAAATTGACCTTGTGTCACATCCTACTCGTGTGGAGGGGTTGGTAAATATATATATTATGCTGAAGTCTACTGAATTTAACTATTTTTCCTTCTATATCAGTTGCCATACCAATGCTGAAGAGCCTAGTCTGCCCTACTATTTATCCATATCCTTCATTAGAGGCATGCTTAGTGTAACAGTTATCTTCATTGGAAATAGAATTGGCAATCTGATTCAAATCCTGGATGAGGCTGTTTGCATTTCACTTCATACTAATTCCCTTGGAAAAGGCATGAATTCATCTCTTCTCCCCCAGTCTATGGGTAAATAGGATAGACTGAGTTAGTTAGTCTTAGTTAGGCAACCAGTCTAGGAGAATGAAAATTCTGAATTCAAGCTAGCTTTACTTCACTTAAAAATTGACCTTGTGCCACACTCCTATCCATTGTGATGCGGTTGGTGGATGAATATGTATTTGTATACTTTTTACTTGAATTCAGTTGGTTGGTTGGTTGGTTTTACAGCATGCCAACTCTTGTTGGGTTATTCTGTGCCAAAATCAGTTTAACTCTTTTTCCTTCTCCAAGACTGGTTGCCTTACCAAGGCTAAAGAGCCCAGTCTACCCTAACTACCCATAGCTGGAGGGAGAAGTGATGGATTCATACCTTTCCCTAAACCAACGTTTCTCAACCAGGGTTCCCCAGAATCCTAAGGTTCCACGAGAACAAGTGAGATAAGCTAATATACTTTGACTTTTTATTTAATTTCATATACATAATATTACTAAACATGCACAATAGATTCTTCGTTATTGTAATATTGTAATATAGACATCATCCTATCTAATCTATTATGTTATTAAAAAATATAATAATCATTGGGAATAGATTTAGTGATGTCTGTAGGAATTTTAACTATAAAATATAAATATATTTAAATATAACCAACCATTTCATATACATAATATTACTAAACATGCACAATAGATTCTTGGTTATTGTAATATTCTAATATAGACATCATCCTATTATGTAATTGAAAAATATAACAATCATTGGGAATATATTTAGTGATGTCTGTTGGAATTTTAGGGTTAACATGCCATTAAACCTAATAACCAACCAACCATAACCAATGGCAGCCTCATCCAGGATTTGAACTCTGATCGATGAGTCCATTTCCTACAACTCTAACCATTACACCACACGCCTCTGCATACACCTTATATATATATGACCAACTCCTCCGCACAAGCAGGATGCGACACAAGGTCAATTTCTTAAACAGAGTTCAACAGGTTTGAATTTAGTTTTCCTTCTCCTAGACTAGTTGCTTAACCAAGTTTAAAGAGCCCAATCTTCCCTACTATTCTATCCATAGCTGGAAGGAGAGTAGGATTCATACCTTTCCCAAGGGTATTAGCGCCATGTGAAATGCCAACAGCTTCATCCAGGAATTGAACACGGGTTGACGAGTCCATTTCCTGCAGCTCTAACCATTACACCACGCACCTCTGCATACACCTTATAAGCGTCCAGAACAGTACAGTGATGTCGTCTTCATGTTTCTGTAACTATTGCCCTTCAGTTCATGTAACGTGACAGGATGCATTGTCCTACAACGTGAAAGACGTCACTGCTATTGTAGAGGAGAATCTTTCCATCAAGTAGTGGATTTAGTCTTCAATTCATTTTATGCTAGATCACATATGACAAAATAACATTCACAGGAATGATATGACACTGCTGTTTATGCAACCTCACCGATTCCACCTGATTGCTGTTTTCCCACAATGCATCCTGGTATCATCATTCCCCAACAGGATGACACGCACACGCATATCCTGTTGTCTATCTTAATCAGAAGGAAGTAAGACTCATCATTTCTATTAATACAAAAACCCAGTTCTGATGTTTAGGTGTCTATTGATGAAGACATTTTTGACAATGGATATTTGTTGGGATGGGCGCTTGGATTGGCCGATATGACTCAGCCGGTTAAATCCTACTTAACGGACATAAATTCCACCATTGTATGTCCCCCTGCTGAAAGAAAAAAAATACTAAAAATCATGGAATTAACCGAATTTAATGAAATTTTCAGTGTCGATATATTAATGAATAAAAGATATAATGCACTAGTTATTTTATTTGAAAACTCTTATATTTTTTCAGGTCAGTTAACTTTGAACCACATATCTTTGAGGCGTAACACAGATTCACAAACATATATGGTTCAAAGTTAATTGACCTGAAAAAATGTAAAAGTTTTTAAATAAAATAACTGGTGCATTATATCTTTTATTCATTAATGTATCAACACTGAAAATTTCATTAAATTCAGTTAATTCCTTGATTTTTAGGTTTTTTTTGTTTTTTTGTTTTTTTTCGGCGGGGCGACATACGATAGTGGAATTTATGTCCGTTAAGTAGGATTTAACCACTCGGTCTATAGCAGCCTGTGTTTAAATATGCTACAAGAATTATAATACAGTCCAATTCTCTTTGTTAATTTTAAATGTATGAAATCTCATTTAAGAATACCATTCCTCTTGGAGAAAAATAATCTTCATGATTTGTCAAGGGTTTTAGTTACTGGCTTGATCTTGAACTTAATAAAGAAAAAAAATGGTTATTAATAAGAAACGATTGATCCCATTAATAATTCATACTCGTATTATCCTTCATCCTCTTAATTCTAAATGCTTTTTATCATAACTCACACTTTTTAGATGAAACTGTGTCAATCATTATCTATATATTAATACTTGTGTTCTTTAACTGTACTGCTGTTAACATCTTGCAACACCCTCTGGTTAAAAATCAGACCGTCCAAATCATCCAAGATGAAATGCAAAAATGTAAATCCTGATTATCTGGAGTTGCTTATCACTGTGTTGTCACCTCAGCTAAATAATGAACCATTCTATTTTCATTATAAATAAGGAAAGGGAAGAAAAAGGGTATGCTACACAGAAAAATATAAGAAAGAAAGAGTAGGGGAAAGATAGAGAGAGAGGGTGAGCGTGGATATCGAACATAATGAAGAGATGAAAAAAAAAGGGTGAGAGAGTTAAATCAAGATTATACTTTTTACATTTTGAATCATTTTGCAATAGGTCTTAAGTAAACCTATCAAATGTTGTAATGATTAAATAATCATACTGTGGTATATCCACAGGTCCTGCTAGTTATTAATAATTTTCACTAGTAATATTAGGGAAAATTATGAATAATAATGATTGATAGTTTCGCAATACTAGTAAATAATAATACTTGTGACCTCCCTCCTACAAAAATCTCTACTGCTAATGTTCATTTGAACCCACTACCAATTCTTACTACCCCCCACTACCAATTCCTACGCTACTGCTCGTTTTAAAAACGAGACACCTGAAACATTCCATCAGTTTCACACCTGAAGATGGCAGATAGACATATCGAAAGCGCTCATGAAGAAACCTTTGGTGGATTGCTACACCAGTTCGACCCTGATATTAAAAAGATAGCCAGACAGTTAGAAAGGATCGAACAAAAACTCGTCCGACAAGAATCGTCAATAGAGTTTAACACAACATGTTTAAAAGAAAAAATGCTGCCTAAATACACTTATTTCATAATACTAGTAGTAGATACTTTATCTTCCTAATTTGAGTTGCTTTGTCAATTATTATTGTTCATAATTTTCGACTATCTTATCCTTTATCTTTCTAATTCTAGCTGCTTTTTATCACGACTCACAATTCTTTAGATGAAACTAAGGCATTCATTATTGTCCATAATTTTCACTTATATTATCCTTCATCTTCCTAATTCGAGTTACTTTATCAATCATTATTTTTATAGGACAATTTACGGTTCTCTCACTTCAACCAGAGCCACAGGCTACTACACTGCACTCCACTACCCTTGGTTCTTTCAAAATTATAATTTTCAATAATTTTGACCAGTAATATCCTTCATCTATTCAAGTTATTTTGTTAATCCTTCTTGTTAATAATCTTTACTTGTATATCATCATTATTAGTAATTGATTTAATGAAATGAAGAATAGAAAGAGGAAAAAGGGAGACAATATTCTTCATCTTCTTAATTTCTAGCTGCTTTTAATCACAACTCACACTTTTTTAGATAAAGTTCTGTCAATCATTATTATCAATAATTTTCACTCGTATTATTCTTCATCTTCCTAATTTTAGCTGATTTTTATTGCACCTCAGTTGGATCATCAGTTGTATAACCATGAGGAACAGTATGTATCTCCCATAAGTAAATACATCTAACAATTTATTTTTTTTGAAAAAGTTAGTTTTCTTTTAAACCAAAGATACCAGGATGTTGTTATTTCTTTTGGAACATGATACAATGAAAAATTATTATAACCAAATTCTATAACTATGAATCTTTTGTAACCAAAAATAAAATTACACACACACCACACACACACACACACACACGCATACATATATATGTGTGTGTGTGTGTGTGTGTGTGTGTGTGTATATATATATATATATATATATATATATACTGGGGGTGTACTTATTTTTGGACTGCTACATATTGATATTTTTCTTACAGGGAAAATCCTTGCGATATGCTAACTTTAGCTTAAAAACTCTAAAAAATTTTGTAAAAATAAAATATTTATGCATATAGCTCAATTTATGTTTATGATTAGAGTAAAGAATAAATATGTATATATATTTACCAAACCCCTCCACATGAGCAGTATGCGACACAAGGTCAATTTCTTAAGCAGAGTTTAACAGGTTTGAATTCAAAGGTTTCCTTCTCCTAGATAGGTTAACTAGCCAAGATTAAAGAGCCCAGTCAGCCCTACTATTTACCCATAGCTGGAGGGAGAATAGTTGGATGCATACCTTTCCCAAAGGTATTAGCGCTATGCAAAATGCAAACAGCCTCGTACAGGATTTGCTCAGTTGGTAGAGCGTTCAGCTAGAAACCACAAGGTTCCTAGTTCGATACCGGTCCACGCCAACTCAGCGTATGAGTAGCACAGGGATCTGTGCGGTAAAGTAAGGAGCTGATGGTAGGTGTGGCGCTCCACCTCAGATGCTAAAACAATCTCCTTGGTCTAGCGCTATTGAAAAGGGGATAGACTCCCTTGCTGACTGTCTGATACCGACTTTAGGCCACCCCGACGACTTTCCTTTTTTTTTTATTATAAGCACCTCACGTGGTTTAATGGTTAGCAAGCTAGATTTGCAGACCATTGTTAGTGAGTTTGATTCTCATTGGGTGCCCTATACTTCTGGCCTTGTGCCACATCTAAGCTAAGCTTAGTAAATAACTGTAGCTCCCTTTATTCTTATTGAAAATATAATGCATTGCCTAAAACCTTTTGTACATTTAAGAAAAGTTCCCAGCCCAACCAAGCAGAAAATAACTTTATTTTATAGTGCATCCTCTTCTGGGATTAGATTAAAAAAATATGCTTAACACGTTGGCTGCAATTCCTAATGCAATTCTTATTCCCATCCGGCGCCATATTCCAACTCCTGACTACCATGACTGAGTGTGTAGCTTTGCAGAGATAATGGATTCTACTGATAATGTATTTACCTAACCCCTCAACTAACCAAGATTAAAGAACCCAGTCTGCCTGGAGGGAGTGGTGTATAGAACAGGTGTATGTATTTTAGAATTTTAAGATTCTAAATTCTTTAAGTCACCTCAACAGTAAAAAAGAAAAAAAGTAAGTAAAGTCGACAGGGTGGCCTAATGTCGGTATCAGCCAGATAGCGAGTGAGTCTATCCCCTTTTCACTTGCATTAACCCAAGGAGACAGTTTTTTCATCTGAGTTAGAGCGCCACACTTGCCATCAGCTCCTCACTTTACCGCACAGATTCCTGTGCTACTCTTGCGCTGAGTTAGCGAGGGCCAGTATTGAACCAGGAACCTTGTGATTCCTAGGCAAGTGCTCTACCAACTGAGCTAAAACAGTGGTAAGTAAGTAAAGTTATAGGGGTGGTCTATCAGCCAGACAGCGAGGAAGTCTATCCCCCTTTCACTAGTGCTAGACCAAGGAGATTGTTTTTGCGTCTGAGGTGGAGCGTCACACCCACCATCAGCTTCTTTCTTTACCGTACATATCCCTGTGCTACTCATACGCTAAGTTAGCGAGGGCCGGTATCGAACTATGAACCTTGTGGTTTCTAGCCGAACGCTCTACCGACTGAGCGTGTTTATATTATCCGCTACAAATATACTTTTCTTTTGAAAGTGTCCGACTGCGTTTTTGCTTTCTCTATTATCTTAGCAAGGAAAACTTTCTCGGTATGAAAGGAATCGAGGTAGATGCGAACACACAGAGCGGATAATCAATACCGTTCATAGCATAAACATTGTACGGACTGTTATTCCAATGAAATTAATAGCTTAGGAAGTTTGATTAAACGAAAAGCTTTTGCATGATCCTCATGTCTGTCACTATTAATTCCCATTTAGATTTTCAATTCTAAAAGAAGAATAAGGAAATGGTAAAATGGTAAATGTTGTAGTCCACTTGGAAGGAGAGGAATTTTAGAATTGCAGAAATCTTCTTAGTGGAAAATTATTAATTTACAAATATGTCCAATAAATTTCTTACAGGAGGAACAGTTTTCTTAAGAATGGACGTGTCTTCTATCTTGTTCTTATACATTTCTGTGTGTTGATTGAAATATATATTCTATATATTGAGTCAGTATACATGATATACATGTATATACTGTGTGTGTGTGTGTGTGTGTGTGTGTGTGTGTGTGTGTGTATACATGTATATCTGTGTGTGTGTATACATATATATATCTGTTTGTGTGTGTGTGTGTGTGTATACATGTATATATATCTGTTTGTGTGTGTGTGTGTGTGTGTATACATGTATATATCTGTGTGTGTGTGTGTGTGTGTATACATGTATATATCTGTGTGTGTGTGTGTATACATGTATATATCTGTGTGTGTGTGTGTGTGTGTGTGTGTGTGTGTGTATACATGTATATATCTGTGTGTTGTGTGTGTGTGTGTGTATACATGTATATATCTGTGTGTGTGTGTGTGTGTGTGTGTGTGTGTGTGTATACATGTATATATCATGTATTGTGTGTGTGTGTGTGTGTGTATACATGTATATATCTGTTGTGTGTGTGTGTGTGTGTATACTTGTGTGTGTGTGTGTGTGTATACATGTATATATCTGTGTGTGTGTGTGTGTGTGTGTATACATTATATATCTGTGTGTGTGTGTGTGTGTGTGTGTGTGTGTATACATGTATATATCTGTGTGTGTGTGTGTGTATACATGTATATATCTGTGTGTGTGTGTGTGTGTATACATGTATATATCTGTGTGTGTGTGTGTATACATGTATATATCTGTGTGTGTGTGTGTGTGTGTATACATGTAATATATTGTGTGTGTGTGTTGTGTGTGTGTGTGTGTGTATACATGTATATATGTGTGTGTGTGTGTGTGTGTATACATGTATATATCTGTTGTGTGTGTCTGTGTGTGTGTGTGTATAATGTTGTGTGTGTGTGTTGTGTATACATGTATATATTGTGTGTGTTGTGTGTGTGTGTGTGTGTATACATGTATATATGTGTGTGTATATGTGTGTGTGTATATGTATTAATGTGTGTGTGTATATGTATATATGTGTGTGTATATGTATACATGTATATATTGTGTGTGTGTCTGTGTGTATATGTATATATATATATATATATATATATATATATATATGAGATAAACCTACTAAAAGTTTCGCTTAATGCTCTTCAGAGCTAAGATCCGACTCTACTTAGGTATTGAGCACATTTTACTTATCAGCTTTGTTTCCTGGCGGTTTTGTATGAATATATATATATATATATATATATATATATATATATATATATATATATAATTTTTTTTTTCTTTGGCCAAATATTGTACCAATAGATTATTTTTGGTTGGTACGATTATCTTGGTCTTTTCTTTTTTTCCAAAAATTTTTTTTCTCCCCGGGTAATGTTTGGTAGTATATTTTTACAATCAAACTATTTGCTGTTTTTTTTTCTCACCGCGAGGATTTACCAACAAGTTTGGTATATATATATATATATATATATATATATATATATATATATATATATATATAGTAATTGTCAAAGGTATTTGAACAAACAATTTACTTTTAGATCTATTTGTTTTGAAAGTTAAAAACAGACCCATTACCCAAAAAGAAGCAAATTTTATTGTAATCACCATAACAAGACATGATGTGCATTTTAGTTGTAGTTTGTGGCTCTGAATTTTACTTTTCTGAAAAATGTTGTTTTTGTTTTGTTTTTTTGTTTTTTTTGTTTTTTGTTTTTTGTTTTTTTTGTTTTTTTTCTTCTTTTTTCTATAGAATTAAAATGTTAAATGAAAGAAATTTAAAAAAACTTTTTCTCCTAAAATCTTTTTTGAAATCAATCACGAAAATTGAAAATGCAGAGTCACATTGTTATTTGAAAGAGTTTCCAAACTAGAAAGTTAATTTAGATCCCAACCTACAAAACAACTTTCTTTAGCCACTATGAGCATTACCTTTTGATAAGCAACCATCAAGGAGAAGGAAAACTCTCAATTCCAACCTATTGGACTCCGCTTAAGAAATCGAGCATATGTCACATCCTACTTGTACAGAGGAGTTAATAAATATTGGGTTTTTTTCATAATTATTACAGCAAATTGCTAAAAATTTGGACACATTTTGTAATTTTATTCTTTACTTCTATTTTAAATAAATAGTTAAATTAGGAAATCTTAGCAATGAAAGACTGGAGTGATGGAAAAGTAAGTTTCAGTTGTTCTATTTTTTCGATTATACCCCCCCTCTGTTTCAAATCATTTTATCTGCATTCTTATTTAGTTTCATTAGCCTTTCTAATTTAATATATTATTCTAACACATGTGGGCATGCCTACAAAGTCAGAAAACAGCACTGCTCACGTGACTTTCAGAAACATTTCTTCATGCTCAGAATTGCGGAGGCATGGAATAAGCTGCGTGCATCTGTTGTAGGCTGCCGAAACACTCTTTCAAAGCCTCCATGCTTCCTGTAGTCCGCCAACACTATACCTGATACCCCTCTCCACACACATATGCACACGCATGCACACATACATGCATATTACTACTGTAAACTGTTCATGTTCCTGACACTAATACATTATTCTATGTACTTGACATGAGACTTTGATGAGTTGTGGTGCACCTGAGCACTGTACACAATAAATTTCATTATTATTTTATTACATTAAGACTTAAATACTTGATAGTTTGCTAGTTTATATAATAATATCATTTGCAATGTGTATCTATAGGTGGGTATGTTAAAGTGAACTAAACCACCATTGCCCTAGGTAGGCCATCCAGACAGACTTTGTAAACTCTGTAAAGCTCTGATTTCATTGAACACTTGAAGCTTATTGATCAATATATTGATCACTAGTAAACATGAAAGGTATTTTATTTGAAAACTGCTGTGCTGCCAAATTGTTGATAAAATTAACCAACAAACAGACCAGTCCAAATTTTGGAGGATTGATTTGTTTAAAAGAAGAAGAAAAAACCAAAACTAACATTTTGGAAACTATTTCAGACCATATGAGGCACCCCTTTTGCGATCTCGTTTCATAAGGACATTTTTTTCATTTACCCCGTCAACATCCGGTTGTTTGTTAACAGATGATTTTTAGAGTTTTTTTTTAAATTATAAGACTAACTCCTAACCCTAAACCCCTAATAAACAACCGGATGTTGACGGTGTGAATGAAAAAAAATGTCCTTATGAAACAAGATTGCAAAAGAGGTGCCTAAAGGTCATATGGTCCACTATTTCTACAACTCACAATACCTTTTAGCTTACAATTAAGTGAATTTATGAGAGAAAGACAATTTTATTTAATGTTCAACATTCATTAATTCTTAATATTATATATACATTTTGTGGTTATTTCCTAGTTGAGTAACATGATATTACAGAGTGACCCAGAAAAAACAGAACCCAAATTATCTATTTATTTTCCCATTAGACTAACCCTAACCCTTGTTGGACTTAAACTTAAAAAAAAATTAAAATTAAGTTTTATTACAAAATTTGTGGGTTCTGTTTTTTCTGGGTCACCCTGTAATATTATGCTACTTAACTAGGGGGGGGGTAGGTTTAGGGGTTAGGGTTAGGGTTTAGGATTAGGGTTAAGGTTAGTTTAATGGGAAAATAGATAATTTGGGTTCTGTTTTTTTCTGGGTCATCCTGTAATATGTTACTCAACTAGGAAATAACCCATTTTGTTCTGATATTGATATATTCATTTCTCTCTTTTCAATATCTTCTGAAAATTATTATTAGTGTCAGATAAAGTCCAAGTGAAGTAATTCTCTTTTTTCATTGACATCATAAAATGTAATAAACATGGGATATAAATTCATTCTACTACTACTACTACTATTTTTTCTTTCCTTCATTTTCTTCTTTTACTTTTCTCCTCTTTACTTCTATTGTTCTTTTTCTTTCCTCCATTATTTCTCTTCTTTTCCCCCCCTCCTCTTCCTCCTCCCCACCAAAATCCCCACTCAACAAAATCACTTGAAAACTTGTATAATCATTGCAATAATTTAAAAAAAAATGTAAAAAAAACAAAAAAACTCTCTTTTCTTCTCCTTCTCTTCTTTTTTCTTTTTCTCCTCTTTCTTCTCCTCTTCTTTCCTCTTTCTTCTCTCCTCTTCTTTCCTCTTCTTTCTCCTCCTCTTCTTCTTCTCTCTTCTTTCCTCTTCTTTCTCCTCCTCTTCTTTCTCTTCTTTCTCCTCTTCTTTCCTCTTTTTCTCCTCTTGTTTCTCCTCTTGTTTCTCCTCCTCCTCCTTTTTCTCCTCCTCTTCTTTCTCCTCCTCTTTTTTTCTCCTCCTCTTTTTCTCCTCCTCTTTTTTTCTCCTCCTCTTCTTTCTCCTCCTCTTTCTTTCTCCTCCTCTTTTTTTCTCCTCCTCCTTCCTCCTCTTTTTTTCTCCTCCTCTTCTTTCCTCCTTTTCTCCTCCTCTTCTTTCCTCCTTTTCTCCTCCTCTTCTTTCCTCCTTTTCTCCTCCTCTTCTTTCCTCCTTTTCTCCTCCTCTTCTTCCTCCTTTTTCTCCTCCTCTTTTTTCCTCCTTTTTTCTCCTCCTCTTCTCCTCCTCCTCCTTTTTCTCTCTCCTCCTTTTTTCTCCTCCTCCTCTTTTTCTCCTCCTCTTTTTTCTCCTCCTTTTCTCCTCCTCTTCTTTCCTCTTTTCTTTCTCCTCCTACTCTTCCTCCTCTTCACCAGAACCCCTCCCACCAACCCAACAAAATTGAAAACTTGTATAATCATTGCAATAAAATATAAGAAATGTTACAGAAGTCTATCGACATCAGATCAATATTTAAAGAAAATAAAACTTTTCAAACTATTTGATCTCAAACATAATGTGACTCCCAGTTTTTGTAGCCGAGCAATAGATTTTATCCTCCAATATAATACCACCACCACCCACCCCCTATACCAACCGAGTAGAGTCAAGAATTGTTTATATTTTTTAAGAGACCAATGTAAACTCACTGCAAATTTTAAAACCCAGATTATTATATAAAAATCAAAGTTGGAAGGTAAATGTTTAGCTCAACTTTTGTCTTTCCTTTTTTAGTTGTGATAATGTTAGAAGGGGGAGTCAGCATAATACTCCTGTATTCATGAGGATTGGGACGTACCCATTAATATTCATAGGTAGGGTATATAACACTGTGTGTTTGGTTTGGTTTTATGGCATATCAACCTTAGTGGGTCATTTAATGCCGATAAAGTTTTGAAATAAATCAATTCTTAATGGATAATACAATTTTTTATAAATACATTTTTCTATTTAACCCATAGATGGGACACTAACAGGTACTACCACTCCAGGTCAGAGTGGACCAGGGAGCAATGGTGATGAAGGGGTGCTCCACATTCCCCAAACCTCCAGAACTGGAACCTCACCATCAGATAGGGTTTAACGTCATTCCCAGGACATGTAGACCCTCAGCCACTGCCTTCTAGCACCCATATGATAAGAAGGATTGGGGGTTGCCATAAGGGCAATAGGGTTGGGGCAGTCATATAGGTGCTAGGGCTTGACGTGGCCAGCCGATTGATTGGAGGGGGCCTCTCCGACCGCCCGTCTAGACCAAGAAAAGTCTAAAGTGGAATATTGCAAGTCTTGGACTGCTCAGCCACCTGGGTTCTATCCTTAAGCATCACAGGTTGCCACCCACGGCCAACAGGTGGCTCCATTGGGGGAAACACTGTGTGTGTGTATGTATAGGCATACACATGCACACTGTAACACACTAAACTAGCCATTTTATTTATCATACTGTTATATTATGTCCAATACGAAATATTATACCTGATTATATTGTACAATAGCACTACGCTAATACAATGTTCACATCATAATACAAATGCATTACATAACACTGTTATTACATGCACACATAATTGTTATTGATAGTGTACTAATGATGTACTCTATTAATCACACAAAACCTTATACATCACCAAGAACACCAAACACAAATACGCACATTCATACGCGTGGATGTGATCATGACATTGCAGTCCTTACGTACTTTCATGTGTATGCGCATGCCAACATATGCATCCGACATTAAACACATAAACAAACAAGTGACATACAAATACAGTTAACCAAATGCACACATTTGACCATATTTGTATCGTTTGCATAATTTTTAAAAACACTTTCGTTGCCTGATGACTGCCACAGAGCAAGAAACAAATGGTAGAAAAATTGTTCCAATGATAATAAATATAAGCTAAAACTTTTATCTATCTATCTATCTATCTATCTATATATATATATAATCCAATGATTGAGTGATGAAATCTCCCTTACGATGTAATAATTTACATTAGTCATAATTGATAGGGCTCAATGTGTCCCCTTAGTGCGAGATTTTAAGTCTCCTGAAATAGACTATTATGCTTTTACACTAAATCTTCTTTGTTTTTTTCCAAATAAATAAATAAATTAAATAATATATATATAGATCTATATCTGTGTAAGAATAAAATAATAATAATAATAATAATAGATTGGTTGGGTTTTAGGGCATGTCAATCCCTGTTGGGTTATTTTATGCCAAAAACGTTTGTTTTATTCATTCTTTTTGAACTCAATTTTTTTGTATTTAGCCCATAGATGGTCAGGTCAGAGTGGGCCTGGGAGTAATAATAATAAAGGCATACTCCACATTCCACAGAGTTCCAGAATTGGAACCTCACCACTAGATGCAGTTTGTCATACCCAAAACTCTGGGAATCTGTGCTGTTGGTGCGGCATGATGATAATATGTAGGTGTGTGTGTGTAAATAAAATAATAATAGTTAATAAAGACTAAACATAATAAATTAAACATAATAGTCGATATTTACCTAACCCACTTGTCACAGGTAGGATGTGGTAGAAGGCTGCGAGGATTGAACTCCCTTTTTCAGTAGTAATGGGTCTTCAAGACTAGCTTGCTAACGAGTAGAGTTAATCTATCTATCTATACATATATAAAGGGCAGTTGTGTGAATCTGTATGTCCCGAGGAAACTTTGAAAATAAAACAATTAACAACAAAGTAAATATATATACACATTGAATATCACCAGGGCTTGGTTTTTGAGCAAAAATAATAATTTGATTTATATTCATGAAGATAATTAAAAAATAAAATTTAAATGATAACAGCATGGAATTTTTTTTTTCATTTAATATTTTAGATAATAGACATTAACATTTCTTTTCAAAAGTAGCTGGATCAATGCAAGGTCTATTTTTTTTTACATAGGGATTTAAATGGGGCATCCCACGAGGATTCAACTCACGATTCAGTAATAATGGATCTGTGGGACTAACTTTTAAAAAATCCCCCTCTACCCAGGCAACGCCGGGTAGTCACTGCTAGTAGATTAATAAATCACAAAATTAAAATAATATGACCACATAAATAGCCATGCAGTATATTGTTGTTGTGGCAGCATTCATCCGAGGTGGCTTGAGCCAGCTTCATCCATTCAAAGATAGTGTCATGGGAATAGGAATTACACAAGAACCATATTTTTTGGACTATAAGGCGCACTTAAAATCCTTATATTTGCTAACAAATCGGCAGTGCGCCCTATAATCCAGTATGCCTTATGTATGAATCCTGGTTGTGCTTAGGCCTTGTGACCTCGAACCAATTTCTATGTTCACACTGCTGTAACTGAATCACTTGTGTGGTCTCTTAAAAATTGGCTCAAGAAAAAAAAAAACATTCAAAAGGTTTGTAGAGACAGAAAGTCAAGGAATCAGACTTTTTCCAGACTTCTTGTCAACCAGAGTTCTTTGGTCTGGTTGCTGAACGAAGCGGTGAACTTTCACGAGCTAAACCAATCAGAGAACAATACGTCGATGCTTGGGCCAAGGTATTGGTCTCAACTATCCTCAAAGCTTTCATGAAGGTCGAAATTACCACTGAACAGCCAAACAACAGCAATGAGACTGACTCGGAGGATGACGAAAGGGATTCAGGTTTGGTTGATGCCGCCATCGCCCAACTGTTAAACTCCGACACCGAAGATGAAGAATTTGATGGATTTGTAGAAGAGGAATGATTGAAAAAGTGAGCGTATTTTTCTGTTCTTTGTGCGTTACAAGTGAACAATATTGATAGTTTTTTTTTTTTTTAGTGACTTGAATAAATCTGACCTATCCAACTGCTTTGTTCTGCTTTATGCGCCTTATACTCCGGTGCGCCTTATATATGAAAGTAGATCCGTTCACTGATACTGCGTCTTATAATCTGGTGCGCCTTATCGTCCGAAAAATACGGTAGTCCACAAAATTCTGCATGCAGTATATGAATATATTTTGGACTTTTATATACACTTCTGACATGTCCCAATCTGTTAAAAACCAATACACTGTTGATACTATCCATCAGAAACTGATTAAGCATTAAATGTGTCCACAATGATTATCTAAAAAGTCACCTTGGTTTATTTATGGTGGCCCAGAATAAACATCTTACTGACATCTTATTTGAATGGGAAAGATTGACAGGTTTGTATCTTTCCTAAAATAAAACATCGTAATTAATGATTATCTACTTGAAACCATAATTGGAGATAAATAATTACTATAAGTTATATGGCCACCTACCTCCCATCTCACAAACCATCCAAGATGAACAAGACATGCTGGGCATTGCTGGAGAAGCAGGGATGAACTTGTAAGTGTTGAAAATCGTATATAGTATTCAGTATTCAGCTGTGTTGCAAGTTGAATCTGTGCTGAGAATCCAGACTTGATTGATGGTTTAAATAGCAGGGATATTCTGTATACTTGGGCCAAGTCCATTCCCAGGATTCTCATTGGCTGCTGGTGTTAGTGTGGATACTTTTATCCATATATACCCAATATTTGGCTGTATTCTGGTAGTTAGCACAGCCTGTATTTGGTTACAGTCTCTTTTTTTTTTTGTCTGGTGACTGGACAATAGTTCAATATGTGAAAAGTATAATAATCTTGATTTTACTCTCTCTCACTTTTTCTTCTTCCTTTCCTTTTTTTCATCATGTTTGATTGAAACAGATTAGTGTTATCACTTCCACACACTCATCTCCTCTTTATCTTTCTCCTACTCTTTCTTTCTTATATTTTTTCTGTGTAGCATGTCCTTTTTCTTCTTTTTCTTTCTTTATAATAAAAGTGGAATGGTCCATTGTTTAGCTGAGGTGATGACATTCATAAGAAATAAGAATTCGGTGGATATGCAATACCAGATAATCAGGATTTACATTTTTGCATTTGATCTTGCATGATTTAGACAGTCTTATTTTTAACCAGAGGGTGTTACAAGATGGTAATGGTTGTACAATTAAGGAACAAGAGTATTAATATATAGATAAGCTCAAAAGGAAGATAACACACATTTGAGGTAAGTGATAAATTTTAATAAATCTAACAGAATCCACAGTAAATATTCAGTATAGGATTGCTGACAGTCTCATTTTTAACCAGAGGGTGTTGCAAGATTCCAACGGTCGTACAATTAAGGAATAAGAGTATTAATATATAGATTATTACATTGCTAATAATATATCATTTTAGTCCCCAAAATGTCACTGTTCTGCAAAGAAGAAATGAAAGAAACTTATCTGGAGGGAGAATGGAAGTATTATATTAATTCTTGTTGAATATTACCACAGGCATCTCTTTAGTTCAGGGAGATATTTTGGACTAATAACATTTTTATTTATTTTTATTTTTTTTTCTATTTTTTTATTTTATTTTTTTTTCTATTTTCTAATTTATTTTATCTTTTTTATTTCTATTTTTTAATTTAAAATTTTTATTTATTTCATTTTATTTTATTTTATTAAAAATTTTTTTTTTTATTTATTTCATTTTTTTTACAAGATTTTTTACATCTCAGTTCATAAAAAATCCTAGATTCCTTTTCTTAATTTTTTTTTAAAGTCCCATTATATTTTTATTAAAAAAAGTTTTTTCTAATCTTAGATAATTTTTGTATTTTATCACTGACATTTTTCTTCAGCGGAATATTCTGGACAAAAACCTTTTTTTTTTTGTCTTAGAATCATTTTATCATTTTTACAAAAAAAGAACAGCTTATGTGTCTGAATTATTGAGGTGATGCTTGATAATTTGTATATATTGCACATATATGATAAAAGGGTCTGGGGAATTTTACCCCTCTGCAGAGGAGCAGTCAGTGTTTTCTTCTGCCCCAGCCGACAGGGCGGAGGAATACTTCAAACCATTTAACTGGATACAAATTATTGGTATTAAGTATTTAGTGTTATTTGTCTGAATTTTTATGATGAGGCTTGATAATTTGTATTATTTGGATTTTTTGGACTATTGTCTTCATCTTCATTGTTATATACACAACATTTTGGCTGATAGACCCTCCAGTCTTCTTCAGGTATTTCTTGTCAAACCCTGGAACCTTCTTATAAACCCAGGAGCCAGTTGGACACATGGTGTAACAGATATAAGGGTTGAGTTAATACAGTTCTAAGTAACAATCATCTGGAGGTTGCAGGTTCAATCCTGACTACAGGTGAAAATAACAGAATACTTAATGACTTAACACTTGTACCCAGTTATGTGTAACAGAATGAGATCATTTAATCTTCTTAATGGATTAAATAAAGTGTTCAGTTTGTAGTTCCATGAGGGCTCCTGATTACAACATGAACTACCTGATGAAGGCCAGATGGCAGATTGGCTGAAACATTGTTTGTATTAAAAAAATCTTATAATCTATATATCAATATTCGTATTCCTTAATCTTCTGACCATTATCTTGCAACACACCCTGTTTAAAAACAAGACCATCCAAATCATCCAAGATGAAATGCAAAAATGTAAATCCTGATTATTTGGTGTTGTTTAACCACCAAATTCTTATTTCTTATGAGTGTAATCACCTCAGCTAAACAATGGACCATTCCGTCTTTATTATAAAGAAAGGGAAGAAAAAGGACATGCTACACAGGAAAATATAAGAGAGAAAGAAAGGGAGTAGGGGAAAGATAGAGAAGGGCTGAGTGCACAGAAAAGATAATGCTAATCAGTCTCAATAGAACATAATGAAAAAATGAAAAGATGAAAAGAGAAGGAAAGAAAGAAAAAAAGAGTCAGAGTTAAATCAAGATTATTATACTTTTTACATTTAGCAATAGCTCGTAAGTAAGTGAAGTTGTCGGGGTGGCCTAAAATCGGTATCAGCCAATCAGCGACGAAGTCTATCCCCTTTTCACTAGTGCTAGACCAAGGAGATTGTTTTTGCGTTTGAGGTGGAGTGCCACACCTACCATCAACTCCTTACTTTACCACACAGATCCCTGTGGTAAACATATCAAATGTTGTAATAATTAAACTATCATACTGTGGTATATCCACAAGTCATGCTAGTCTTGTATAATTTTTATTGTATATTACCACCGACATTTTTCTTTGGTAGAAAATTCTGGACAAATAGCATTTTTGGTTTTAAAATCATTTTATATTCCCTTTCTTTTTTTTTTTTTTTTTTTTTTTTTTTGACAAAATGTGAACATCTCGGTTTATAAAAAAGTAAGTAAAGTTGGTGCAGTGGCCAGTTGTTGTTGGTATCCGCCAGCAGCAAGGAAGTCCATCCCCTTTTTGCTAGGACTAGACCAGGGAGATTGTTTTTGCTGAGGTGGAGCGCCACACCATCACCTCCCCACTTCACCATGCAGATCAGATTACCCAATCTGTGCTACTCATACACTGAGTTGGTCGGGACCAGTATTGAACCCAGAACCTTATGATTTCTAAGCGGGTGCTCAACCAACTGAGCTAAAACAGTCCTTTCTCATTTTAGAAAAGATCCAAAATTCCTTTGTTTTAATTTTTTTTTTTTTTTTTTTTTTTCTTACCCATTCTGCTTTTAATAAAAAAATCTTTTAGCGTCAAATGACCTTTTTGTTATGTTAAATGATACAAATAATTTTCTTTTCTGTTTTTTGAACTGTGCTAAATGAATTAATGTGGCAGTACGACATTTTAAAATGTTTATGAGATGAAATGGGCAAGAAGTGTTAATGGGCTTTAAATAAATAACAATAAACAGAAATATTCTGCAGTTGTCTCTCTCTCTCTCTTCCCCTCTCTCCCTCTTCCCCCTCTCTCTCTCTTTCCCCCCTCTCTCTCTCTTTCTCCCCCTCTCTCTCTCTTTCCCCTCTCTCTCTCTTCCCCCCTCTCTCTCTCTTTCCCCCCTCTCTCTCTTTCCCTTTCTCTCTCCCCCTCTTTCCCCTCCCTCTCTTCCTCCCCCTCTCCCCTTCCTCTGCTCTCACTGACACTGCATCCCTGATAGAATCAATAATATTGATTAAAAGAAATATTGGGTTCTGCTGTTTGATGATGAACACTTATTTGATTAGGAAAGGTTGACAATGGGCTTGTTGTTGTATCTTTCCGAAAATAAAACTCACTTAAAAGCAGACTGCTCAACTTCGAGAAACTTTTTTCTTTATTTTTTTCCTAACAGCCCACCTGTGTTCCATCCAACATTCTAAATTAAGATTATTGTTAAACTAGCGTCGTTCTTGGGTGCCTCATGTTGTGTAATGGTTAACGAGTGAGGCTATTAGATCATTATTAATGAGTTCAGTTCTCACTGGATAACACATTCTTCTGGCCTTATGACAAACTAATCTTAGTAAATGGCTACTAATGAGTTTGATTCTTACTGGGTGTCCCCATACTTCTGAGCTTAGTAAATGACAACTAGAATTATCCCTGTCAAAAAAGGATATGGTGGCTTGTGAGTTCAAAGTAGTGCGGTCTGGGTAATTGTAAGGCTGAGGTGGAAAGAAGGCACTGAATAGTGGTTGGTTTCTGTTTTTTACAATTGTGAGGGGGATCGGATTTTTTTGTTTTTTAGACATATATATATATATGAAAGTAAACAAACAGGCTTATAGTCTGTTTGAGATGGCGATAGCTGACAATTTGGGAGAATAAGTGCTTAATTGAAGTCACACCTAATTGAAAGTTAATTAGTTGATAATTAATAAATTAGGCGAGCATATCTGTTCAAATGTAAAGGCGTAAACAAATCGAGAAAAAGTCGATCTCTGTATGTACATTTCTGCATATTATGCCTCATCAGGAGTCTCCTGTCTATAACTCTGCTGATGAGGCATAATATGCCGAAATGTACATACAGAGATCGACTTTTTCTCGATTTGTTTACGCCTTTACATTTGAACAGATATGCTCGCCTAATTTAATAATTATCAACTAATTAAATTTCAATTAGGTATGACTTCAATTAAGCACTTATTCTTCCATATATATGTGTGTGTGTCTGTGCGTGTGTATAAACAGATGAACAATGGTTATAAGACAAATAAGAATAATTCTTTGTAGTTTGTATTTATTTTTAAATATTGTCAAATACTTTTTGCAGCTGTTCATGAAGAATGATTTTCTTTGAGAAAATTTTTTAAAGAGTTAATTTGCTATCACCCCCCCCCTCCATGACCATCCATCAAAAACGGTTTTTGAAATATCTGTAAGTTGAATGGTTAGATTTAAATAGTTTTATTTCCATTTCATACTGAAAGCACCGGTTACTGCTTAATCACTGAAGTTAAGCAGTGATGTGTCTGTTCAATACTTAGGTGGGTAACCATTTAAGCAACACCAGGTACTGTAAGATACCAAATATCAAAAATTACTTGATTCTGCATTAAATGACCCGAAAAGGATTGATATGCCGTAAGAGAAACAAACCAACCTGTCAAAAAAGATTTTATTATTTACATATAGATCAGCTTTTCAACTTAAGATCAGTGTAGTTCCT
Source organism: Doryteuthis pealeii (assembly GCA_023376005.1). Classification (NCBI taxonomy): domain Eukaryota; kingdom Metazoa; phylum Mollusca; class Cephalopoda; order Myopsida; family Loliginidae; genus Doryteuthis; species Doryteuthis pealeii. Next base: position 26,024,127 of record CM042155.1, on the reverse strand, counting down.
GCGCTCATGGAAATCCTACATCTACTTTAAAAATGAAATATAAAATAGGCAGACGAAAACATTATTTTGGAGAAAGGTTTGTTTTGTTTGTTGTATTTTACAGCATGTCAGTCCTTGTTGGGTTATTTTATGCTGAAGACATTTTGTTCTATTCATACTTGATGGCATTCAAATCTTTTTAAAACTCTTTTTTTTTCTATTTAGCCCATAGATGGGACCCTAACAGGTACTACAACTCCAAGTAAGAGTGGACCTCTGAGTAATGCCGATCAAGGGGTACTCCACAGAGCTTCAGAATTTTAATTTCACCATTAGATGCAGTTTAATGTCATACTCAGGACACTTGAAGAATAGGTATTTACTCAACCCATTGGCCATGGGTAAGATGTGATACAAGGTTGCAAGTATGGGGCATTTAGTGAGAATTGAACTTGTTATTCAGTAGTGATGGATCTGCAAGACTAGCTTGCTAACCATTACACCATGATGAAAAGTATAAAATTTGATACGTAAAAAAATAAATACAAAATCAGAAAAATTAGACATAAATATTCTAGAAGCTGCTACCCTACATTGCATGAGTTGAGGGGGGTAATAAAAAGTTTGTTACGCAGATCCATTGATTGTTTTGATCTAATTGACCAAATTGATTTCCTTTTTATCATATGGGTGCTAGAAGGCGGTGGCTGTGGGTCTACATGTCCTGGGAATGACGTTAAACTCTATCTGATGGTGAGGTTCCAGTTTTGGAGGTTTGGGAGCACCCCTTCATCACCATTGCTCTCTGGTCCACTCTGACCCGGAGTGGTAGTATCTGTTAGGGTCCCATCTATGGGTTAAATAGAAAAATGTATTTATAAAAAAAATTGTATTATCCATTAAGAATTGATTTATTTCAAAACTTTATCGGCATTAAATGACCCACTGAGGTTGATATGCCGTAAAACAAAACAAAACAAACAAACCAAATTGATTTATGTGATTGAATGCAACCAATGACTCCCTTCTCTTACTATTCACACCCTAATTTTTAGATATCTTTCCACTTATAGATAAAATCTTCATTATTTTTGCACAAAAAGCAAGCTCTGCTGATACTTAATGTGTATATGTATTTACTTTGTCATTAATTGTTTTATTTTTGTAGTTTCTTCGGGACATACATACATACATACACACAGCTTCCCTTTATATATGTATAGATATATGGTTTCAAGTATTCCTATCCAATACAAATAATTTGCATACAGATGGGATTCTAACAGCCAGTGGGTCAGAATGGACGTGGAAATGATGGTGACACAAGTAGTCTAAACCAGCGGTCCCCAACCTTTTTTGCACCACCGACCGGTTTTATCTAAGACAATATTTTCACGGACCGGCCTTCATATGCTCCGGCCTACATTTGCTTGATAATCGTTAATGACGTAATCTAATAATAAATCATCTGCAGTGGTCTTATGTCAAATGCAAACATCAACAGACAATAAACAACCTTTTGTTCATAAATTAATAACCAACAACATCTCTGTAAACGAAAATATTTATTTTAGAATGAAAATCCTTTCTAATAAGAAATAATTATAATAAAAAACTCGATTATAGTGACAATACTGATCATTTCTATATAAAAGAGTGAACAAGTCACCAAGACCTGTCAAGAGGCACAGAAGTCACTTTTCAAAATAAAACATCAACATTTAGACTGATAATTAATAAAAAAAAAAAGAAAGAAAAATTCAAATGTTATGTGCGGCCCAGTACCTAATGGCCCGCGGCCTGGTACCAGATCGCGACCCAGTGGTTGGGGACTGCTGCTCTACACTACCCAGAACCGAAGCCTCGTTACCAGATCCAGTTTAATATCATACTCAGGATACTCCAACTTGTGGGAGTATTTCTCCTCTGCAGGACATTACAGTCAGCTTATTCAAAGCCAACAGGGCAGGGAGGATTTAGTTAAATACATACAGTATAATCAAGAAATCCTACAGAAAAGGATACCATGTCGTATTAAGAGAAGATAATCTCCTAAAAAAACTCCACAGATTATCAGCATAATCTTATAATCCGGCTATATTAAACCAATTCAACACAAAATCAATGTATTAAAATTCTTCATTTTGCGAGATTTTCGATCTTGTGATGTCCAAAAATAACTTTTGTCTGAGATTTCTCACTTTATTTTAAAGTAGAATGAAATAGAAAGTATTTATCCAAACTGTTCACCTTGTCCGCCGGGGCTTTAGAATACACCGACTGCACCTCTGCAGAAGGGTTAAAATTCCCCAATAGGGCCACCCGTTGGCTAAGAATGGAATCCAGGTAGCTTAGGTGTCCATGACATGCAACACGCCACTTTGGTCCTTACTTAGGCTAGACGGGCAGTCAGAGAGGCACCCCTCCAATCAATGGGCTAGTCATGTCAAGTTCTTGCACCTATATGATTATCCCAACCCTTATGGTACCCCCCTCCCCAACTCATTTATCATATGTGTGCTTGAAGGCAGTGGCTGAGTGTAACATTAAACTCTATCTGATGGTGAAGTTCCAATTTTGGAGCTCTGGGGAATGTGGAGTAACCCTTCATTACCATTGTTCCCAGGTCCATTCTAACCCGGAGTGGTAGTACCTGTTAGATTTCCATCTATGGGTTAAATAAAATAAAATAAAAATGAGTTTGCAAAAATGTGTTTAAAGAAGATTGAGTTTAAAAAATTAAGTACCCATGAAGAATGAATAAAACAAACATCTTTGGCATGAAATGACCCAACAAGGGTTGACATGCTGTAAACCCCAAACAACCAACTAACCTGTTCACCATGGGTAGGATGTGATACCAAGGTCACAATGAATAGATTATGTACTTTGCATTTATTCGATCCAATGTGTTATATGAATGTTATTTTAATCACACTATTATCCACCTTCTGTGCCAAATGTATTGCATCAAAGAGACTAACAGATTTGATAATTCATTAGACCCCTGGTTAATTCCTATAAATCTAACATGATAAAAGGGGGACCACTCTTGACCGATAAATTATTTATTTATTTATTCATTGATCTACTAGGAAAAATGAAGACGGGGTTAGAGTTTAGGGTTAGTTTAATGGGAAAATAAATAAATCATTTATCAGTCAAGAGTTGTTCCGCTTCGATCATGTTAGACTGGAAATAACCAGACCCCTTTTGTTGAACAAAGGAATATAGCCTCACCGCATCAGTGTCATCATTGCAGTTGGCAAAGTAGACAATTTTTAAAAAATTTTAAAACATTAAGAGAAAGTGTGATAGTATGTATTTATTCATTTGGCCCGTACTTAGGCTTGATGGGCAGTCAGAGAGGCCCCATCTAATCAGTCGGTTGATCACATCAAGCCTTAGCACCTATATGATTGTCCCAACCCTTTTGTCCTGTTGCAGCTTGGTTATTGAATAAGGAACACAACAAATAGTCCAGTTGTACGTTATCTAGTGGAATAACTACTTCCGCCTTTTTTGTTATCACAAATGAAAGATGGCCGAAATAATGCTTCCGTTTCTTATCAAAACGATGGCTGAAACGGTGCTTCTGTTTCTTATTAACCAATATACCACACAAACCCCCAACCCTTTTTATCATATATGTGCTAGAAGGTAGTGGCTGAGGGTCTTCGTGTACTAGGTATGAGATTAACCTGTATCTAATGTTGAAGTTTCAATTTTGAACCTCTCAGAAGTGTCGAGTACCCCTTCATTGCCATTGCTCCCAAATCCATTCTGACCCGAAATGGTAGTACTTGTTGGGGTCCCATTTATGGGTTAAATAGAAAAAATGAGTTTAAAAAAGAATAAAATAAATAAAAAGATACACATGAAGCAGAATAGAATAAAATGTCTTTGGCACAAAATAACCCTACAAGGGTTGGCATGCCATAAAATCCAACAAACCAAACTATACTACCTATGCCAATATATACCTATACAGATATACTTGCACTTACATGCATATGCATTATTGCACCTAAATATGTGCACCCAGGAACAGAAGAGCTTATAGTGTCACAGCCTTAGCTTAAAGGCCTCTATAGGTGGACATTAATTTAAATACAGAGTCACATCCTATTCATATAATTTATCATATATGGAGGCGTGTGGTCTAATGGTTAGAGTCATAGGAAATGGATTCCTTGATCTGAGTTCAATTCCTGGATGAAGCTGTTTGCACTTCACATGGCGCTATAATACCCTTGGGAAAGGTATGAATCCAATTCTCCCTCCATTATGGGTAAATAGCAGAGCAGACTGGGCTGGTTAACACTGGCTAGGTAACCAGTCTAGGAGAAAGAAAAACTCTGAATTCAAACCTGTTAAACTCTGCTTAATAAATTGACCTTGTGCCGCATCCTGCTCGTGTGGAGGGGTTGGTAAATATATATAATTTATCATATAAGTAAAGTCTGCAGAGTGGTCTACTGTCAGTATCCACCAAATAGCAAGGGAGTCTATCTCCTTTTTGTTAGCATTAGACCAGGGAGATTGTTTTTTTTTCTTTTTCTGAAGTGGAGTGCTACACCTACTTTTAGCTCCCAGATGTGTTATTGTACAGATCAGATTACCGAAGCTGTGTTACTCATGTGCTGAGTTGGCGGGGATGAATATCAAAACCAGAACCTTGCGATTCTTAGGCAGATGCTCTACTAACTGAGATAAGTAGCCCCATGAAACTTTCCTGGGAATGACATTAAACTCTATCTGATGGTGATGTTCCAGTTTTGGAGGTTTGGGGAATGTGGAGCATCCCTTCATCACCATTGCTCCCTGGTCCACTCTGACCCGGAGTGGTAGTACCTGTTAGGGTTCGATTTATGGGTTAAATAGAAAAACATGAGTTTATAAACAAAATTTGAGTATCCATTAAGAATGAATTTATTTCAAAACTTTGTCGGCATTAAATGACCCACCGAGGTAGATATGCCGTAAAACAAACCAAACCAAACCAAATCAAAAGCCCCATGAAACAATATAATTAATAGCAAATAATTAAATTAGGAGAAGTACTCTATTATTAGCATTTAATATTTATCTCCCTTGAGTACTTATATTGATTAGGGTTATATCCCACACTATCATTATTTACTTACAAATTGGATTCGATGTATTTACCTCCCACCCCCACCCACTTCTTGGCAGCAGATGCAAGAATTGTCCTCGTCCCATTGGTATTTCCCCTTATTGGATTAGAAATTGCGTTATTCTCTAAGTTAGGCTATTTTAGTATAAATTCTCTCTTATAAGGATATAAAATTATTCCCCATACCCTCTCTGACCCATATAACTTTCAATATGCCAGGAAACCAGACTCCTATATTTTTTTTATTTATTTTTTTTTTTTTTTATAAATTTTAAGTGCAAATATATACAAATTTGATAGAATCGTTTTAAGTGGAATTTAAACTGAACCCATGTTAAAATTTTTCTGAATTCTTTCTCAACAAATAATGACACGATATTGAATTATCGTCATATTGATTATTTTTCCATCACTTTAGACAACTGTGCGTCAGTTGTTAACATTGGAATTATTTGGGTTTTTCTTCACTTGTTGTAAATCAATCAATTGTTGTTTATCAATCAATTTCAGATTGACAATTTGTTTAGATTAAGGAAATTGATACAAAGAAGAAGAAGAAGAAGAAGATATATATATCAAATGGATTGCTGTGCATACGATTGCGATTGTTTGTGATATTCATTATGCATTCTGTGTGTGTGTGTGTGATGTATTCATATGTGAATGTGTGTTTATTATTCATTCAATGTGATTGTGTGTGTTCATTCATGTGTGTTGTGTGTGTGTGTTCATTCTAAGATGTGTGTATGTGTTCATTCTAAGATTGTGTGTGTGTGTTCATTCTAAGATTGTGTGTGTATGTGTCTAAGATGTGTGTGTGTGTTCATTCTTCATTCTAAGATTGTGTGTGTATGTGTTCATTCATAGATTGTGTGTGTGTGTGTATATATATTCATTTTCAGATTTTGTTTGTATTCATTCTGAGATTTTGTGTGTATGTGTTTGTATTCATTCTGTGAGTGTGTGTGTGCATATATATATATATATATATATATATATATATATATATGTTTTGTGTGTCTGTGTATATGTTTTGTGTGTCTGTGTATATGTTTGTGTGTCTGTGTATATGTTTTTGTGTGTCTGTGTATATGTTTTGTGTGTGTCTGTGTATATGTTGTGTATGTGTATATGTGTGTGTGTGTGTGTTGTGTGTATATGTTTGTGTGTGTGTCTGTGTATATGTGTGTCTGTGTATATGTCTGTGTTATATGTTGTGTGTGTGTCTGTGTGTATATGTTTGTGTGTGTGTCTGTGTATATGTCTGTGTATATGTGTGTCTGTGTATATGTCTGTGTGTATATGTTTGTGTGTGTGTCTGTGTGTGTGTTATATGTTGTGTGTATATATATGTGTGTGTGTATATATTATATATATATGTGTATGTGTGTATATATGTGTGTGTGTGTGTTGTTTGTGTGTATATATGTGTGTGTATATATATATATATGTGTATGTGTGTATATATGTGTGTGTGTGTGTATGTTTGTGTGTATATATGTGTGTGTATATATATATATATGTGTATGTGTGTGTGTGTGTGTATGTTTGTGTGTATATATTGTGTGTATATATATATATATGTGTATGTGTGTATATGTGTGTGTATGTTGTGTGTATGTGTGTATGTGTGTGTATATATATATATATGTGTATGTGTGTATATGTGTGTGTTGTATGTTTGTGTGTATATATGTGTGTATTGTTTGTGTGTATATATGTGTGTGTATATGTTGTGTGTATATATGTGTGTGTGTGTTTGTGTGTATATATGTTATGTGTGTATAATATGTTGTGTGTGTGTATATATGTGTGTGTATATATGTTTGTGTTTGTGTGTGTATATATGTTTGTGTTTGTGTGTGTATATATGTTTGTGTTGTGTGTGTGTATATATGTGTTTGTGTGTATATATGTATATGTGTGTGTGTATATATGTATATGTTTCTGTGTATATATGTATATGTGTGTGTGTGTATATGTTTGTGTGTATATATGTATATATATATATGTGTGTGTGTGTATATATATATGTGGTGTGTGTGTGTGTGTGTGTGTGTATGTGTATTTATTTATTTATTCTTAAATCAAGTATACTGAGTAAATATTTGACATAACAAATTTCTCAAAGATTCAAAAATGTTTGTTTTTGGCAAAATCTCTACTTGTCCTGTAGACATTATATAACCCACCTTTTCTTCTTCTTTTTTTCCTTGTTCATGAGCGAGGAGGGTGGGGGGGGTTATGGAGGTGGAGAATGTTTGTCAGTCAATGAGAAAAACATTTCAGAAATGTTTTCTATCTTTCTTTAAAATAAGAAAATATAAAAATGGGGAATTTCATTATCTGCAACATAAAAAAAAATCGACAAACTATCATCATCATGTCGTGCTAGCCGCATGGATATCCATGACAATCTCTCGCCAACCATCCTTATCGCGAAGTCATCTGTGCATCATCCAGAATCCATGCAGAGCTGATTGATGTAGGTCCTTGCTGGGTAGCCCACACTGCCCATGTGCCGGTTTCCACTGGAGAATGTCACTTATGAGTTCGTCCTTACTCTCCAGCAGTGTCTAGCATGTCTTGTTTGTCTTACTTGAATGGTTTGTGTGATGGGAGTGAGTGGCCATATATATATTTACCAACCCCTCCGCACGAGCAGGATGTGACACAAGGTCAATTTATTAAGCGGAGTTTAACAGGTTTATTACCCATAGCTGGAGGGAGAAGTGGATTCATACCTTTCCCAAGGGTATTAGCGCCATGTGAAATGCAAACAGCTTCGTCCAGGAATTGAACTCGGGTTGACTCTAACCATTAGACCACGCGCCTCCAAGTGGCCATATAGCTACTTTCTTGTAGGATGTTTTTTCACAATTTTGTTTATGACTGCACGCAGCATTTTTGTACAACTCCCATCTAGCTTATTCTCTAGGTACTTATAATCATCAAATATTTTAAAATGTTGAATTAAATTTCCCTGTATGAATCTATTTTAAATTAGAGAAAATGTTTAAGAATTCAAACCACAAGGTTCCTGGTTCGATACCGGCCCCTGCCAACTTAGCATATGAGTAGCACAGGGATCTGTGTGGTAAAGTGAGGATCTGAGGGTAGGTGTGGTACTCCACCTCAGATGCAAAAATAATCTCCTTGGTCTAGTGCTAGTGAAAAGGGGATAGACTCCCTCGCTGTCTGGCTTTAGGCCACTCAATGACTTTACTTATTAGGTAAATAAAAAGGTTTTATGAATCTTGATATTGTACTTTCATTGTCTCTTAAAACCCTGTTAGCAGAGCTTAAAGATTGAAAGTTGTTCGAGTAAGACCATTTCGTTCTGTTTTTTTTTGGGGTCCCCCCCCTTTTTTTTTCTTTCATAGTTGGGTGCTGAAGAATAATTAAAGTTCCAATTACCGTCGAACTGGGAAGACAAGGCAGCAAACGGTTGTAACTCAATACAAACCCGAAAGCCAAAAAGTCCACTGCAAAATGACAGAGTATATATAAGACTCCACAATGTCATTCAAATCAAGCAGTCAAGCAGCCAATCAGAACTCAAGGAATGGAATCACCCAAATCACCCAGATTCATGGATGGATCATTCTTGAGTCCTATTTATACCAACTCTCTTGGACACTGCTTGAGTTGCACTTAGCTGCTGTTATTCAAACCAACAGTAGGCTAACTGACCTCAATAGGTGCCAGTTGCATTTGACACTGTATTCTTGTGTTTTCTCAGATGACTCACCAGGCCAGCCCTGGGGAGACATACTCTTCCACATAAACTACATGTTGGAACTTCTCCACTTTGAATGTTGCTGGGCTGAAAATTACCCTTTCTAATAGCCCACTTCAATTTTTGGTGTTTAAAGATTGAAAGTACATAACTGCATACAAACAAATTATCATTACATAGAATTATTAATGTTAGATCAGAATAGTTGAAACCATTTAACTTTATACAAATTATTTGTATTAATTAGATATTTAGTATGTGTTGTATTGTTGAGGTGAAATGATACACAGAAGAAATTGTGTATTAATATATTTATTCCGCACAAGTATCCAGTGCTAACAGATACATACAAAAAAACAGAACAATAAGTTACAAAACAGTTAACAAGACAACTTAAAAGAAATAGAGGAGGATCAAATGCGGTATAGCCAAACACAGTAAGCTCAGTCCGAATATTAATCAGCTTATTAATAAACTGTTGAAGTCCTTAATCATAGACTATTTAAGGCTGTGAGCCAGGCCATCTTGTAAAGTGCTGAAGGGGTGCTAGCTACTCTACAACAGTATGTAAAATAGTAACAGCAAATGTTACCAACCAATCAAAAACAGGGGTGTTGATTGTCTTTATAGGTGTTAACTGGACTTCTGTGACAGTCCATACTTTTGTAGCTTAGTTGGTAAAGCAGCTGGTATGTAGAACTAAATTTTCCCCAGGGCAGAATCCCCTTTAATACCCCAGCAATGGGTTAAATAGTATCACTACTGTTCTTTTACAAGGATGCTATGGCATTAAATAACCCACAAAGGTTGATATGCCATTAAACAAAGAAACCAAGGCAGAAGAAGGTAAGAGTTCAAGTTTCACTATGATAAATAGCAACTAGAATTAGTAAGAAGGATAATACTAGTTAAAATTATTAATAATTATGATTGACAGAGCTTCATCCTGTTGGAATTACTGGATTTATAGACTAGCCATAGTCACGTGGTTTATTCCTTCACCAATCACTAGATACACTACTTAAACACTGATATTTGCTATAGTTCTACTAGTACTCATTGAGGAGGGACTTACAATACTCAGGACTCTTTACCATAAGAATCAAAGGATTCATTATCAGAGGATTACCAAGGATCCAATTCCACTGGACAAGCGCTCTGGCTTAAAGCCTACAGGATGGCCAGTAAGATTGTAACACATCTAAAAAAAAAATTAAAAGATGTTTCAATTTTAATTTTGTTCATTCAATTTAACTGTATTCTTGTTGCTTCAGAATGTAACAATTATGAATTTGCATGAAAACAATTGATATAAAATCGACGCTTTTTCATGAAATAAAATTTGAAAAAAATGAATGCAACAAAGGATTTGAGGAATAAGAAATGCAAAAGTTCCTTCAATTAAACATCCATTTTCCAAGGAAGTTGGTGAGAGAAAGAAAAGAATTCCTTCTTTTTTGCTTTCTTTCTAACATTTTTTAACATTTTTATTTTTTTATTTCAAATTCTAAATTTCTTGTTGAGCATTGTTTCCTGACCTGTTAGTATTGAATGTGAATGTCTTGGAAGTGAAATTTCAAAGAATGTTTTTCACTGTGGAAGAATAAGGCTCACTAAGAGAAAAGAGATGAAATTTAATTACATTATAAAAATAAAAAAAAAAAATAATAAAGATCTGCAAGTTTTAAAACATCCCTTTTTATAGGACTTGTAATTACATTATCATGAAAATAGGAAGGAGAATATCAGAAGAAAGTCAAGTTGCTTTTATGAATATAAATATCATATCCTTTCTATGAATATTTGTCTATTTTGAGTATGTCTATAGAGAGTGCAGGTGGTTAAATTATCTTTGTGTGTGTGTGTGTGTGTGTGTGTATATATATATATATATATATATATATATATATATATATATATGAGAGAGAGAGAAAAAAATGTGTATGTGTGTATAGAGAAAGGAAAAGAAATGTGTATGCATATATATATATATATATATATATATATATATATATATATATATATGAGAGAGAGGTGCGTGTGTGTTGTTTAAAGAGACAGATGTGTGTGTGTGTGTATATATATAATGTTAATGTGGGAAGAAATGAGTAATTCACTGCTGACACTCATTTATCGTTTACAATAGGAGAGTTCACCATATATATATATATATATATATATGTGTGTGTGTGTGTGTGTGAGCATGTGTATCTGTGTGTGTGTGTGTGAGCATGTGTATCTGTGTGTGTGTGTGTGCATATATATATATATTAGATATGAGCATGTGTGTATATATATATATATATATGAGAGAGAGATGTGAGTATATATGTGTGTATGTATATATATAAATAGAGAGAGAAAAAAATGTGTCTGTCTCTCTGTGTGTATATATATTTGTGTGTTTATCTATATGTGTGTGTGTGTGAGCAAAATTTGTGCAATTATTATGATTCATCCTTCTAAAGTCGATGTTGCATCAATGGCCCTCAATATATGTATGAGAGTTTGAAGATGTGAGTGGTGAAGAGACTCAGATCAAGTGGAAAATTTGGATTGGATCATATGGATGTGGTGGTGGTGGGGTCAGGATCTTGTGGATTATGTTTGGAGGGGGGTTGTCTGTTGTAGAGTTCCCAGAGCATAACAGGTTACTGAGTGGACATCAGTGTTCATACGCATACACATGCTAATGCCCTTGGGAAAGCCATGAATCCCTCTCTTCTCTTCCTCCCCCTTAGCTGTAGGTAAATAATAGGGCAGACTAGTTTCACAACCTGTTTGTGCTGGAGGGTGTGGGTAAATCCACACACTCTCACTACTCATAAACATGTCTTTTGAATGGTCTAAAAATTTAAGATAATATTAATCTTTTGCAAGTTTCTCTAGCAAACGAAATGTAAATTCCTTTCGCCGTCAGCACAGTCTCTACCAACTGAGCACGTTACTCTCACATCGTGACACAGCAGTCGTCGAATTTCACGTCTCGCCCAAACACTTGCTTTCTTCCTCTCTCCCAGTATCAGCCACTGTCCATTTTATTTATCTTCGCTTGGCTACGCTTTATGCAAATTCCGACTCGTCTCATCCGGGTCTCTGCCAACAGCATTTCAGCGACGAGGAGGTAGCGAGTTCAAATATTCGTGGCCACTTGCCACACTCCTCCCCCTTGCACAGGCCAAACATGTCCGGACGCGCTTTGTTTGTGGGGGCTCAATTTCACTACAATATGTTGGAGACACAAATGGTGTAACGGCTATTATCGAAAGAAATGAAATCAGCATGGCAAATCCTTGATGAGGCTGTTTGCATCAATGATATCATGAAAGACATGAATCCATTTCTTCTTCCCCAGCAATGGGTAAATATTAAGGCAGACTGTTTTCTCTAGCTTTAGCTAGACAACCATTCTAGTAGAAGGAAGACTTTGAATTCAAACCAGCAGTACATATTTACCTTCTACTATAACCTGTCGGCCTGATGAGCTAAAGGGCTCACTGAATATCCGAAAATGGTCATCAGGATCGGATTCTCTCCGTCAACCATGAGTTGCAGTGTTTCTACACTTGCTAAAAGTCTGGTCAAATGCCCACATTGTGCTCTGATCTCAAACGACCAGAAATCTGCTGCAGAAGCTAATGCACCACGGTTAACGGGGCTTAATGGTTACATAACAAAACAACAACTCTTTTTCTTTCAAATTCAACAAAAATCATTTATATACAAGAAGAAAATACAGAAGTCAATCTTACTCAAAGCTGTGGGAGTGATGGACGTCTAGTCAATGGGTTTTGGTCAGAATACAACCATAGACCCAGCCTAAATAAATTCTAAACCCAGAACTGCGTAAGTTCCGGTTGGCATGAAGATATTAGCAATTCCTTTGTTTCAACTGGGACCTCCCAACTTTGAACAAAAGTACAGCCCTCCTAGTACTAATTCGACTTTCCGTTTGTTATTTTCACCTAAGACCCCTTTTTCTCTCCTACTGAATCAGTTCACTCTTTCCGGCCATCCAAGTAGTTTTCAACAAAGAATTAAGTCTAAAAAAACAAAAACATCTGGTTTGATTTTTATTTAAGTTTCCTTTTTTTTTTTTTTAATCTGAATTCCGTTTATGTGGAAAAATCTTTTCCATTTTATGCCCAAAATAAATTTTGACCAAAACAATAAAAAAGATTTCTAAGTACTTTCAACAGGTTGCAGTTTGGCTGACCAAGTGGGATCACCAAGGAGGATTTTCCTTATCCACTTAAAGTCCAGACCTGGTGTCACCTCTGTAGTATTTTGTTCTAATGCTGGTTTCTCAAGCCATAAAAAAGTTACACTACAGGATGTTACACAAGGTCACTTTTTAAGCAGAGTTTAACGGGTCTGAATTTGACTTTTCTTTTTCTTAGACCAGTTGCCCAGTCTGCCCTAATATTTACCCATAGCCGGAGGAAGAATAGTTAGATGCATACCTTTCCCAAGAGTATAATCACTGTGAAATGTAAAACCAGAGGATTTGATGAACTTGGGTTGCTGTGTCCATTTCCAATGATGATAACCATTAGACCACAGATGCCTCACTTAAAAATTGACCTTGTGTCACATCCTGCTCATGATGGAGGATTTGGGAAATTCCAAGCAGACTAATAACTGGAAAGAAGACTAATCCTCTTGTATTGCTTACGTATTTATAAAAAAAAAAATGAACCAAAAACTTTCTTGCTTGGTATAAAGTCTTTTTTTTTTTTTTTTTTTTTTTGTCGCAACCTTTGTCATTAGATTGTGTTAGAAACTTCAATCCATTTCCGTTACTATTTCATTAAAAGAAAAAAAGAAATTTCAGTTCACGAGAATTTCAAAGTTTCTTTCTTTTTTTTTTTTTTTCTAATCTGGAATCTCTGAAAAGATGCTTTGTTCAGTTTAAAGGGAGAAAGGCATCCATTGATTTGTGGCTTTTTATTGTTGATTTGCTCTCTTTTGAGGATCTCTCTCTTTCTCTCTCTTGAGGATCTCTCTCTTTCTCTCACCCCCCTCTCTATCTCTCTTTTCCCTTACTCTCTCCCTCTTCTCCTTTCTTTCCATCCTCCCTCTATCCTCCCTCTATCTTCCCTTTCTTTCCCTCTCTCTTCCTCCCTCTCTTCCCCTCTCTCTCCATCCTCCCTCTGTCTTCCCTCTCTCTCCATCCTCCCTCTGTCCTCCCTCTGTCTCCCCCTCTCTCTCTCCGTCCTCCCTCTGTCTTCCCCTCTCTCTCCGTCCTCCCTCTGTCTTCCCCTCTTCTCTCCGTCCTCCCTCTGTCTTCCCCTCTCTCTCCGTCCTCCCTCTGTCTTCCCCTCTCTCTTCCTCCTCCCTCGTCTTCCCCTCTCTCTCCGTCCTCCCTCTGTCTTCCCCTCTCTCTCCTTCCTCCCTCTGTCTTCCCCTCTCTCTTCCACTCTCTTTCTGTCTTCCCTCTCTCTTCCACTCTCTTTCTCTTTCTGTCTTCCCCTCTCTCTCTCCACTCTCTTTCTGTCTTCCCCTCTCTCTTCCACTCTCTTTCTGTCTTCCCCTCTCTCTTCCACTCTCTTTCTGTCTTCCCTCTCTCTTCCACTCTCTTTCTGTCTTCCCCTCTCTCTTTCCACTCTCTTTCTGTCTTCCCTCTCTCTTCCACTCTTCCCCTCTCCCCTTCCCTTTCCTTCTTTCCTTCTCTTCCCCCTCCCTCTCTCTCTCTCTCCCTCTCTCCCTCTCTCCCTCCTCTCCCTTCTTCTCTCTTCTCCTCCTTTTCCCTCCGCCCCTCTCTTTCTCTTCCCTCTCGGCACATTAAACAAACATGTTTCCCTGACTGGTGATGGTTGTTGTCATCATTTCACTTCCCTTAGAACAGCTCCTTATATTATCCGTATTATAATTGATTTTTCTCATCTACCATGTCTGATTGATCACATTCACTTAGAGAGAGAGAAAAAAAAACCTGAACAATTATCACCACACAGACTAATCTCTCACAATTTGATTGAAGAAAAAAAAACAGGGTTAAAAAGAACAATTTTTCTGTGTCTGGCTTGTATTATTAAGATCTTGAAATGAAGTAAGGAAAATATTGTTTGGGTGAATTGCGGCTACGACTGGGGGGTGAAGGTTTTTTTTCTTTCCTGCATGTGTGTGAGAGAGGATACCTTCTTGCTTTGAGTTCGTCAACAAATGAAAATCTCCTCACAGTATTCATTGATTGCAAAATAAAAAATAGAATTAAAAAAGAACTTCTTGGAAAATGGCACCTATCTTTTTGGGGGTTGGGTTTTTTTTTTTTCAGAGGGGTGGGGTCAAAGAATGAAGCATAACTTGCTGCTGCAATATATTTTACCTAATTTGTTTTTCTTTTGTTTCTTTTTTGGATGAAAGGAGAAATAATGTGTAGATCAGCGTTTCTCAACCTTTTTACCCTTGCGTAACCCTTAAAATAAATTACATGTCTCAAGGAACTCCTGCGCAAAAACAAAATTATATACCACATCTTTCTCATTTTATTTCTGTTGTAACCTAGCAAAGGTTACTAAATGAGAAATAACTAAACAGATGTTGGAAAAGAAATGGAATCTTTATAACACTAACAAAATACATTACTCATCAGCAGTGTGAATAAAGGTAAACCACTGCTAGTGGTATAATGTTTGTTTGTTGATTTTAATGGCATATCAACCTGTCTGGGGTTATGTCATGCCTAACGGTTAGGAAGTTATACATATTGTATATTTATATTTATACTTTTTAGTAATTGGTTTTAACAATGTGTTAGCATTATTGGGGATTATGTTGTATGGTATTGATTTGTTTCATGTCTATATTCTATGATTAATTTTATTTCCCTTATTGAGTTATGTTAGAAAAAAATTCCATTTTAATTGGTTCTAATTAGTCGTAATTTGCAATTAAGTCAAAAACTGACCTGTCTCTTACACCCTCTCTATGTATATCTTGATTACTTCCTTGTTATATATGTTAGTTTCTCAGTGAGTGTAGAGAGAGAGAGAGAGAGAGAGATATTGGAAAGTTATGAAATATATTTGTATGTTAAATTTCATAAACAGCCAGCTCAGCTCTTAATAAATCTAAATTATGTCAAAATCTTACAAAATGATTTTAATGTTTTTTCGTTTGTTTTTTTTTTTTAATTTTCCAGTTGTATTTATTTATTTAATTTGCTTTGCAAACTTACTTTTCCCTAATCCCAATTATCTACCTAGAGCTCAATGGGGGACACAATGGGTCATGTTTTGTCTAGTATATATATATATATATAAAGGGTAGTTATATGTGTGTATGTATGGCTAAAACTATGAAAATAAAGCAAATAACATCAAAGTAAATATATATATATTTTATATATAAAATAAAGCAATAGTAAAAAAAGTGTATATATATATATATATATATATATATATAATATATAATGAAAAAAAGGCCTTAAAAACCATGGGTATTATTATTGTAATTATTATTCACAAATAAATTTGCTCTGTTTATAAAAATTAAACATTGAGCCCTCATACGGAACCTGAACTCTACAACAAACTACTGTTAGAGAATAGGACCAGCCTAGAATCACCTTGTACTAAGAAACTTGGTACCCCAACAAAGAATATATATATATATATATATATATATATATATATATATATTCACTATGCCCGAAACTAACTATATTTCACTGATAGCAAACGACTGATTAGTGATTGTTTGCCAATTGCAACAAATAGATGTGTATGTGTGATTTTTTTTTTTTTCTCTAATGAAAACACAAAAGAAGAAATTTACAGCATGTAACATTCCTGTGTAGTCCCCATCTAACTTTTTCTCCTGGTATTTTGTTACCCCTAATTGTGCAACCATTGAGTTGTTTTGTATGCGTTATCAGGATCACTGTCATAGCATTCATGCTGTTGTAATTGAGTTGATATAACAGCTATTAAGGGCCGTTTGAACTCAGGCGGTAGAGCATTTGCCTTGGAATCACAAAGTTCTGGGTTCTATACTGGTCCTCACCATGAGCTTGGGTAAGCTGATCTGTGCAGTAAAGTGGGAACTGGCAATAGGTGTGACTCTTCATCTCAGCAAAAACAATCTCCCTGGTCTGGCACTAGCGAAAAGGGGATAGACTCTCTTGCAGTCTGGCTGATACGAACAGTAGGCCACTCAGCTGATTTTCATACTATGTGAAACCAAACTTGGTAAAAAATTTTATTACCAAATCCACCCTGACCCAGTGTTGTAGTACCTGTTAAATAGATTGAAAAATGAGTTTAAAAAATTTTTTTTAAAAACAAAAATTTAATGCCCAACAATGAATTAAAAAAAAAAAAAAAATCTTAGGCATAAGATAACCCAAGGGGTTGACGTGGCATAAAATCCAACCAACCAACTAACATTTTTTTTATTTCACTGAAGACAGTGTGAATAAACATTGAAATATGATAAAAAATCGACCACACCTTGTATCTTAATCAGTTATTGATCGAGTATATTTTACAGAATTATTTTCGTCATTTTGAGTTTTTGCCATGATTAGCTTCTAAAGATGGAACAGAGTTTAAATAAATTGTGGGTTTTTATTTTTACAAAAACTGTTCGTTTTGTTGACTTGTTGTTATCAGATTTAGTCAATAAATGTTGCTAAGTGCTTTTGAGCCAACTAATTGGTACTTGCCACTTTATTGGTTAGTTTTTGTTTTTGGAACTTTTCTGATCTTCTGCTTTTGTTTTCAATGAAAGACTCTGCAGAATCGGCCAATTATAAAATGATCTTTATTTTTTCCTTTTTTTTTTTTTTTTTTTTTTTTTTTCCAAACAAAAAAAAAGTCCGTTTACCACATTGTTCACCCTAATTGCTTCTTTAGAGATTTTTGTTAGTACAATGTCTTGATAATGTTATTTTAGTCATCGGTTATAGAGATTGATTTATGTCGTACTTCATCTATTTCTCTCTCTTTCTTCTTTCTTTCCTAATTTTTATGGACCCATTAAAAAGTCTGTTTTAAGCTTTTAAAATCTCTACCATTATGTTGTGTAATTTTTTCTTTTTAGAAATTTGCTTCGTTCTTGATTTCCAAAGAAAAATTAATTCTTTTGTAACTAAATCATCTGGAAAGAAGAATTCTGTTTGTTTTGATCGAAATGTAACTGATCATGGCCCAACGTAGATTGATAATTTCTTACTATTTAAATTATATTGACTACCACTGACTTAGTATAAAAGCTATTGATAGAACCATATTTCCCCCATGGCTGTACCAAATTTTCTCACTATTTTTTACCTGTATGATGGAATATTTCAAAGTTCACTATCTATTCACCGCAGAACTCATTCTATTAAAAAAAAAAAAGAAGTCCTATTATTATTGTAATCTGAGACCTTTTGCTCAATTATAATAAACTAACCATCAGTTTTTGTACTTTGCTTGGATGTAGTATGTGTAGAAACAGATCCTGATGGGAGAGCTGCTGTGACCAGCTTAAACTAAGCAAAGAGTTAAAGGTGCAGTGACTAAAATTATTTCCACAGGGTGGCTGTTTAGGGACGTTGATCAAAATTGTATCAGGAAAATACAGCACACTATGCTGTCAAATTTACTCAAGTTGAGATAAACACTATGTTCATGTTTGTATCTATTTATCCAACCACTCCACCATGAGTATGATATGACGCAAGGTCAATTTTTTAAAGCAGAATGCAGCTGGTTTGAACTGATATTACAGAAATCACCTGGGGA
>CM042155.1:25715541-25998041 GCA_023376005.1 Doryteuthis pealeii | reverse complement strand
AATCGAGATCAAAAAGGGGTGCCTAAAGGTCATATGGTCCAAACATTCTAATTTATTCAGTTAAATTTGATATTGTAATTCTAATAATATTTTAGTGACTGACCCAACCTATGCCTACAATTGCAGATTGATTGCCACTGAAATGGAAAGGTTAATATATATATATATATATATATATATATATATATATATATAATGACTGGTTACTTAGCCAAGGTCCTTTAGCCATAGCTTGTTTGAGAGTTTTGGATACATACCTTTCCTAAGGATATTAGCGCTAAGTGAAATGCAAACAGCTTTGTCCAGGAATTGAACTCCTGTTGATGAGTCCATTTCCTACGACTCTAACAATTAGACCATGCGCCTCTAAGTATAATGTTGCCACATGATTGATATTGTTGAATAAAATTTATATGCATGTAAATTTTGCCCATTTCTCCTTAGGGCATGCTCATCATTTATCGAACACTCTTTGGACTTGATGCAGTAAAAAGAGAAATAATAATAAAGTTTTTAATCCTAGTAACCTTGGAATTTGGACAATGGGGCACCATATTAAAATGCCAGAAAACAAAGATTGAATTTATTTTATTGTACAATTACATCATAAATTTGAACAGTTTATTGATTTTAAAAAGATTTTTCTAATAGTGGGGGAAAAAAAATTAGAACAATATATTTTTGATATGATTTGTATGATATAAATTATAATAAATGAAAATTATTTGTTTTCTTCTGCTTTTCAATTTGTTGTATTTAAAAATAATCTATGATATTAACGGAATAAGACATAAATGCATGTATTCAAAAGCTACTCCTTCTTATCACCTCAGAAAAAAATAATGGACCATTCCATTTTGATTGTGAATAAAGAAAGGAAAGAAAAAGAAATCAAATAAAATAAGGAGAGAGAGAGAGAGGAAGTTAATAACACAAGATATCAGCTGCTTATTTAGTAATTGCTCATAGTGTGATGTTTATTGTTGTAGGAAATGAACTCGATAGTGTGAGTTCAAATCCTCGATGAGATTGTTTGCCTTTCACATCATGCTAATACCCTTGGGAAAGGTATGAATCTAACTATTTTTCCCCCGGGGGCAGGTTTAGCTCAGTCGGTAGAGCACTCGTCTAGGAATTGCAAGGTTCTTGGTTCGATACCAGTCCTCGCCAACTCAGCAAATGAGTAGCACAGGGATCTGTGCGGTAAAGTAAGGAGCTGATGGTAGGTGTGTCGCTCCACCTCAGATACAAAAAAACAATTTCCTTGGTCTAGCGCTAGTGAAAAGGGGATAGACTCCCTTGCTGTCTGGCTGATATTAACTTTAGGTCATTCCGACGACTTGTTAGTAAATAGTAGGGCAGACTGGGTTTTTTTTTTTACCTTAGAATCGGTCTAGGATTAGGAGAAGAAAAACTCTGAATTCAAACCAGTTGTAATCTTGGGAAAAATTGACTTTGTATCACATTCTGTTCATGGTAGAGGGGTTGGGTAAATACATACATCAAATGCTTATTGTCTGGAATGGAAGGAAGGGTGAAAGGAGGGGAAAAGAAAGAAAAATGAAGATAGTAAAATAAATTGAAGAGATAGAGAAAAATCCATTCCATTTTGTTTGAAGAAAAAAAGGAATGAAATTGAAAAATACATGCCAGAGAGAAAAAATAAAACAAATATAATAAATAAAGAGAAGAGAGAGAAGATTCAATATTATACATCATGTTATACGTCAGATGCTTATGTTATATAGCCATACCTCCATGTATGCCCATCTGGACATACAAGTATACTATTATATGAGGGACACCCGTGGTTGTGCCCCCCACACTTAATCTTATCTTTTACTTATTTTTCTGAGTAGCATTTATCTTACTTGTGAGTTTGTAGTTTATACTTCATGTGTTGCTTGGCTGATATTTATTCATTGATGACTGGTTCTGTATTTCTTTTCACGTCTTCATTACTTGGTTTGGTATTTATCATCACAGTAGTTCTTCTACCAGTCTGGTTTTGGCTTCTTTTTCTTACTAGTGTCTTAAGATTGCTCTGCTTTTGATTAACAACACAAAGCATTTCTTCTGTGAATCACATATTTATTTCTTAAGATTTGGGACCCAATAACTGTTGGGAATTTAATAACTTAATCCCACTGAAAAAAAAAGGAGACATACCTTTTTGTCTTTAGCAAGCGCAGTTATTCATTGAGACATATTCCAATTGAGATACCTTCCATTGTATTAACGAAGCAACACATTACGACTGCTTTTCATAACACGAGGTGTTTTATTTATTTAAGAAACAATGACTGAAATTAATAGGTCAAAGGGCAAGTAACTCACCCGTACAATAAATGGATTAGGGCAGATAACTTCTGACCCTTATTATTATTAGAGTCTGTTAGTGTTAATTTGTACTGACTAAAGTAAATTTCAACAATAACCACGCTCATGCAAGCCTGGCTAAGTACCGTATTTGACAGCATATAGCACGCACTTTTTTTCCAAAGTTTTGGCTAAAAAAAGTGCCCTGCATCTTATACATTGTAGGTGAAGTTTGAGACCTCCCATAGGCCTAAACTAATCTTCTCTATGATGCTCACTAACCCAGCTATCACTCAGTATTTTTACCTACCCTAAACTCCATGCATCCTTATTTTATTGCTGGTATTATTGTATTATTACCAGTGCTTTAAAAATGAATTCGTAAAAATGAAAGCAATCCAATCTGAAATGAAATAAATACACTAAAACTTTTTTTTCCTTAATCTGACTTGCTGAAATGCTGTCAAGTACGGTATGTCTTTATATTATGACAACTAGCTGCAGACTGAGTATCTATTCCCACACTTCGACTCACAACAGGAAGTGAAGGTTAAAATGAGGTTACTGTCAGTCAAATTTATAACTATTCCAACGGATTGGTTTGAATTCAAATGATAATTTTCTGATTTGAATTCAAATCTACCTTCTACACTAACCGTCTAAAACCAATGGTTCACCCATCAATACGTAACACTGAGTGGAATAATGTGATAGAATGAAAGAAATAAAAATGAATAAATGCATAAACAGAAAGAGAGGAGTAAAACACATTTTGAAGTTTATTTTTAAACAAAAAAATCACTGAAAAAGTTTTTGAACTTGAGTCTTTTCAATCAACAACAGCAATCCTTTTCCTGCAACAGTCGGTCTGCCACCGGAGTAATCTCTTTCCTCTGACCTTCCTTCTCTCCAACAATCACAGTAGTCATCCAAACTTTTTGTCTCTCGCTGTCCCTCGCTTGGTTTATTCTACCAGGCTCGGTGATCGCATGTTTTTTTTATTACAGCTTGCCCAGTTCCAATGCAAAATACGTCTTGTCCCATCCAGGTCTCTCGTGCACGGCACAGGTTATTCTTTGCCGTTTACGTCAGGGGGATTGGCTATGTCCATTACAATCACGATACTTCATAATAAAATATTTTAAATCTGGTTAAATTTAAGTATACACTTTTTAAATCTCATATTGCTCATCATTGGATAGCAGCACTTATCGCTCGATGTGCTTATTGAGAAAATGTTACAATGAAAATTTGTGTATGTTAACCCCCATTTACCAATACTACACCCACCCTGTCAACTGGGGCTGTAGAATACAGCAACTTCACCTCTACAGAGAGGTAAAATACCCCAAATGGGGTCACCTGTTGCTGGGAGTGGCGACCCATGATGCTTAAGTACAGAATCCTGGTAGCTGAGGAGTCCATGACATGCAACTCCACTTTGTTCCTTACCTAGGCTAGATGGGCTGATCAATCGACTGGTCATGCGAAGCCATATGATTGTCCCAACCCTATTGCCCTTATGGCAAACCCCTAACCCTTTTTATTATATTTGTGCTAGTGGCTGACGATCTTAATGTTCTGGGTATGACATTAAACAGCATCTAATGGTGAAGTTCGAAATTTGGAACTCTGTGGAGTGTGAAGTAGCTCTTCATCACCCAGGTCCACTTTGACCCTGAGTGGTAGTACCTGTTAGGGTCCCATCTATGGGCTAAATAGAAAAAAATTGGGTATAAAAAATTTTTTGAATACCCATCAAGAATGAATAATACAAAATGTCTTTAACATAAAATAACCAACAAGGGTTGACATGCCCTAAATTCCATCCAACCAACATGACTATAATACAACCACTTAAAAGGAGTAAGACACAATATCAACAGTGTTATCATTAATACAAATGATCCTAATGAACAGAATGCTTGATATGGAAATTTGTTAAATTTGCAAATTTATCAGTTATTCACCTTAGCATATTTTATTTTTTCCTATTTTCTCATACCACAGCCAATAATATGGTCCTTTGTGACTCCAAATGAATTCAGGAGTAAATATAAATACCACCTCTGGATCCCTTTGTAAAATCTTACCAAAGAAAAGTTTTCTTTGATCTTAGTGCAGGGCTTTGTTTTGAATTGCATCCCCAGACAGACAGAGACACCAAAAATATAGTATAAAATTATATAAACCCATCAACAACCGGAAGAACCAATTTTCATTTTTATCTTTAGAATCAAAGATCACTGCCAAATTTATTGCTTTCCTTTTTTGGACAAACAAATTGCAGAAATTTAGATTAAAAAAAGGAATAAGCGGAACCATTTTGGACATTCATGTTCTTAAAGACACACAAAAATACATACATATACATAGACACACATAATTATACAATTACATTTCTAGGAGGATGATGATGATGATGATATGTATATGTATATATGCATCCTCCGGGTGCAAGTATTTCAGTTTTAATGTAATGAATTATTATATTAAATTAGAAATACTAATCAAACTAAATAAGAATGCAGGTAAAGATTTGAAACGGGGGGGGGGTATAATTAAAAATTAGAACAACTGAAACTTACTCTTCCGTCATTCCCATCTGTCATTGTTAAATTTTCCTAATTATTTAGTTAAAATAGGAAGTAAAGAATAAAATCAAAATTATTTCTTCTTGTTAATGGATTTCTTTTAGATTTATCCCCAATATATTTTTGCTCATATTCATTAAGATAAAACCAAACAATTAGAAATCAATAATACCAAGCACATATTTAGTAAAATCAATTTTTTTTTATATTAATATGCAAATTAGCCTTCCCATTCACACTATAAACTGCTATTTTGTTATATATATATATATATATATATATATATGAATACAATTGCATGTTATCAGTATGCAGATAAGGCTAACAGCATTAATAATGTAAAACAATTTTATTAATAATTGAGGTTTAAATAAAAATAGAATCATGGAAAATGTGATGTAAATAACTAAAGGAGTAGTAATATAGTTTTGGTTACAGACAGACAAACACACAATCTCCATTATAATAAGACTAGCAAAATAAAAAAAAAAAAATTTTGAAAGATATTGCTTGAGGAGGTGGAAGTTGAAAATTAAATGTCGGAGAGTTTGTACCATAAATCATGAAATCATGAAATTTATTAAAGGAGTAAAAAAAAAATAAAACAATTTGAAATCGAAACTAAGTTCTATTAACTTTGAATATCTATTAAAATAAAACAAACTATATATAAATATATGATACTGGGGATGTATCTATTAAAACTTGTTTTAAAAAACAATGAGGACTGTCTAATGTTGCATGCTCAAATTTTGAGTGTGTTTATTCTATGTTATGGCGATTTATGATGGGTGTAGTGACGTAAGCAGTGACGTAGTTTTTGTTACAAACAAAAACTGGAAGTGAATCTCCATTATTAATAGATATATCTTATTATAATGGAGATTCAGTGCCTGTCTGTAACTGAAACTATGTTACTGCTTATGTCACAATACCCTGGCTGGGGCTTTGAAATACACCGATTGCATCTCTGCAGAGGGGTAAGACCCCACCCCCCACAAATGGGACCACCTGTTGGGTGGGGATGGTTACTCGTGATACTTAAGAACAGAACCCTGGTGGCTTAGCAGTCTGTGACATGCAACACTCTACTTTGTCCTTTACTTAGGCTAGACGAGCAATTGGAGAGGCCCCCCTCTGATCAATCAACTTGTTACATCAATCCCTAGCACCTGTATTATTTTTTTAATCTTGTATGCGCTAGAGGGCGGTGTCTGAGGGTCTTGATGTCCTGGGTATAATTTTAAACTCTATCTGATGGTGAAGTTCTAATTCTGGAGCTCTGCAGAATGTGGAGTATCCCTTTATCACCATTACTCCCAGGTCTACTCTACTCAGAGTGGTAGTACTTGTTACGATCCCATCTATGAATTAGATAGAAAAAAATGAGTTTAAAGAAATGTTTAAAAAAAAAAATTGTGTACCAACAAGAATGAATAAAACAACACATCTTTGACATAAAATAACCCAACAAAGGTTGCCATGCCGTAAAACTCTACTAACCAACCAAATGTTCAAACAGTTCTATTTGGCTTAACACTTGGGCCCTAACAAGTACTACCACTCAGGGTCAGAGTGGGCCTGGACGTAATGTAGAGGTGACTCCACACTAGAGCTTCAGAACCAGATGCTGTTTAGCATCATAACCAGGATAGCCTGGGGTGTGGTACTTCTCTGCAGGGGATTTCTAAGCCTCACCTACAGTTTGTGTTTCTGAAACCCTTCACAATAAATTTTGAGAGACAAAACTGTGTAGTAACAATATGTTTTTTTTTTTTGGGGGGAGGGGTAAAAAAATTTTGAAATTGAGAATAATTCTGACCTTAAGTGAAATTAGGCTTTCCAAGTTACCAAGTGTGAAAAATTTTGGTGACCTTTATAAAAATTCAGTGAAGAGGGAAATAATGTTTGTGAATAATTCAGAATTCTGAAGATTAAGTACCGAAAATGGATCTTGTAAAAGACTTTTTGAAAAATGGTCCTCAACATTGGTTCTGATTTGATAGAAAACATTTATTTGTTCCTTTTATAAATGACTGGAAATTGCTCTTTTTATGTTTTTAATGTTTGTTAAACAAAAAGAACAACTTCTTTTGTCATTTGACTTATGATCTTTGAAGAGTGAAGATGGTCGATACGGACTTTTAGTACGAAAAAAATCTATTCAAAACATTCGACTGCCAATCTGGCTCAAAATTCCAACCAAACATAAAAAAAAAAATTTCATTTCTACACTTTTCTAATATCACAAGAATAATTTGTTTTATTTTTTCTAAGACTTGATTTAAAAAAAATTTTTTTTATTTTTTTCATTTTTCATTTTTTTTTCGTTAACCCTTTTAAAAGATAATTTATCTCGCTTTGTTGTCTTCTAAGGTTAATTCAAAAATCCTAATTACATTGAACTGTTTTAACAATTTTATTTAAATCCTCTTGTCATTCTGATTTGGCCTTTCTAATCATCTATCAGATTTGCAACAAAACTTGTGTTAAAATTAATTACCCAAATGATTTTAAAATCGATGTGTGACTGGGGTCAGCGAGTGAGTTGCCAGATTTCTCAGATTTTAATCCATTTTATTTCATTTTTTTTAATATATTTTTTTTATCCTCTTTTAATCTTTCTCTTTTTAATCAAAACAGAACCATAATTTATTGAATCCTGAGAAAAAGGATTATTGCAATTAGAAAATTTGAGCTCTTTAATTGACGCTTGTATTAGCTTTGGGATTTTTTTAAAAAAGTGTCTCTGATGAATGAACAGACAGGTTTAATGGCAAGAACTGTATTACCTACCATCTTATTACATGGACAGTATATATATATTATATATATATATATATATATGTGTGTGTGTGTGTGTAAGTAAAGAAATAACAAAAGACTTTGTAGCTTATAGTCTATTTCAGGGAGCTTAGACAAAGTGTCTAACTCTCCCGACTCATCAGATGCGTCGGGAGAGTTAGACACTTTGTCTAAGCTCCCTGAAATAGACTATAATGCTAAATCTCTAAGTCTTTTGTTATTTCTTTACTTATATATTTGCTCTGTGACTCTAACATTAAGAGCACACATTGAGCTCTCAAACTGCAACAGGTTTTTTAAATAAAACTCTTGTGTCGTAAGGAAGATTTCTTCTCTGGACTTTTATATATATATATATATATATATATATATAATATATATATATATTTTTGGAGGATATGTGCTTAATTGAAGTCATAGCTAATTTTGAAAATTAATTAATTAATAATTAATGAATTTAGGCGGGCATATATGTTCAAATGTAAGGCTAAACAAATCGAGAAAATGCCAATCCCTGTATGTACATTTCGACCTATTAGGTCTCATCAGCAAGGTTATAGACATGAGAGACTGCTCCTTGTGTGCCTTGAAACCTCGACTGCCAAGTTGACAGACGGGGATTCTAACCATTACACTAGCTGGCGAAAAATCTGGAAAGGACAGGTACTTTTTTGAACTTTTGAATTTCAAAGCAGTGTTCATTGAATGCTATCCTGTAACGAACCGTTTATCGCGAAAGACACACACGTGTAATCGACTGCAATTAATCAATATCTTGATTAATCCAGTGGATTTAACCCTGAAGATCCTTATGGTGAAACTCGAGTAGGTTATTACTTGCAACTGTATTACATATATATATATATATATATATATATATATATATTATGAAAGAGACAACCATGGTTGTCTCTCATATTCAATCTTATCTTCTACTTTAATCTTCATCTGTACATACTCCTTACTTTTTTATAGCTTGGTCTGGTATCTATTCGTCAGAGTAGCTTTCTGTCTATTGGTCTGGTTCTTTTGTTCCGGGTGGTTTCTTTATCTTAATATGTTGGTGAGATGTCCTGCATGCTTATCTGTTTTTAGTGACCAACAGAAGATGTATATATTTTGTGAGTCACATATTTATTTCTTAAGATTTGCATCCATTGACCAAGTGTGGTAAGTCTGGCTAACTATATCTTTACATCCTGACAAGCAGAAGTAGAGGTCAAATTAAGGTTACTAATTGTCAGTCAAATCTTTAACTGTCCAGTTTCAATTCAAATGATATCATTTTGATTTGAATTCAAATAATAATCTTCACTAACTGTTCAAAATTGAGGGTACACCCATCAATTATATAACAACCGTCGCTTACCTCTTTGTGAGATTCAAAAATGAAATAAACTGTTATTGATCAGAATGGAAATACAACTAAGACTCAAATGTTGAAACATAGATAATCTTCAGGAATCAGAGTATTCAATATTGATATTGTCTACTAAGGAATCAGACACATTGGCACCAGACATTTTTGGAGCTTGCATTTGGGATATTTAAGAGCCAAAAAAAAGAAAAAAAGACTTTGTCGTTCCAGGATATTTTGGCTTTATACACTATAATAAAAATGGAATCATCAAACCAAGTTCAAATCCTGGGTAAGGCTGTTTGCATTTCACTTTGTGCTGATGCTTTTTGGGAAAGGTATGAATCCACAACTATGTGTAAACAAGGTAGACTGGGTTCTTAATCTTTGGTACAGCAATCAGTCTAGTTTAAGGAAAAATCTGAGTTCAAACTACCTTTACTCCACTTAAAAATTGACCTTGTGTCACATCCTACCCATGGCAAAGGGTTTGGTGAAGTACATAAAAAGTTGGTGGAGTGGCCTATTATCAGTATCAGCCATACAATGAGGGGGTCTATCCCATTTTCACTAGTGCTAGACCAGGGAGATTGTTTTTGCTGAATTGGAGCATCACACTTACCATCAGACCCCCACATACATTTTACCACACAGATCAGATTACCCAATCTGTGATACTCATATGCTGAGTTGGCGGGAACCAGTATTGAACTAGGAACCTTCTGATTCCTAGGCAGGTGCTTTACTGACTGAGCTAAACCTATCCTTGGGTGAGTACATACACTGTAATAAAATCACAATTTTATTATAGCGTATAGGATGAGTACATTCTAAGGGTGCAGAGAGTGGGGTGTTAAGTAGAGAAAGCTAATCCAGTATTGAACTAGGAACCTTCTGATTCCTAGGCAGGTGCTTTACTGACTGAGCTAAACCGATCCTTGGGTGAGTACATACACTGTAATAAAATCACAATTTTATTATAGCGTATAGGATGAGTACATTCTAAGGGTGCAGAGAGTGGGGTATTAAGTAGAGAAAGCTAATCCAGTATTGAACTAGGAACCTTCTGATTCCTAGGCAGGTGCTTTACTGACTGAGCTAAACCGATCCTTGGGTGAGTACATACACTGTAATAAAATCACAATTTTATTATAGCGTATAGGATGAGTACATTCTAAGGGTGCAGAGAGTGGGGTATTAAGTAGAGAAAGCTAGAATGTAGATGTGTTGTTCATCTTCTTACTTTTTGCTTTTAGAAAAAAGTATTATGGATATATATTGTTATTCACTTTCCTCATGACAAGCCAAAAAACTAGCAAACAAATAAAGTTACTTAGGCTGATATATAATAATATATATGAGGTAGATAAAAGCATAAGTGAGCAAGAAATGAATAACTCAAAACAAATCAAGGGTTGAAATGATTTCGTCCGTGTTACCCGGACATCATCAGTCAGAAAAGGATTTTATTAAAGCAAAATTTACATGCGTACATATGATTTGGTGAGGGGTAGTGTGAGGGTAGTTTGGAGGAAGAAGAGTAGATCTCGGGGAGTGCATGGGTAAGTCAGCAGGGGTGAGTATGTTGTTATAGGAGAAGAAGGGGGGGAGGATTTGAGTGATGTGAGGTCGTTGGTTTAGGTATGCGGAGGAGTAGGGATGAATTTTATGTGTTTGATGAGTGGCGGCGGTGAGGAACAGCATTAGATTAGAGGGTGAGTTTGGAGTGTATATATATATATATATATATATATATATATATATATATATATATATATGAAGAAATTTGAAAAACGAAGTATTCCAAAAATAATATGAATTTATTTATCGATGCTTAAATGTTTCGGTTTAATTAAACCTTCATCAGGATTGATCATGGGATGAAGAAATTCATGGATGTTTTATAAATGACAGGAGTTAGAAAAATATTTATAAAAAGTTTGTAACTGTATTTGTTCAGCGTTATATTTTTTGAAAGACGAGTCGTGATCCGCACACACGAAGGTGTCATGACGCGTGACGTAACTCGAAGAAATGCATTCAACAAAAGACAAGAAAAAGTATTAATGGACTGATTTTATGAGAACAATTATGAAGGTTTAAATAAACTGAAAGGTTTAAGCATATATATATATATATATATATATATATATTTCTTGTGGCTTGATTATATTAAAAGATAAAATATATTTCTGATTTCTCACTAGAAAAAATGGGGGTCACTTTATAAATGTTCAAAAAGTATTAAGATTTAGGTTGTATTTAATAAGACAGAATAAACAATGAATGAAAGTATTTTTGTCCCATAATAGTTGGTACACTTCTATGTATATTTCTTATATTAGATGTAACATCCATTATGGAACCAAAATAGAATTATTTAGGGTTGAGGAAAAAGAATTGAAAATTAAGCTGTATATACCGAAGACAGAAATGAATAATTAATTCTCTTCAAAATAGTCTCCATGGCATAGATCTACCATTACCACTTGCCTAAGTTCATGTAGAACCTATAATACTAATGTGTTTAAATCTTTTTACATAATGAAGTATTAGCAATAGCTCTTAAGTAAAATGAGTTAAATCAAGATTATTATACTTTTTACATAATGAAGTATTGGCAATAGCTCTTAAGTAAACCTATCAAAAGTTATAATAATCAAATTATACTGGTCCCACTAGTCGTTGCAGTATTTTTAATAAATATAGAAAACTTAATAAAATCCAAAAGGATTTAAAATGTATTATTTTTCTTTTGAATATTCATCCTTTCTTTCTGGTAATCCTTTCTTTCTGTGAACAAATGACAACTACTTAAATCTGACCATGAGAAAAGAAGTCATTATTCTTTGGGTATATATTTTTTAATGTACATAAAAACAAAAATAAAAACTCCAGACAACTGATATAAAAAAAAAAAAATTATGATGACAATTGATGTAGTTTATAACAAGTAAGGACAATTTATGACCACTTAAAAATTTGGGTAGGGTTGTATCAATTTGATGAGAATTTCTAGCGTTTTTTTTATTTTCTTATTTTTGAGTAAAACATCAAATGATGAATGATGGCAATTCAATTTCTTTACAATATCACAAAAATGGCAATTCACAATCATTGGATGCCACAATTTGACCTTTTTTAAAACTCGGACAACTGCTTACTAGCCATTAGTAATTGACTAGTCACATCAAATCAAGGAGAAAAAAATTCTAAGAAATTTTACTATTTTTTTGGTATTTCTGAGAATTTCCTTTTTAGAAAATAATGACTTTTCACTACAACTTTAAAGTCGTTGGTGCTGCCTAAATGTCGGTATCAGCCAGACAGTGAAGAAGTCTACCCCTTTTCACTAGTGCTAGACCAAGGTTTTATTGGACCATATGACCTTTAGGCACCCCTTTTTGATCTCGATTAAGAAAGGACATGTTTTTCATTTACACCATCAATATCCGGTTGTTTGTTACTGTTGTGGGGTTTTAAGGGGTCAAATAAGAACAAAACGACGGGTAACAAATGTAGGAAAATGTATTAACAAAAGAGTAGACAATTACAGTACAGAGAAGTGGGAATTACGTCTGACAAATAGAGTTATGAGCTGACTCGCATTGGCTTACTCTCAAGCCATAATTGTCCCTGTTACTTATAGTAACCGTTGGCACATTCCATTAGTCTATAGGGTATATCACCTATAACAATTACAGGTTAGGGTTAGGGGTTAGTTTTATAATTTAAAAAAAAAAACTAAAAATCAACTGTTAAAACAACTGGATATTGAAGGTGTAAATGAAAAACATGTCCTTTCTTAATCGAGATCAAAAAGGGTGCCTAAAGGTCATATGGTCCGTTTTATTGTCTGAGACAGAGCAACACACCTACCATCAGCTTCTCACTTTACCACACAGATCCCTGTGTTACTCATACACAGAGTTGGTGAGGGCTAGTATTGAACCAGGAACCTTGTGATTCCTAGGTGAAAGTTTTACCAACTGAGCTAAACTGGCCCTAACCAAGTGAAATAATTACTTCCTATGTGTGTCTAAGCTATTGAAGTTTCATTAAAATTTGTGACAATAATAAAAAATGGTTCAGTGTTTTACTGTATATATTTTTTAAATGTATTTGTAACTTTGAAGCAGACCTTTGCATTAATATTTACAGTGTTAAATCAAACATTTCTCAAAAGGAAGTAATGTTTGATTTTGCAGTAAAAATGTTAACTACACAGCAAAAATGGAATTAAATGTTATAGTCTTAGATTACTAAAATTATTTGATATTTTTAGATAAAAACAAAATTGAATCTAAACTTATATATATATATATATAATATATATATATATGTTTTATAATTTGCTTGAAGCATTGTGTATATATTGGTTTAGTGGTTGGTTTTGAAGGCTATCAGAATGCAAGTGTAAAGAAAAAATAAGGTAACAATGGTGTTGTTTGTTAACCTGTGATTTATTCTTAATATTTCGAGATAAAATCTATTCTTCAGAAGAACACTGGAACTGAAGTAGTTGTCGCCTTGCTATGGCATTTTTTAGGTAAAAAAAAAAAAAATTTTTACCTAAAAAATGCCATAGCAAGACGACAACTATTTGTGTCCACACCCAAATGAAAATCTCATAATTGTTCCATGAATTCTGCTGTGGCTATCTATCCACCCTTTAGAAAAAGATATCATATTACGGGGATTGAGAGCTGAAAAAGTATTTCCTGAAAGTCGACCTGAAATGTTTTCTACTCCATTGAATATAAAAAGAGAGTTCAGTACTTCATGCACGAAATGTACGGACAGCAAGATGGGAATCCGAGAAACTTCATCAAAGCGGAGAGCATCAACTCTGCGGAGAAAAATGATGAATTCGCGATAGTATATGAAGAATTCTTCCTGAAGACTCCAGCAATGTGGACAAAAAAAAAAAAGAAAGGATACCAAAAGTTAAAATCCTCAATTTAGACAATGGATGTCATAAGCAACATAACCAAAAGGATATAGAAAACCCATATCAACAGCAAATAAAACTTTCCTATATATATATATATATATATATATATATATATTAAGTCATCCACAGACACATGTTTCTGTGTTTCACACCTCTTCAGCGTAGCTAGACACAACTATCTTTGGCTAGGGTCGAACTTGGACTGACCGTTTGGCAGCCTGATATCTTATCCCCTCATCTACTGACAGCTGTAGCGGGGACTGGTGTTTTTAAACTATTAAGTACATAGGTTTGTTTATGTATTTTACGGTCACAGAGAGATCAAATTTCCAGGGGAAACGATCATTGCTTATATGCTTAGTAGTGAGAGTTAATTTAAATTACCAATTAGAGAGCTCATACCAAATTTATGGGAGCATATACCAACCCCTCCGCACAAGCAGGATGCGACACAAGGTCAATTTCTTAAGCAGAGTTTAACAGGTTTGAATTCAGAGTTTTCCTTCTCCTAGACAGGTTACCTAGCCAAGGTTAAAGAGCCTAGTCTACCCTGCTATTTACTCATAGCTGGATGGAGAATTGAATTCATACCTTTCCCAAGAGTATTAGCACCATGTGAAAATGTAAACAGCTTCATCCAGGAACTGAACTCACATCAACGAGTCCATTTTCTACTTCCCTATATATGAACTTTTGATAATTCTGTCTTCATTCTCTTCCTCCACTTAATTCCCTTATACTATCATTCATGCCAGATGCAGCTAATAATGTTAATTTTGTTTAAGCAGAAAGAAAAGGGAGGTACAGAAAGACATTTCCATTCCTCCCTGAGTTTCCCACAATATATTTTGATAATAATTCTGTAATAAAAATTATTTTATGTTTCAATTTATGCATGGTGTGATGCTGAAATCCATCAACTCCTGCGACACTACTGTTGCCAAACTGCATTGGTACCTTACCTTTCCTTTAGATCACAGTGGCAGTATAGAGAGGGGGGATTTGCTGCATGGGCAACAGCTTATCCTCCATATGAACCCGCCCAGGCTATGTAGTTCAAAGAGAGGGAAAAAAAAAACTAAAAACTTTGACATTACTCCATCGTCTCTCGTAGACGGAAGGCTACCAGCCATGCGTGTCTTATGTTGTCTCTTGCAGTTTTTATTCTTGTACGTGACGTTGAAATGTATTTGCTCTGATGAAATCTTGAATCCGTATTTTTTTTTTTTAATCATTTCATAAATTACTTTTACTTAATAGATACAAAGTAACATTTATTTAACCAATAAAGACAAATCTTCCAGGGTAATTTTCACCTTTAGTTCTCAAAATTCATAGCATAAAATTGTGCATGCATATTATCTGAAATGAACTTAATTGTTATTAAGAACACATTTTATGATATTTTTGTGTTAAAGCATGCAGTTGTATTGTTTTCAAAAAGTTTCTAAGATTTGTGTATTTTGCACGGAGACTTTCAAAATGGCTACCGGCTTGTTTCAAAGTGAAAGTCAGTTGGCTAAATTCCTAGCATAAAATTATCTGAAATGAACTTAATTGTTATTAAGAACACATTTTATATTTTTGTGTTAAAGCATGCAGTTGTATTGTTTTCGAAAAAGTTTCTAAGATTTGTTTATTTCGCACAGAGATTTTCAAAATAGCTACCAGCTTATTTCAAAGTGAAAATCAAGGGAGGTTACTCTAATTGCATTATTTGCTAGGAATTTTGACAACTAAAGGTGAAAATTACCTCTTCCAGAATGTTGGCAAAGATGTATGGACCATAAGGCAGACTATTTTCAGCATTTTAGAGACACTGACAAATGATGTTTTGTTTATATTTTTTCAATTTACATGTTGTCTTTATTGGCTAGATACATACTATTTTGTATTGGACAAGACTTTTGTTCCAATCCTATACTTAAGCATCAACTTGGTTTTAAAAGAAGTTTAAAAAGAAGCTCTGTTGTCTGTTTTTTATGAAAATTTGTTTTAAAAAAAGATGAAAATGAAAAGCAAATAACAATGCATAACTTATTGTTAAGTAGAAACTAATTATGTTGGTGAAAAATAAATTTTTATTGGTATGTTTTCTTTTCTTTTTTAAACGTCTGGTTTCTTTAGAAGTTGAAGATAATAAAAAAAAAGGTCACACTGCAGCTAATAATCTAAAATTTCTATCTGAATTTTTTACTAAGCTAATTTCATATAAATTGGTCTATTTCACCATGATACATATAACTGAACAAACGTATTTAATGACAATGATTATATATATATATATATATATATATATATATATATATATATATATAATGTGTGTGTATAAGATGAACAAAGGTGATAAGACAAACAGGAATATTTCTTTTATGTTATTTATATTTTACACATTCTCAACTAGTTTCCACCTTAGGTCATTATCAGGAGAAAAAGTTTTTGTGAAAAAAAAAAATGTTTTTAGAAAGTTTGAAAACTTTCTTTTCAAATTATTTGATGAGCCACAAAAGAAGTGGCAGAATAATGCACTGGTGAAGTGGCATATCCATTTGTTGAGTGAAAACCATCTTCTGGTTAAATTGTTCTTCAGTTGCTTTTTTTATATATACATATGTCTCTGTGGTGAATGGCTTTTTTTATTTTTTATTTTTTATTTTTTTTATTAGCTTTGGGAGTGGTTAGTTTTAAGTTAGATTGAGTGACAAGTGGCTAATGTATTTGTTTATATAAGTGTTAGTGACACTAATTTATTACCATGCTGGGTAATTAAGTTTTTATCAAGTTCAAATAGATTATAGCTTTTTATTTTGTTTATCCATTTGTCTTCCCACCTTTCAATTACTGATTTCATGTTGATGTATTTTTTCAATTCTTCCAATGATGGTAAATTTAGCATCTGTTGAAGTTGTAACCGTTTGAGTGGAAGTGTTGTTCTATTGGTATTAATTTGTTACTAGCAGGACCTGTAGATGTACCACAGTGTAATAATTTAATCATTGCAACATTTGATATGTTTGCTTAAGAGCTATTGCAAAATAGTTCAATATATAAAAAGTATAATAATCTTGATTTAACACTCTCTCACTCTTTTTCAACATAAAATAACCCAACAAAGGTTTACATGCTGTAAATTACAACTAACCAACCAAACTTAGATTTGCATATAGTCTATCAATAATGTTGATTATTGATTTTAATGGCATTTCAACCCATCTTAGGTTATTTTATGCCTAGAGGTTAGGGAATTGCATACATTGTACATTCATATTTGCATTTTTTGTGTAATTGTTTCTTAAGAGTTATTTTTTTGGCACTCAGTTATATATCAAGTATTCCTGTTTAATACAACTAATTTGCAAACACATATATTTGACCCATAGATGGAACCCTAACAGGTACCATCACTCTGGCTCAGAGTGCACGTAGGAATAATGACAATGAAGGAGTAATCCACACTCTCCAGATCTCCAGAACTGGAACCTCACCTTCAAATACAGTTTAACATCATACCCAGGACACCACTTTTTGGGGCCTGGGTGGTGGTTTACTCTTCTGCAGGGGAACCAATTTTGAGCACTCTTCTATAGATATAGCAAATCACATAACTATATATACAGGGTGACCCCCAAAAAATAGAACCCAAATTCTGTTTTTTGGGAGGCACCCTATATATATATAATTGTGCTGTGGACTTACATTTAAACTTGCTTTTGTGGCTGGATTGCATCCTAAATATTTTTGATACATCTTTTATCTTATATATTTTTACTTCAAACCTTATTGAGTTTTTCTCATGGATGTTAATACTTCTGACTTTAAAAATAAAATTTATTTTATTTTCAACACAAAATACGTATTTTTACAAAAATTTTAAAAGACATTCTGGATCTGAATGAGAGCATTGTTTGCGCCTCTCGTGCCAAATGGTAAACTATTCCCACTTTCTTTCATAAATATAGTTGCTCTTGAGGATGACCGCTTTATTAAAAGGTCGAAACAGATATCTGTTATCATACTAATATTATCATTTTTTTTTTCTATAAATTTTCTATCATACTGTCGGATTCATTTCCATTTATTATATATATATATATAAAATTAGAGGGAGATAGAGAGAGAGACTCCGATACATACACATATATACGAGGGTGCGCTGAAAAGTTCATAGGCTGAGAAATCATATCTGCTGTAGATTACTTTTTTGACCAGTAGGATCCAAGCACTGCAACACTGTTGGAAGAAGTGTATGGACCGCAATGGGGACTGTTGAAACATAAACCTCATTTACACACATTCCATGAGAGTATCTTTGTCAGCCTATGAACTTTTCAGCTGAATCTTACATATATTTCTTTCTCTTTCTTATATATATGTTTGTGTGCGTGTATAGCTATATGGTTGGCAACCAGTCTACAAGAAGAAAAAAATGATCTTGTGTCACATCCGACTTGTAGCAGAGGGTGTTGGGTAAATATATGGCTATGTACTACTTTTTAAACACTGTTTTAGTATACCTCAGTAGGGACTATCTTGAAAAATAAAACTCATTTGATTACATTCCCAAAATATATATTATAGGCGTGTGTATATATATATATAAAGCATAAATACAAATATGATATACACACTGAGAACTAGACTCACCAAATATACCAACAAAGAAGCATATGTGGACTTCACACATATATATATATATATATATATATATATATATATATATATATATAGGATTGGAATGAAAGTATTGTATAATACAAAATAGTATTTATTTAATCAATAAAGACAACATGTAAATTGAGAAATATAAACAAAACATCATTCATTCGTTTCTCGAAATTGTTGAAAATAGTCTCCCTTATGGTCCACATATCTTTGCCAATGTTCTGGAAGTTGTTTTATGCCATTTGCATAGAATTCTACTGGTTTTGAAGGTACCAATTTTTCAAATCACCAGTAACTTCTTCAGGGAACTGATACGTTTTCCCACAAAGTGAGTTTTTCGTAGGAGAAAACAGTTAATAGTCTGAAGGGGGAAGGTCTGGTGAGTACGATGCAGTAATACTATAAAACCGAATAAATGTTACTTTGTATCAGACAAGACTTTTGTTCCAATCATATATATATATATATATATATATATATATATATATAAAAAAGAGAGAGAGAGTAGCTGCATATAACAAGTTCTCAATACCCCATCCAAGGTGAAAATACTTTTATGTTAGATAAGACAATTTCCCTCATCATTTATGATCAAAGTCTGTAAAGGCTGTTAAATAACACATTGCAACTTTTTATATTTTTCAGCTGGGGTAGGTGGTTTCAGGGTGGTTTCTATGGATGTGGCCGGGGGTGGGGGTTGCTCAGTGTTCTAAGAGTGAAGTGTAATGCATTTTTTCCTTTTTACAGTTCATTGCATCAACTCAAAGTATATTATCTGCTATTTTTGTAGTATTATATCTGTGCACACACATACAAAAATTGCAAATACTCAAAAATCTATCACATCTCAATCTTATCTTGGGCTAGACGTCTGGCCACGTCAAGCCCTAGCACCTATATCATTTTCCCAACCTTATTGCCCTTATGGCAACCAACCCCCAACCCCTTTTTATCATATGGGTGCTAGAAGGCGGTGGCTGCGGGTCTACATGTCCTGGGAATGACGTTAAACTCTATCTGATGGTGAGGTTCCAGTTTTGGAGGTTTGGGGAATGTGGAGCACCCCTTCATCACCATTGCTCCCTGGTCCACTCTGACCCGGAGTAGTAGTACCTGTTAGGGTCCCATTTATGGGTTAAATAGAAAAACATGAGCTGATAAACAATCTTTTTTAAACGTCTGGTTTCTTTAGAAGTTGAAGATAAAAAAAAAAGGTCACACTTGTATTGTATTATCCATTAAGAATTGATTTATTTCAAAACTTTATCGGCATTAAATGACCCACTGAGGTTGATATGCCGTAAAACAAAACCAAAACCAAAACCAAACATCTCTATCTCTTATTATGAATGACAGTTATCGTTAGTATAAGTTTTTAAAAAAAGAATTGGATGCCTTGCAATAAAACACTTTCTTGACTTATTGCACACTGATAGCAAAAATCCTGACGTTAAAGAAGATAAGTGGAGACCCCATGGTGTAGTGGTTAACATGCTGGACTGCAACATCATAGTAAACAAGTATGAACTCCAGTCCTGCTATAGCATTCACTTTCAGACTAATACCCCTGGGAAAGGTCCAAACACTCTCACCCCCCCTCCAGCTACTGTTTCTTCTACAAGGAAGACTTTGGCATTAAATAACCCGTAAAGGTTGATAAGCCATTAAAAGAAACCTAACCAAACAAAGAATGTACTGAATACGAGGTTAAACTCTATCTGATGGTGAGGTTCCAATTCTGGAGCTCTGGGGAATGTGGAGTACCCCTTCATCACCAATACTCCCAGGTCCACTTTGACCCGAAGTGGTAGTACCTGTTAAAGTCCCATCTGTGAGTTAGATAAAAAAAAATTAGTTTAAAAATGTGTTTAAAAAAGAAATTGAGTTTAGAAAAAAAATCTAGTACCCATCAAGAATGAATTAAACAAAACGTCTTCAGTATAGAATTACTCAACAAGGGTTGACATGCCATAAAATCCAACCAACCACCAACAAAAGATGTTAGGACACAGAGTAGAAGAGAAATGTGATTCACTTTTGAAAATATCTTGGACTTTTTCTCACACCATTAAAGCCATTAAATTTCTCATTTATTATTCTTAGTTTATATTTTGATGTTCTTTGCACAATAAAAAAAAAAAAGAGACGAGATGCAATATTTCAAATTTTCATTTTCAGTTTTTATGTACGTCTGCTTTAATCACATGACAATCTTTTTGGTCAATGAAAAATGGCTAAAACAATTTAGATTTTTTTTTTAAATTCATTATTTTAAAAATATAATACACTTGGTTCCTTGACTTACAAATTTAATTTGTTCCACTCAATTTCCTCATATATCAAAACAATTTTCCTCATTGAAGTAAATTGAAATGCCATTAATTTGTTCTAGCTCCAACCTGCAAAACAGCCTAAGATGATAACGGTCATACTTTCAAAGAACACGACTATTAATATATATAGTTTTTTTTTAATTTTTAAGTAATACAATGCATCTCCAGGAAATGTTAATTTTTCATATTTTTATCTTGTAAAATAAATGCTATCGGTTTGGGCTTTAGAATACACTGACTGCACTTCTGTAGAGGGGTTAGATCCCCCCCCCAAAGGAGCCACCTGTTGGCCATGGGTGGTGACATGTGATGCTTAAGG
Organism: Doryteuthis pealeii; assembly: GCA_023376005.1. NCBI lineage: Eukaryota > Metazoa > Mollusca > Cephalopoda > Myopsida > Loliginidae > Doryteuthis > Doryteuthis pealeii. The sequence goes on along the minus strand of CM042155.1, from coordinate 25,976,698 downwards.
ATGGAACCCGGGTGGCTGAGCATTACATGACATGCAACACACCACTTCAGTTCTTACATAGGCTAGACAGTCGGTCAGAGAGGCTCACTCCAATCAATCAGTTTGTCACATCAGCCCTAGCACCTATATGATTGTCCTTACCCTTTTGCCCAACCCCAACCCTTTTTATCGTATCTATGCTAGAAGGCAGTGGCTGAGAGTCTTTTTCTTCTGGGTATGATGTTAAACTCTATCTGATGGTGAAGTTCCTGTTTTGGAACTTGGGGAATATGGAGTACACATTCATCACCATTACTCCTAGGTCCACTCTGACTTTGAGTGGTAGTACCTGTTAGGGTTCTATCTATGGGTTAAATAAAAAAAAATAACTTTGCAAAAATGTGTTTTAAAAAAAGAATAGAGTACCCATCAGGAATGAATAAAGCAAAATGTCTTTGGCATAAAATGACCCAAAAAGGGTTGACATGCCGTAAAAATCCAACCAACCAACTTGTAAAATCCTGTTCTGACTTTTGTCTCTTCCAAAGAAGAGTCTTGTGAAAGTTTAAGCTTTTGTCACATCTTCATTCTATAAAGTTCTAAATAGTCAATTGAGCTTTATTGATTTTTATGTGTAGAAGGATAATTATTAACTTTAAGAGATTATTGAAATCGGATCAAATAAAATAGAGCTCCTCAATACACGACACTGAAAAATGATGGGAAGGAATTTTTTCTTTCTCACCTAAAATTTTTAATCGCACATCTGCTAAATATTGACCTATAAAACTGCTATGAGATTCTTTGGAAAAATCGTGCCGACTCTTGTATTCCTTTTCTGCCAGTTAGCTGCATTCACTTATGTGATTAACCGTTTCATCTCTGTCACCACATGAATTACACTGTTCTCCGGTGTATCATTAATTTTTGCTTTGATATAATTGGTTCTTATTTCTGCTGCTATTAATAGAAATTAGATTTCTCACACCAGATTTCCTCTTCATTATTATTAGTATAAGAATTAGAAGGGTGTTATCTCCCATTCTGATAATGCATTAGGTTACCTAAAAGAGAGTAACCCAACACAGAATATTCGGTAGAAAAATAAAGACAAGTCAATTAATACTATACATTTAATTTAACAAACCTCAAGGAAGGAACCAAGTTCCTATCCCAAACATATAAGAGTCACCATGTGTTTGAGAAACGCATAGAAATATCTGAATGCACAGTCCTTGAATATAGTCAAGGCATATTTGGAAAAAGGGTGTCAATTACTGTTCTTGCTGGGGTGCCCCCCCCCCAAGTACAAAGGGATGAAGACACAACTTGGTCTAGTACATATATGGAGATCCCAGACAAAAGAGAGATTCAGTTTCATAGGACTCACCCCCTAACAGCAAACCCTAACAACAAAACAAGGGAAGATAATCCCTACACTAGCAAGAATATACGTCTTCTGACGGGCGTAAATATTTAAGTTTTAATGTAATGAATTATATTAAATTAGAACAACTAACAAAATTAAATAAGAACACATAAAAAGATTACATTTATTTTGATTATATTTTAATTGGATTCTATATAAAATCATCCATAGGATTGATTTTAATACATTGGAGAATAAAATATTAGAGATCAATAACACCAAATAATTATTTATTAAACCCGGTTTTGTTAAAACCAGTATGCAAATTAACCACACTATATATCATGTAAACCTTTAATTCTTACTAATATATAAGACATATTGCAGGATTTTAAATGCATTAATAACGTGGGCTGTTTTGAGGCAAATCTAATCTCAGATTTTCATAGACATCATTAATAAATTGTATTATTGATTTTGATTATAAACTAAATACTCATTGATAAACTTAGGCACTTCTTGAGGGTATTGTGTCGTAAGCAGTGACAGAGTTTCGGTTACAGAAAGACAGACACCAAATCTCCATTATAATAAAGATTATCATCATTATCATTTCAAGTTTTTATACCAGTAATATGAACAAAACAATTTGCTATCAAAATTGAAATTCTGATATCAAATTTTTAATTTTTTAAATTTTTTGAGAATTTCCCTTTGGTGAAATGGATATTTATTTATTTATTTATTATCATTACTAGAAAAAAACACCCTCCGGGCAGTGTAAAAAAATCATTTTTGAAAGGTAATGCCTGGGGAGGTGGGAGTTAAAAATTCAATGCCAGAGAGTTTGTACCATAAGTAAAATCATCAAATTTATTAAAGGAGAAAAAATATAAAACAATTTGAAAACTTAGTTCTGATAACTTTAAATATTTATTAAAATAAACTAAACTATATATAATTATATAATACTGGACATGTATTTATTAAAACTTGTTTTAGAAACAATGAGGACTAAGGTTGCATGCTCAAATCTTGAGTGTATTTGGGTTATTTCCTATAAGTCTAACATGATCAAAGGGGAACCACTCTTGACTGATAAATTGTTTATTTATTTTCCCATTAAACTAATCCTAACCCTAATCCCCGTCTTCTTTTTTCTTTAGAGCAATAAATAAATGAATAAATAATTTATCAGCCAAGAGTGGTTCCCCTTTGATCATGTTAGACTTAGAACAAATACAGGTTATTTCCTATATGTTATGACGATTTTAGCTAACATAACCTAAGTAGTGACTTAGTTTAGTTACAGACAAATAGATCTAATCTCTATTATTAATAGATTATTATTATTTCACCCCTTGTGACTTTTTCGCACCAGTGTAAGATTGTGGTCTTTCGCTTGAGCTGAGTGACAGCAAGTCTCCTCAGGACTCTTTTGAGTATTCTAGCCAAGCTTAACAATGCTGTTGTTTGGGTGGTTTCAATTCTTCCTCTGATTTCCAATTCCCCCCCCCCCAGTATCTTTTCCAAACCATTGAGGACCATTCCAATATCATTATCATCATTTTGATTTTTTTTTTACATCAGTGATCTTTACAGAAGTCTGTGTGACAACAAGTCTCTTCAGATTATTATTTACTTACTTCATATTGATAAAAAAGTTGATGGAGGGAGTCTATCCCCTTTTCGCTAGCGCTAGACTTGAGGGAATGTTTTTGCTGAGGTGGAGTGCCACACCTACCGCCAGCTCCCCACTTTACCGCACAGATCAGATTATACAATCTGTGCTACTCATACACTGAGTTGGCGGGGACCGGTATCGAACTCAGAGCCTTGGGATTCCGAGGCGAGTACTCTACCGACTGGGCTAAACCGTACAAGATATTAAGATTCTTTAGATTTTGTTAAGAGCTGTAGATTATACAAAAATAGTTTTTGAAATTAACTGAATAGATAATTAATTAAAATACAGACAAATAACAATATGAATTTGTTTTTGTTTTTTGAATTTCATCTGAAGCCAAGATTTTTACTTGATTTACTCTATTTATGATTTTCATGATCAAAGATAATTTTATCTACATTCAGTTTTATTAATTTCCTTTCTAAATATCTTTTCATCCTAATTTGTTTTGTTGTTTTAATTAGCCTAATTAAAGATATGTCTGTTAATTAATGAAAAACCTGACAATACGAGACGTGTACGTGAAAATTCAAAAATTATCTTCCAATTCATTGTTTTTTTTCAATTTTTCTTTTTTATTATTTCAGATGAAGAATCGGTTGGAGGCAGCTCAGCTGAAAATGTAAGGAATCATTTCACTCTTTTATATTTTGGCTTTAACCCTTTTAGTGCAAAGAGCAACTCAACTCACCCAAATATAATTAATTTGTGAGGGAAAAGCAACTGTACAGGGTAGTCTGAAAGTCTTATCACCCGCCCCTACCAAAATATAACTCCTGATTAAGTAAAGTTGGTGGAGTGGCCTATTGTCGGTATCAGCCAGACAGTGAGGGAGTCTATGCCCTTTTTGCTAGCACTAGACTAGGGAGATTGTTTTGCATCTGAGGTGGAGCACCACACCTGCCGTCAGCTCCCCACTTTAAGTACAGAAGCTGTGTTACTCATGCACCGAGTTGGCGAGGGCCGGTATCAAACCCGGAACCTTGTGATTCCGAGGTGGAGACTCAACCAACAAAGTTAAAGCAACTATAATTATATGAAATAAGCTGCTGGTGAAGAAATTGATATGATTATTATTATACATTATGATTAATGATATTATATAGGGAATATTGATTTACTAGCAGGATCTGGGAATATACCACTATATGATAATTTAATTATTACAACATTTTATATGTTTACTTAAGAGCTATTGCACAATAGTTCAATATGTAAAAATATGATAATCTTGATTTAACTCTTTCTCACTCGTTTTTTTTCTTTTTTTCTTTCTTTTTTCTTCTTTTCTTCATGATTGATTGAAACAAATTAATGTTATTGCTTTTGCGCATTTACTCACTCTCTCTATCTTTCACCTACTCTCTCTTTCTTTCTTATTATTTTTTTCTGTGCAGTATGTCTTTTTCTTCTCTTTTTTTCCTTTATGATAAAAACGAAATTGTCTATAGCTGAGGTAAGATCGCTCATAAGAAATAAGAATTCGGCGGATAAACACCAGATAATAGGGATTTACATTTTTGCATTTCATGTTGGATGATTTGGACGGTCTCATTTTTAACCAGAGGGTGTTGCAAGATAATAACGGTTTTACAGTCAATGAACACAAGTATTAATATAAATCATTAAAGCCAAAAATTATGACAACTCTGTCAGCTGGTGCTTTAGAATACACAGATTACACCTCTGCAGAGGGGTGAAAAAACAAAACAATGGAGCCACCTGTTTGCTGTGGGTGGTGACCCATGATGCTTAAGAATGGAATCTTGGTGGCTGAGCAGTCAATGATATGCAACACTCCAGCATCTATATGATTATCTCAACGCTATTGCCTTCATGACAAGCCCCAACCCTTTTTTATCATCATATGTGCTAGAAGGTAGTGGCTGAGGGTCTTAGTGTCCTGGTTATAATGTTAAACTCTATCTGGTGATGTTCAAATTCTGGAGCTCTGAGGAATGTGGAGTACCTCTTCATCACCATTACTCCCTGGTCCACTCTGACCCTATTGCCTTCATGGCAAGCCCCAACCCTTTTTATCATCATATGTGCTAGAAGGCAGTGGCTGAGGGTCTTAGTGTCCTGGTTATAATGTTAAACTCTATCTGGTGAAGTTCAAATTCTGGAGCTCTGAGGAATGTGGAGTACCTCTTCATCACCATTACTCCCTGGTCCACTCTGACCCGAATTGGTAATACCTTTTAGTGTCCCATCTATGGGTTAAATAGAAAAAAATGAGTTTTAAAAAAGTTTTTAAAAATTGAGTACTCATTAAGAATGAATAAAAACAAAAATGTCTTCGGCATAAAATAACCCAATGGGTTGACATGCCGTAAAACCCAACCAACCAATCTTCCTAAATAGAAGTATCAATATCATTATGGACAGATGTTGACTCTGAAATGCTAATTAGAATCCTTCACTCCTTCCTAAATAGAAGCATCAATATCATCATGAACGACTGTCACTGGCTCTCTTTTTCTTTTTTCTTTTTTCATATAACTACTCTATTCACAGCCAGTGCCATTCCCTTATAATGTTGCACCGTAACTTCCAGAATTACCAAGGAAAGACGAATCCTCTCTAAGATTTTGGCAGTAAATATGATCGAGAAAAAGGATAATTTTTTTTTTCCTCTGTTAACTAAAAAAAAAAAAAAAATGCCATTTTTTTCTTTTTATTCATTCGTGATTGTAAGTCAGCTTGGTATTTGTTCAGCATACAAATGAAGTACTTTTTTTTTTCTCCCTCCGTTAACAAAGTGGTTAATTTACTCCAGCACATCTGGAAATTGAATAATATTCTTATTGGATTAGTGTAACACAGCTTCCATTGGTGTCCTCCGAGATTAGACACAAGTGTTCCATTAATCCAATCTGAATGCCAGGAGGAGATTTCCCACAATTCCCTGTTCACCCTTTTTTTTTTGAGGGGGGGGGTCACAGAATTGAAAAAAAAAAAAAAAAAAAAAAGAGTCCTGATGCCTCACCCAATTTCATCATCATCACGTCATGCTAGTAGCATGGATATCCATCACAATCTCTCGCCAACCTTCGCTATCACTTATTACACTTGGGAAGTCCTCTGTGCAGTATCCAGTATCCGCACAGAGCTGGTCAATTTAGTTCTTTGGTGTGCAGCCCTCACTGGCATGCCCATCTATCGGTTTCCACTGGAGAACATCACTTATGAGTTTGTCCCCGCTTCTCCAGCAGTGCCCCACGTGTCTTGTTCATCTTACTTGGATGGATTGTGTGATGGGGGCTGCTTTCTCAACTGAATTCCTCTGGATATTCTTCCAGGCTTGATACTGGGACATCCTGTGTTGTTACTTTGTTTTTAATTAACAACACAAGACTTTCTTTTTTTTTTTTTTATTTTTTTTTTTTTTAGATCATATTTTATTTTATAAGTATCCCAGATCAAGTCGAAAGCGCAGAGATTTGGCTATTTGGACAAGAGACGCCAGGGCCAGATGTCTGATCCAGTCACCCAGCCAAAAACTGACTTTCCTAGCTATTTTCACATGGTTCGCTTTGGCAAACTGGAATAGAGGTCAATACAGGGTTAAAAAGTGTCAACTCCTTCTCCAATGTTTTTCCACTAAACCATTAGTTTTGAATCTAAGTTACACTTACCGTACATAGGCTACCTATCAATTATGTGACAATACATTATAAATAATTTCACTATAGAAATGCATTGCAAATAATGTTGCTATAGAAATGCATTGGTAAGGGAGTTTGAACTCTAGTCACACTATTACATTCACTTTTGGAATAATACCCTTGGGAAAGGTATGAACTCTGTCATCCACGCTGCTATGGGTTAAATAATGCTATTATTCTTAAACAAGGATTTTGGCATTAAATAACCCACAAAGGTTGTATAAAGAAATTAGTCACAAATGAAGTACTCCAAGGGTTGAAGTATGGAGTTAACCACGAGTGTGGCAGACAGGTTGAGAGTTAAAGAAATAACCAAACAACTAGAAATAAGAATAAAAGACTTGTATTACAGAATAACAATAAGGTTGCAAACTTTAGTTCGTTTGCACAAATATAAATTTGTAATAAACTTATCTGAGTCCTAGGATAGGGTATTATCGGAGCCCTTGCTACGTCCTTCTGATAGTTCGGATATGATAGACCTTCTGTTTGAAGTCCGACTCCGATTCTGGTTGTTGAGGAAGAGATGGAGCAACCTTGTTTTAGGTCTGTCCCCAGTGCTAGCTGGATCAGAAGAGCCATGAGTTTGCTTATTCGGCTTTGCCGCCAAAGTATGCTGGCTCATGATTGGTTGGTTTGAAACAGAGGCTCGCAGACAAAGGACGATAACCCCCATACCCCAGAATTCTCAATAGTTGATATGTCATTAAAAACATAGAAACCAATGCCTTGCAAATCTTGTTATTATAGAAATCCATTGCAAATAATATTGGTATAGAAATGCAATAGAAATGTTACTGTAGAAATGTTACTGTAGAAATATATTGTAGATATTGCTATAGAAATATCAAGTAATGTTGATTTAGCATTCACCCTGGGTTGGTTGAGCCTGCTCCATCAAACAAATTCATTGTATCGTGAATGAACAAGATAGTGAATTCATGAAAAAAGTAACATGGGAATATGAAATTCACAAGCAGTTCCCAAACCCTGCATGCGTTTCCCAGTCAGGGGAAGTGTTGTATATTGTACAAATGGAAATAGAAATTTCCGGTTGAATTAAACAGAGGGGGGACGACAAAGGTGACAAAGGGCATTTTCCTGGTGGGAGCGAACAAAGAAAATGCGTAGGCGTTTGAGATATATAAAAGGACAGTCAGTAGTGAACAGAGCCAGTGAGGAGGAGACGACGAACGGAGTGACCGACGCTTGTGGTCAATCGCTGTCAGCGGGCAGTGAGGCGCGTCCACCCCTTTCAGCTCCTGATCGCCAGCCTGCAACATTAGTAGTTCCCATTGTCAAGCTCACTACCCACATGCACCACGAGGGAATGAAAAGAAATAAAAAGTTCAATCTCCTACTACATACAGCATGCCTTGTGATTTCATTAAGCGACCACTACATATATCGTCTAAGGGTTAGATACCCGCAGTATACCAGCAACGTATACGATTCAGCGTGAGTTTGAAGAAGCTGCTATATAACATGTATAGAATTTGATGCCAGTATATAACATATACGATTTAGTGCCGGTAAAGAAGGCGCTACGCAACAGAAGGAGATGCCCTTGTTTGCCACAAATTTTCCACAAATGCAATGACAAGTACGCTAAAAGTCATTGATTCCTGACTATAATGGAGACCCCCTTTGGATTTTCACCAGAGGCCCTTTAGCCAGGTTGTAGCCTTTATATCACTGGGTGACAGACCAATCCGCCTTGTGAGGCCCTACCAGGAACTTGAGTTCCAGACATCATAGCTCTGACACTATCATGTTGTCACCACCCTGCCACAGTGAGGAGGGGTTGGAGTTTAGGGTGATAATGTTCCTACAGAAATGCATTATGACAAACCCTTTTACAATTTTGAGAAGAATCATTTGCATAATTTCAATATTTTCTGAATTCTTTCTTTTCTTTGTTATCACAACTAACATGAATATGTGCCCTCCAGGTGTAAGTATTTAATTTTTAATGTAATGAAATTTATTAAATTAGAAAGACTAACAAAATTAAATTAGAATTCATATAAAAAGATTACACTTATTTTAATTATATTTTCATTGGTTTCTATATAAAACCAATCATAGAATTTATTTTTAATACATTGAAGAATAAAACAATAATATTAGAGATCAATAACACCAAGTAATTATTTATTAAATTCGGTTTTGTTAAAACCAGTATGCAAATTAAGCACACCATATATTATATAAACCTTTAATTCTTAGTGATATATAAGATATATTGCAGGATTTTAAATGCACTAATAACATGAGCTGTTTTGAGGCAAATCTAACTTGGATTTTCATAGAGACCTTGTTAATAAATAAGATTTATTCTATGTATTAATGATTTTGACTATAAATTAAATACTAATTGATAAATTTAGGCAATTCCTGAGGAATCGTGATGTAAGTAGTTTCAGTTACAGACCGACAGACACCAAATCTCCATTATAATAAGAGATGTTTGGACAAATGTATCAAAGCTGCATATATGCAATGGCGTTCTTGAAGAGGCAACTTCCAGATGTTTCTTCCAAAACTCAAATATTCCCAACTCCAAATTAGCTGGTTAATTTTTGGCAGAGTCTTAATTGGCATCAAATCAGCTGCACACACACACCCAACAATTTTGACTTCAAACAGAATATAAAATCAATCAGTACAAACTAAAAATTATAGATCAATAATAAATTTTAAAACAGAAATTCAGATATTAAAATGTAAACAGCTCTTCTTGATCTTAAGTTTAACCCCTGATCTATAACCAGTTGACCACAGACATGATCCACATGTTTCAGCCAAAGATTTACTGCCAATTCCAATGATGTACAGTCCTGTTGGCTGGGGCTTTAGAATACTCATACTGCACCTCTGCAGAGAGGTACCTGTTGACCGTGAGGGGGAGGGGGTCCATGATGCTTAAGGATGGAACCATGGTGGCTTAGCAGTCCATGACATACAACACTCCACTTTGGCTTTTACTACTGCTAGACAGGCAGTCAGAGAGGCCCCTTGTAATCAATCATCTGGTCAAATCAAGTCCTAGCACCTATAGGAATGTCTCAACCCTATTGCCCTTATGGCAAGCCCCAACCCTTTTTATCATATATGTGCTAGAAGGCGGTGGCTGATGTCCTGGGTATGGCATTAAACTATCTGATGGTGAAGTTCCAATTCTGGAGGTCCGGGGAGTGTGGAGTACTCCTTCATCACCATTACTCCCAGGTCCACACTGACCCAAAGTAGTAGAATCCAGCTATTCTCCCTCCAGCTATGGGTAAATAGAGCAGACTGGGAATGGTATTAACCTTGGTATGACAACCAACCTAGGAAAAGGAAAACTGAATTTAAACCGAAGGGGTTCTCTTCTCATTAGTCAAAAACAATTTTGAGAACTCCTCTGCTCCTGCTCTTGATTCACTATCACTGCAGAATTCTATTTTTTTTTTTTTTTTCATTTAGGTAATTTTTCCAGTTAGTCTAAATCTGTAAAAAATAATAATAATAATAGTAATAATTGTTGGGGGAGGGGAAAGACAAGCCAAATCCAGCCATAATATTAAGCCTTAAAATTTCTTGGTAACAGGCAAGAACAGAAAATATTTTAAACAATGACTCTTGGAAATAATCTGAACAGATCCAATGCTTGTTGAATGCAGTTGTTGTTGAATGTTCTGAGAATGGAAACATCCTTTAAATTGGCTCAAATGAATCTTTTCTGCCAATAAAAATTATTTTTCCTCCAATTATTATCTCCACTGATATTTTTTTGTTATACCTGTAGCTAAACAAGAAGCCCTGTCGGTGGGGCTTTAGAATACACTGACTGCACCCCTGCAGAAGGGTAAGACCCCCCCTCCCAATGGGATGTGGATGGTGATCCGTGATGCTTAAGGATCGAATCCTGGTGGCTGAGCAGTCCATGACATGCAACACTCCCTTACTTTTGCTAGACAGGCTCCCTCTGGTCAAATGGCTGGTCATGTCAAGCCCTAGCACCTATATGATTGTCCCAACCCTATTGTCCTTATGGCAAAATGCCAACTCTTTTTATAATATATGTGATAGAAGGCAGTGGCTGAGGGTCTTAGTGTCCTGGGTATGACGTTAAAGTCTATCTGATGGTGAAGTTCCCATCCTGGAGCTTGGGGAATGTGGAGTACCCCTTTATCCCCATTTTTCCCTGGTCTACTCTGACTCGGAGTGGTAGTACCTGTTAGGGTCCAATCTATGGATAAAATAGAACAAAATGATTTCTAAAAACTGTGTTTAAAAAGAATGAATAAAACAAAACATCTTTGGCATAAAATGACCCAACAAGGGTTGACATGCCGTAAAACCCAACCAACCAACTAAACAAGAAGAACATAATTAATCATGGTCTGAATATGTACAGGAGATAGTGAATCACTTGTTCAAGAGTTTGATAAAGATGTGAGAAATACGACGGTCATTCAATAAATAAAATGAATTTTGCCCAAGGAGTTGGCAATAGGAAGCACTGTTTATAGTTGCACCTTTTGCAAAGAAATCAATAGTGATGTTGTATACTCAACTTGAAATTAATGTGTACTTGTATTTCCTCGATAGTTCTTGCTAGCTCTATTATGGTTGTTCACATCTATTTTTCCTCATGGATCTGTGATATATATTGGTCGATCTTCTGCTATCTAGGCTTGTCTTGGCTGGTGGCTTGGTAGATGTTATTTTACCTGGATCTTCTGTTACTCTGGATCTGATCTGAAATGCCTTGTGTTGTTATTTTGTTCTTAATTAACGTCACAAGACTTTCTTTTTGTTACGAGCTCATATTTTCTTTTTATTAATACCAGACCAACAAAAAAATACACAGAGATTTTGGCTGCTGAGATGAGAGATGATATGGCCGTCTGTTCTTGTCCAGTCATCAACCAAAACTGACTTTCTAATGTTGCATAATCTATGGTAGCATAGATTATTGACAACACTGTGTAGCGGGAATACAAAGAACCCAAATGGAAAGTTACAGACCGTTTGGGAACTTTTGACCCCAGAGGCGGGAAAACCACAAATCATGTGAAGTCACATTAGAGCTAGTTAGCTCCTCAGTACCAGCCAGGATGTTGAGCAAGAAAGACGTTTCTTGCTTAGCTGGAACTCAACTGCACGTGCTGTGTTTGATAGTAAAGAAACTTAGTTAAGAATAAAGTTGTAAAAAGTAACATGGCATTGTTGGTTGATGCATGTATTAGTTATAAGACCGGCCGAGAGATGAAGAGCCAACAACAAGATAGAATCCAACATGGTGAGAAGAAATAGAAAGAACCAACAAGCAAGAAAACTAGGCGATCACAAATGGCCAAACAAAGAAAGAAAGTAAGTTATGCATCTCATCTCTCTGCTGATACTCTATCTCCCTCACTCTCCCCTCTCTAATAAAAGAACATTTGTTTATATACCCAACAGGGGTATATAACACTAAACTAACTTCCTACATTTGCACTGGCGAACCAGAAAAGTAGGTCAACACAAGGTTAAAAATTGTCCATCATGCATCCTGTGTTTTTCCTCAAACTGTTATTTTTAAATCTATGCTACACTTACTGTACATAATTAATAGGTTTGCTATCAATTATGTAACAGGGATAGCTCTTTTCTTGTCCCAGAAAACTGTCAGTCTGAACTTAGAATATGCTAACTAAAAATAAAAAACTATCATAAATTACATTTTCTTTCTTTTCTTTCTATCTACTTATAGATTAGTTAATTCTCTTAACTCTTTTTAAACAAATTCTATGTGTTGTGGGGTTGTTACGAGTCACAAATAAAGACAAAAAACTGGTGAAAGTTGACACAAGTGTATTGAACAGAGAAAGTAGAATTTACAGAAGGAAGGTGAAGTTACGTCTGACAATACAGTCTAGAAGTGAATCGCGTCACTTACCCCTACTTATAGTAGTAGTAGGATCATTCCATTATGTAGATGTTGAGTATGATACTAACCTGCATCCAGTGGTGAGGCTCCTGGATCTAATACTACAAAAATAACAGATAATATACTTTGATTTGATGCAATGAACTGTAAGGGGTGAGGGGGGAAATTCTGCTTTACACTTCACTCTTGGAACCCTGAGTCTTCCTCTGCCCCATCCATGGAACGCTAACCACCCTGAAACTACCACTCCCAGCTGAAAACAAGCTGAAAAACATAAAAAGTTGCAATAGTGGTATATATTGGGTAAAAGGAATAAGATAATGTCGATGTTGGAGCAAAAAGAAGGCAAAATATGAATACCTCCAAGTTACTTCAATCTGTGGAACAACATCCCCAGCGAATAATTCTTAGGAATGTTTCAATCGTCTCTGCTGAGTAAGACCCCCCCCCCTCACACAACACACACACACACACACACACACACACACATACAAGAGGTTGTGATGGTGAAGTTCCCATTCTGGAGCTTGGGGAATGTGGAGTACCCCTTTATCCCCATTTTTCCCTGGTCTACTCTGACTCGGAGTGGTAGTACCTGTTAGGGTCCAATCTATGGATAAAATAGAACAAAATGATTTCTAAAAACTGTGTTTAAAAAGAATGAATAAAACAAAACATCTTTGGCATAAAATGACCCAACAAGGGTTGACATGCCGTAAAACCCAACCAGCCAACCAACTAAACAAGAAGAACATAATTAATCATGGTCTGAATATGTACAGGAGATAGTGAATCACTTGTTCAAGAGTTTGATAAAGATGTGAAAAATACGACGGTCATTCAATAAATAAAATGAATTTTGCCCAAGGAGTTGGCAATAGGAAGCACTGTTTATAGTTGCACCTTTTGCAAAGAAATCAATAGTGATGTTGTATACTCAACTTGAAATTAATGTGTACTTGTATTTCCTCGATAGTTCTTGCTAGCTCTATTATGGTTGTTCACATCTATTTTTCCTCATGGATCTGTGATATATATTGGTCGATCTTCTGCTATCTAGGCTTGTCTGGGCTGGTGGCTTGGTAGATGTTATTTTACCTGGATCTTCAGTTACTCTGGATCTGATCTGGAATGCCTTGTGTTAATTAGAAAAGACTTTCTTTTTGTTACAAGCTCACATTTTCTTTTTATTAATACCAGACCAACAAAAAAATACACAGATTTTGGCTGCTGAGATGAGAGATGATATGGCCGTCTGTTCTTGTCCAGTCATCAACCAAAACTGACTTTCTAATGTTGCATAATCTATGGTAGCATAGATTATTGACAATACTGTGTAGCGGGAATACAAAGAACCCAAATGGAAAGTTACAGACCGTTTGGGAACTTTTGACCCCAGAGGCGGGAAAACCACAAATCATGTGAAGTCACATTAGAGCTAGTTAGCTCCTCAGTACCAGCCAGGATGTTGAGCAAGAAAGACGTTTCTTGCTTAGCTGGAACTCACCTGCGCACGCTGTGTTTGATAGTAAAGAAACTTAGTTAAGAATAAAGTTGTAAAAAGTAACATGGTGTTGTTGGTTGATGCATGCATTAGTTATAAGACCGGCTAAGAGATGAAGAACCAACAACAAGATAGAATCCAACATGGCGAGAAGAAATAGAAAGAAGCAAGAAAACTAGGCGATCACAAATGGCCAAACAAAGAAAGAAAGAAAGTTATGCATCTCATCTCTCTGATACTCTGTCTACCTCTCTCACTCTCCCCTCTCTAGTAAAAGGACATTTGTGTATATACCCAGTAGGGTTATATAACACTAAACTAACTTCCTACATTTGCACTATCGAACCAGAAAAGTAGGTCAATACAAGGTTAAAAAGTGTTCATCATGCATCCTGTGTTTTTCCTCTAACTGTTATTTTTAAATCTACGCTACACTTACTGTACATAATTAATAGGCTTGCTATCAATTATGTAACAGGGATAGCTCTTTTCTTGTCCCAGAAAACTGTCAGTCTGACCTTAGAATATGCTAACTAAAAATAAAGAACTATCGTAAATTACATTTTCTTTCTTTTATTTCTATCTACTCCTAGATTAGTTAATTCTCTTAACTCTTTTTAAACAAATTCTATGTCTTGTGGGGTTGTTAAGGGTCACAAATAAAGAAAAAAACTGGTGAAACTTGACACAAGTGTATTGAACAGAGAAAGTAGAATTTACAGAAGGAAGGTGAAGTTACGTCTGACAATACAGTCTAGAAGTGAATCGCGTCGCTTATCCCTACTTATAGTAGTAGTAGGATCATTCCATTATGTAGATAGGTTATATCACCTATAAGACTATGTATGCATATTTGTGAGATAGAAGGGACTTCAATTTAATGACAAAGTCATTCTCCATTCACGCGATCTATGTATGTATGTGTGCATGTATATATGTTGGGCAGAAGTTTTGGTTTGGTTGGTTGGGTTTTACGTCATGTCAATTGTTGTGTTATTTTATGCCGAAAACATTATTTTATCCATTCTTCTTGGGTATTCAATTTTTTTTTCAACCTCAATATTTTTAAACACACTTTAACTATTTTTTATCTATATAACCCGTAGTTGAGGCCCTAACATGTATTACCACTCCGGGTCAGCGTGTACCTGGGAGCAATGGCAATGAAGGCGGACTCCATACTTCTCAAAGCTTTAAATTGAAACTTCACAATTAGATGTGGTTTAATGTCATACCCAGGACACTAAGAACCTCAGCAACTTCTAATAATATATATATATATATATATATATATATATATATATATATATATATATATCCCGATTTTAAAGCTAGAAAAAAGATATATATACTTTAACAATATCATACTCTATTCAACATGATCAGGTATTTAAACAAGATGTTTAAAAGAGGCGAAAAAAAAAGAAATTAGAGACTTAAGAGACCTTTCGATCGGTGCATTTTCAAAAGTTTAAAACCAGTAGATCGTTTAAAAGTGTATATATTGGGTAAAAGGAATAAGATAATGTCGATGTTGGAGCAAAAAGAAGGCAAAATATGAATACCTCCAAGTTACTTCAATCTGTGGAACAACATCCCCAGCGAATAATTCTTAGGAATGTTTCAATCGTCTCTGCTGAGTAAGACCCCCCCCCCTCACACACACACACACACACACACACACACACACACACATACAAGAGGTGTGTTGAGTATGATACTAACCTGCATCCAGTGGTGAGGCTCCTGGATCTAATACTACAAAAATAACAGAGAATATACTTTGATTTGATGCAATGAACTGTAAGGGGTGAGGGGGGAAATTCTGCTTTACACTTCACTCTTGGAACCCTGAGCCTTCCTCTGCCCCATCCATGGAACCCTAACCACCCTGAAACTACCACTCCCAGCTGAAAACAAGCTGAAAAACATAAAAAGTTGCAATGTGTTATTTAACAGCCTTTACAGACTTTGATCATAAATGATGAGGGAAATTGTCTTATCTAACATAAAAGTATTTTCACCTTGGATGGTGCATTGAGAACTTATATGCAGCTACATGCTTTTCCTTCCTTTCTCTCTCTCTCATTCTCTCTCTCTCTCATTCTCTCATTCTCTCTCTCTCTCATCTCTCTCTCTCTCTCATTCTCTCCTCTCTCTCTCTCTCTCTCTCTCTCTCTCTCTCATTCTCTCTCTCTCTCTCTCATTCTCTCTCTCTCTCTCTCATTCTCTCTCTTTCATCTCTATCATTCTCTTTCATTCTCTCTCATTCTCTCTCTCTCTCTCTTTGATTCTCTCTCTCTCATTCTCTCTCTCACTCTCTCTGTCTCTGTCTGTCTGTCTGTCTCTCTCTCTCTCTCTCTCATGTGTGTGTGTGTGTGTGTGTGTGTTATTTTGGAAAAGGTGACTTACTGGTGAAGATGGTCACAATGGTTAGTTGATGCAAAATTCAGAAAGGTAAGACAGCAATATAACAAATAAAGTATGTGGTGGCTGAGGGTTTTATTGTCCTGGGAATGACGTTTAACTCTATCTGATGGTGAGGTCCCAGTTCAGGAGGTCTGGAGAATGCGGGGCACCCCTCCATCGCCATTACTCCCTGGTTCACTGCGATTGAGAGTAGTAGTACCTGTTATGGTCCCATTTTCCACCCACCAAGGTTAAAGAGCCTAGTCTGCCCTACTATTTACCCATTCCTGGAGAGAGAATAGTTATTATCCTGATTCCTGGTCGCTTATTCTTTTTTAAATTGATCATTATTTTCATTTTTTTTTTTATTAAGTCATTCCCCTAAACTTATGGAGCTTTTTCTTTGATCAGAAACTGTTTTTTTATGCAAATGATATGAAATAAGAGCCGGGTTAGCTCACTTGGTAGAGCGTTCAGCTAGAAACCACAAGGTTCAATACCGGCCCTCCCCAACTCAGCGAATGAGTAGCACAGGGATCTGTGTGGTAAAATAAGGAGCTGGTTGTAGGTGTGGCGTCCACCTCAGATGCAAAAACAATCTCCTTGGTCTAGCGCTAGCGAAAAGGGGATAGACTCCCTCGCTGATTAAGCCACCCCAACGACTTTTTACATCTATTATTAATATTAAAATTTACACTACAACTAATGAAATATATTGCTGACTATTTGGAAGTATTTTTCGGAGGTTAGTCTGCATTAAGAATAGTTATCTGAACCTATAATTGTTTAAAAAATTATCATTATAATTACTAGTACAAAATTTAAAAAATGCACTCCGGGCAATGTAAAAATAGATTTTTGAAACATATTGCCTGAGGGGTGGGAGTAAAAAATTCAATGTCAGCGAGTTTGTACTCTAAGTAAGTAAAATCATCAAATTCATTAAAGGATTAAAACATAAAACAATTTGAAATGTAAACTTTAAATATGTATAAAGTAAAACAAACTATATATAGATATATAATGCCAGTCATGTATTTATTAAAACTTGTTTTAAAAAACAATGAGGTCTGTCTAATGCTGCATGTTCAAAATTTTGAGTGTATTTATTCTATGTTATGACGATTTTGGGTAATGTGATGTAAGCAGTGACGTAATTTTTGTTACAGACAAAAAAACGGAAGCGAATCTCCATTATTAATAGATTAGTTAGTTGAAACTATTTGATTGTTTAGAAAAAAAAGTGGTTTATGTGGTAAATCAACAACAAACCACTTAAGGATAGAACCCAGGTGGATGAGCAGTTCATGACTTGCAATACTCCACTTTGACCCTATCTTGGGCTAGACGGGCAGTCGGAAAGGCACCCTCCAATCATTCGGCTAGTCACGTCAAGCCCTAGCACCTATTTGATTTTCCCAACCCTATTGCCCTTATGTCAAGTCCGAACCCCTTTTTATCATATGGGTGCTAGAAGTCAGTGACCGAGGGTCTACATGTCCTGGGAATGACGTTAAACTCTATCTGATGGTGAGGTTCCAGTTTTGGAGCTTTGGGGAATGTGGAGCACCCCTTCATCATCATTGCTCCCTGGTCCACTCTGACCCGAAGTGGTAGTACCTATTAGGGTCCCATCTGTGTGTTAAATAGAAAAACATGAGTTTATAAACAAAATTGTATTATGCATTAAGAATGAATTTATTTCACAAATTTGTCGGCATTAAATGACCCACCGAGGTTGATATGCCGTAAAACAAAACAAACCAAACCAAACAAAGTTGATTATGTGGTAAATAAACAACAAACCAAATACAAGACTGCTTTCTTCTTTTCAGCTTAAGAGGAAGAGATTGAATCCTGTACCTCTTGATTAGCCTCTCACTGAAATTGTTCATATTCTTTTTTTTTTTTTTTTAATAATTCCAACTTCAATAAAAATACAAAATGGCTTGGAGCAGATTTAATTCCAATCTTGCCAATCGGAACAATTTTACAAAATGATTACAATTTTTCAGCGTCATCAAAATTGATTTTCGTCTAATAAAACTGAAATGGAAAAAAAAGTTTTTTCATTAAAGAGATTTGTTTTGTTTGAATTTTTCTTTTTATTATCTTTTATTTATTTATTTATTTATTCATTCTTTTTTTTTTTTTTTTTACACAGAATAATTCCCCCGAACAATCTCAAGGTGAGTACTTTTGTTTTCTTTAAAGAACTTGTAGGAGTACAGTACTCTTGTTTATGACATGTATGAGTTCCAATGATCTGCACTTTTGATTGTTAGGAGATGGTCAGATATTCTAAATTTTATTATTTAAAGTCTCTATATAAGTATTTACCAACACCTCTGCACGAGCTGGATGCAACACAAAGTCAATTTCTTAAGCGGAGTTTAACAGTATTATTTGTATTATTGTTCTCATCTTCATTGTTATACGTACCGAATAGTCCGATTTTTTTTTAAAGAGGCTCATTTCTTCTGCTTGTCACTTGTGTGTATGTGTACATATACACATCTACATCTATACCTCTGTTTGTTTTTGTGTGTATGCATGAATGTATATATCCAAACTTCCTATCTCGTTTAACTATCCTTTTGATACTGCTATACTCACATCAGGGCGGGTTTAGCTCAGGCGGTAGAGCGTCTGCCAAGGAATCACAAGGTTCCGGGTTCGATACTAGCCTTCACCAACTCAGCTTATGAGTAGCACAGGGATATGTATGGTAAAGTAAGGAGCTGATTGTAGGTGTGGCGTTCCACCGCAGCCTCTGAAATAATCTCCTTGGTCTCGCGCAAGTGAAAAGAGGATAGACTCCCTCACTGTCTGGCTGATACCGACAACAGATGGCCCCAACGACTTTACTTACTTTTACTTTATATATACATATCCATACATAGGAGGTGTTATGTGGTGTAAGGGCTAGGAAATTTATATAATTGTTGTAACCTAACAAAGGTTAATAAATGAGAAATAACCAAACGGAGGCTGGAAATGAAATAGAATCTTTATAACATTCACATTTTTATAGTAAAAATCATTTCCAATGCATTTTTATAGTAAAAATCATTTCCAATGCATTTTTATAGTAAAAATCATTTCCAATGCATTTTTATAGTAAAATCATTTCCAATGCATTTTCATAGCTGTTGTAACCTAACAAAGGTTAATAAATGAGAAATAACCAAACGGAGGCTGGAAATGAAATAGAATCTTTATAACATTAAAAATACTTGCTAGCTGCGTGGGAGAATGTAAACCACTGTTAGTGATATCCTACTACACAGTCGGCATAATACCCCCGTATTTAATTCAAGTCTATTAAACTTAACTTAAAAATTGACCTTGTTCACATCCTGCTCATCCGGAGGGTTTGGGTAAATACATTCTTCGGAAAATGAAATCCTTGTCTACTGATCTCTAGCAAAGATTTCTGTTGATGATAAACATTAAAAAAAGTAACCCTTTCATCCCCATTGAGAAATCCTTCTCTTTCTATTTTATCATCTATTAAAATTTGCTGACTTTCTTAATGTGTTTAGCTATCCTTTTAATACTACTATACACTCACATTCATGTATGTACATACATACATATATGCTATCAATGCCAACACATATATGTTCACCCGTCATGCACACCCTTTGGCCCTTAGTCTAGACGGGCAGTTGGAGAGGCTCCCTCCACCTAATTGGCTGGTCACATAAAGCCCTAGCACTTATATGATATTCCTTTTTATAATGTATGTACTAGAAGGCAGTAGCCGAGGGTCTTGGTATGACATTAAACTGCATCTAGTGGTGAAGTTCCAGTTCTGGGGAGTATGGAGTCATTACTCTAGAGTCTAATCTGACCCAGAGTGGTAGTATCTGTTAGGGTCCCATCTATGGGTTAAATAGGGAAAATGAGTTCAAAAAATCTGTTTAAAAAAATTGATTTAAAAAATTTTTGAATACCCATCAGCGCGTGAATAGAACAAAACACCTTTGGTATAAAATAACCCTACAATGGTTGATATGCCATAAATTATATGCTGCCGCTCTCACTTTCAGTCTGAGGCACGTTCATTTTATCTTTAATGATTCTCTTCACTATAAAATGTAAAAATAAAAAAATTAAGAAAGTGTTAAAAATAACTGTGCAATCAATGTATAAAAAGCCTTCAATTTTGATTCCACTATTGGAATGTTTGAGGTTAGGGAAGATATTTAGTCACGTCTCCAAGGAATTCAACATTCCACTTAGGCCCTTACTTAGGCTAGACAGGCAGTCAAGAGGCCTCCTCAAATCAATCAGCTAGTCAAGCCCTAGCACCTATATGATTGTCCCAACCCTATTGCCCTTATGGCAAACGCCAACCCTTTTTATCATATATCTGCTAGAAGGCGATGGCTGAGGGTCTTCATGCCCTAGGTATGATGTTAAACTCTATCTGATGGCTGGTAAATATATATATATATATATAATATGTTGTGTTACAAGCAGAACAAATTAAACTCTTAAGTAAAGATACCATTGTCTTTTAAATTTAGATTCCAGCTTCAGTTACAGTTAAAATTTTCGGCATTTTTCTTATTGAAATGATAAAACACTAGCAGGACCTGTGGATATAACATAGTATGATAATTTGATTATTACGTTTGATATGTTTACTTAATAGCTATTGAAAATAGTTCAATATCTAAAAAGTATAATAATCTTGAGCTAACTTTCTCTCAATCTTTTTTTTTTTCTTTCATTCCTTCTCATTATATTCAATTGAAACAGATTAGCGTTATCACTTCCACATGCTCACCTCCTCTCTCTATCGTTCCCTACTCTCTTTCTTTCTTTCTATATATTTTCTGTGGAGCATGTCCCTTTTCTTCCCTTTCTTTCTTTATGAAAAAAAATGGAATGGTCCATTATTTAGCTGAGGTGACAACGCTCATAAGAAATAAGAATTCGGCAGATAAGCAACACCAGCAATCCATCTTGGAAGATTTGGACGGTCTCATTTTTAACCAGAGAGTGTTGCAAGATGATAACGGTCGGAAGATTAAGGAAGAAGAGTATCAATATATAGATTAAACTGTGGAGTTGTAAAAATAAATTTTATTCAAAAGCTTTTATTTGTCATAAAAAAAGAAGTATTAAAGATGAACTATATAAAACAAAAAGAACATCTTTCTGACAGCCGTACAGGATCTGCCAAAGTTTTTTTTTGGGGGGGGGGCTTTCTTTCAACTGCTTCCATTTAACAAATTCTGTAGAGACAAAAATGAGATTCTATCATTGACTTTATCCAAAAATCACAACTTAAGAATTCAAAAAGATTTTCTTTTTATACTTCTTATTTTTAACAATAATTTTTAAAATTGAAAACTTGGTGTGGTTATTTGTTTAAGATTGAGATAAGATAAATTGAAATTCATGTTTTGGGTTGTTTTTTTTTCAATATGATTACAGTTGAACATGATCTGCAATTAATAAGAAGATAGAATCTGAAGAATAACTTTTTTTTTCTTTTCATTTTTCTTTTTTGTTCTTTGTTCTTTTTTTTTCTTCATTTTTTCATCTTCTTCATTTTTTCATCTTATTCTACGTTTTTCTTTTTTTTTCTTCATTTGTACCAATTTGTGATTATATTTTTATTTTTTTTATTCTATTTTTCCATGAAAACAAAAAAATTGTTTTTTTTACTGTGGAAAAGAAATGTATGTGTATGGGGGTTGCTTTTCTTTTTCCATGTTTTTCTGGAATGAAATTGCATGACAAAAAAGAAATCCTTCTCCAAATCCAAGATTAGTGAGAGAGAATAAAGAAGTTGAAGGAGAATTCTTCATCTTTTTAAATCTTTTTTTTTTATCCATTTTTCTTTTTCATCTTTAAAACTTTTTGTTCAAAGAATTATTCTTGCACAATAATAAACTTTATCAAGCTAGCACTTGAGAAACAAAAACACATACCATGTATACTCATAAATCAACCATTATTATTTGTGTATAGGCTGAAACTAGATTTGCAGGCATGAAACCATAAATTCATGGAAATGTTTTTTGAAGCTCTTCATCTCTCCCATTATATTTTAATTTCAACCTTACAAAATTATTATTTGTGTATAGGTTGACACTAGATTTGCAGGCATGAAACCATAAATTCATGGAAATGTTTTTTGAAGCTCTTCATCCCTCCCATTATATTTGAATTTCAACCTTACAAAATTATTATTTGTGTATAGGTTGACACTAGATTTGCAGGCATGAAACCATAAATTCATGGAAATGTTTTTTGAAGCTCTTCATCCCTCTCATTATATTTGAATTTCAACCTTACAAAATTATTATTTGTGTATAGGTTGACCCTAGATTTGCAGGCATGAAACCATAAATTTATGGAAGTGTTTTTGAAGCTAAGTATTTCTCTTCATCTTTCCATTATGTTTGAATTTCAACACAAAATTATTAATTTATGTCAACCTCAAATTTTGCTTCAAAATTGGCTCTTTAAAATGTACCTGTTGACCTGAGTTCAAATCCTGGATGAAACTGTGGTCTTTATTTGAATAGAATGAGTTCTAAGGTGAATAAATAGTGAACTTTGAAATATCATATCATCATCATCATCATGTTGCGCAATTAGCACAGATCCATGACAATCTCTCGCCAACCCTCCCTATCATTCATTGTGCCAGAGAGGTCCTCTGCGCAGCATCCAGTATTCTCACATAGTTGGTCAATGTAGGTCCTTGGTGGCTGGCCCACATTGGCATATCCATGTGTTGGCTTCCACAAGAGAACGTCGCTTATGAACTCATCCTTACTTGTCCAGCATGCCTTGTCTGTGTCACTCAGATGGTTTGTGAGATGGAGCGGCAGGTGGCCATACAGCTGCTTCCTTGTGGGGTGTTGTTTCCACGACTTGTTCAGCATTCTTGTACAGCTCCCATCTAGCTTATTCTCAAGGCGCTTCATTAGGGTCCAAGTGGTGCAGCCATACAGCAGTACTGATATAACCACAGCCTGGAAGATTTGTCACTTTCTCACCGACAAGTTAAAGTGACATCATATCATAACATAACTAAAGTTAACTGTTTGCCTACTTAAAACCGCTGACAGTGGCTCTCCAACCAAAGTACAAAAATGATGGTTAGTTCATTATAATTGAGCAGGATGACTCAGATTACAATAATAATTGTACTTCATTTGAATAGAATGAGTTCTGAGGTGAATAAGTAGTGAACTTTGAAATATTCCCTCATACAGGTAAAAAAATATAGCCAAAGAAATTTGGTAGGCAAAGAGTTAAAATGCTCACAGTCGCTATCCCACCACTGCAATCCTACCTTAAGCCGCTGATGGTTAGTTCATTATAATTGAGCAGAAGGACTGAGATTACAATAATAATTGTACTTCATTTGAATAGAATAAGTTCTGAGGTGAATAAGTAGTGAACTTGGAAATATCCCCTCATACAAGTAAAAAAAATACCAAGGAAATTTGTTAGAGCCATGGGGGAAATTTGGTAGGCAGAGAGTTAAATAACCAAACAAGGATTGACATAAAACCAATGAAGCGAACCATATTTACAGTGATATACAACTTGGTGGGATATAAATTTACTGTTTAAGTTCAAGATATTTCATCTTTTATTAGATCTTGAGAAACCAGCTGACCATATTCGAAATAGTGAAGATCTAAATCTACTTATTTGACCTTTTACTCAAAGGTCACCCGGCAATCCGGTTTCTCTTTCAATAAAATTTGATCGCTACTAACTGTTCAGATAAGTGGTTAGCAACCTGATGTCATAAGGTGTAATGGGATGGTATCCATAACAACTTACATTCTCTCGGGGGGTAATTTTCACCTTTAGTTGTCAAAATTCTTAGCAAATAAGGCAATTAGAGTAACCTCCCTTGACTTTCACTTTGAACTAAGCTGGTAGTTATTTTGAAAGTCTCTGTGCGAAATAAACAAATCTTAGAAACTTTTTTGAAAACAATACAACTGCATGCTTTAACACAAAAATATCATAGAATGTGTTCTTGATAACAATTACGTTCATTTCAGATAATTTTATGCTAAGAATTTAGCCAACTGACTTTCACTTTGAAACAAGACGGTAGCCATTTTGAAAGTGTCCGTGCGAAATAAACAAATCTTAGAAACTTTTTTGAAAACAATACAACTGTATGCTTTAACACAAAAATATCATAAAATGTGTTCTTAATAACAATTAAGTTAATTTCAATAATGTGCACGCACAATTTTATGCTAGGAATTTTAACAACTAAAGGTGAAAATTACCCTCTCGGGAGTGGTGGTGGTGGGGGGGGGGATATGTCCTATAAACACTAGAAAAAAACAGCAAAACATTACTGAGGAAATTTCACTTGTAGACTAATAGATACATTTTATTAGAAATGTACAAATACAAGGTTCATTCAATAAATAAGGGTCTCATGGGTATGACATTAAATTCATTGTAAGTTATCCTGTGTATGATGTTAAACTGCATCTAAGGATGAAGTTCCACTCCTGGAGCTCTGGGGAGTGTGGAGTACTCCTTCTCCATTACTTTCAGGTCCACCCTGACCCTGCATGTGTGGGGGAGTTAAAAGGCAAAGAATTTGTCATGTGGTAAATTTGGTTTCTTTGTTTAATGGCATATTAATCTTCATGGATTATTTAATGCCAAAGCCATCCTTGTCGAGAAATAGTTGTGATACTTTTCAACCCATAGCTGGAGGGATGGAGAGGTTCATACCTTTCCCAAAGGTATTAGTCTAAAAGTAAATGTAATAGTAGTAACAAAGGTTACTAAATGAGAAATTATAAAATGGAGGTTGGAAATGAAATGGAATCTTTATAACGTTAACAGAATACAATACTTGCCAGTGGCGTGAAGAAAGGTAAACCACTGCTAGTGGTATAAGACTACTCAGTATAATACTCCTGTATTTATGAGGATTGGGACATACCCATTAATATTTATAAGTAAGTAAAAAGTAAAGTCGTCGGGGTGGCCTAAAGTCGGTATCAGCCAATAAGCGAGGGAGTCTATCCCCTTTTAACTAGTGCTAAACCAAGGAGATTGTTCTTGCGTCTGAGGTGGACAATGGTCTAGTACAATGGTTCCCGATCTATGTGTCGTGACACACCGGTAGGTGTATCACGGGAAAGTATTCAATATTTAAGGTATAAACGAAAATATTATTTCAACAAAATCTGGTCTATATATTATATGGACCATATTACCTTTAGGTACCCCTTTTTGATCTCGATCAAGAAAGGACATGTTTTTCATTTACACCGTCAGTATCTGGTTGTTTGTTAGTGATTAGGGTTAGGATTTAGGGTTATAATTTTTTTTTAATCTAAAAATCGTCTGTTAAAACAACCAGATATTGATGGTGTAAATGAAAAGCATTTCCTTTCTTAATCGAGATCAAAAAGGGATGCCTAAAGATCATATGGTCCTATTATATATATTGATGTAGGAGAAACTGCCACATAGTAGGAAAAACTTCACTGTAACGATGTAGGGCGATATGAAAAAAGCCTCGTGCATTATTTGAATCTGTGAGTCAACTGAACTCAGGGATTCAGTCCGCTCGTCCTCTGTATAATCTTCCCTTTCTATTCTTCACCACGGGACGCATTCAAATCTTACACCGCTTTTAACTTTCCAAAACTGCAACTCGCTCCTCTTCACCTTCTTCAATCCTCTCATAATAACATCATCCTAAGACTGCCCCACGCTAGCTCAAATCACTGCTTTTATCGTCTTGGGATTCGCGCATTTTCTCCCATCTTCAACGAGAAGCAAACGATTTAAAGCAGCACTTCTCTTAACTCCCAGGTTTCGATCATCAACAGAGGGTGAGTGCTGCACGCTTTTCTCTATATCACAGAATCTATAGAATGTATTCCTTCTATGGGTGTGCCGCAAAAATTTTAAACAGCTCATTGGTGTGTCACCATACAAAAAAGTTTGGGAACTGAAGAATAAGTTCCAATTACCGTCGAACTGGGAAGACAAGGCAACAAACGATTGTAACTCAAATACAAACTCGAATGCTACAAAGTCCACTGCAAAATGACAAAGTATATATAAGACTCCACAATGTCATTCAAGTCAAGCAGCCAATCAGAACTCAAGGAGTGGAATCACCCAAATCACCCAGATTCATGAATGGATCATTCTTGATTCCTATTTATACTAGCTGTCTTGGACACTGCTTGAGTTCTACTTAGCTGCTGTTATTATAACCAACAGTAGACTAACTGATTTAAATAGGAACCACTGGTCTAGTAGACTAGCTCATTAACTGTTACACCACGAAAGGTGCCCTTGTGATCAATTCTGTTGCCAAATATGAAGTGGCTGAGAGCCAGAATTTTCTTTTGGTCTTGAGAGACGATGATAGATTTACTTCTGAACTTGTGCTTATTAATGTTACAGGAAGGTCATTTCTTTAAATAGTCCATTTTCCAATCAATAGGAAGATGGAATACAGTTATTTCTGAAAAGAGTTCATTTCTTTTTATGATAAATATTATCTTGAGTGTTTTTATAGAAAGTTTTATATAAACTTGTGTGTAAAGTATGTTAACGGATGTACCAAGACTGAAGTTGTATTTGCCAAGACAGAAATGAATGATGAATGAAAATTTCTTTAAAATAGTCCGTTTTCCAATCAATAGGAAGATGGAGGTTATTTCCTAGTTGAGTACATGATATTACAGAGTGACCCAGAAAAAACAGAACCCAAATTATTTATTTATTTTTCCATTAAACTAAACCTAAACCCCAACCCTAACCCTAACCCTTGTTGGACTTAAACTTAAAAAAAAAAATTTTAATTAAGTTTTATTACAAAATTTGTGGGTTCTGTTTTTTTCTGGGTCCCCTGTAATATTATGTTACTCAACTAGGGGGGGTTAGGGTTTAGGGTTAGTTTAATGGGAAAATAAATAATTTGGGTTCTGTTTTTTCTGGGTCACCCTGTAATATCATATTACTCAACTAAGAAATAACCAAGATGGAATACGGTTATTTCTGAAAAGAGTTCATTTCTCTTTATGATAAATATTATCTTGAGTGTTTTTATAAAAAGTTTTATATAAACTTGTGTGCAAAGTATGTTAACGAATGTACCAAGACTGAAGTTGTATTTGCCAAGACAGAAATGAATGATGAATGAAAATTTCTTTAAAATAGTCTTCTTGGCATTCAACAATTATTCAAGCACACGTTTTCTATTGGTCAAAGTACCTGGGGGGGAAACTCATCTTTTGCACAGAGGTAGATTTGGTGAGTATGGACAGTGAAGCATTTTTACAATCCTAGAAGCATTCAATTCATTAAATACTAGCAGAGCTACCAGGTGTTGCCCAGGATTTAAAAAGTTAAAAATAAATCTCTTATCTGTATCTATACATAGATTAATAAAAAGAAATGTTCTATATACTTTTTTATTATCTTTTATTCTTTTACTGAAGTTTGGTCTTTACTGGTCTCCACCAATTTTCCTTTTATAAAAAGGATATGTGCTCAGTTGTTGTACAAACATATAGATAGACAAATATACAGAATCTTTCTTTTATTTATATATATATATATATATTATATATATATATATATATATATATATTAATTTATTTAAGTTGCGCATGACTTTCACAATCAAAGGCATGCCGAATTTCGAATGATTACCGTGATCGTATTTCGGATGAGTTACGTCACACAATTTCAAATGAAAAATAACGGCTAAAAAACGCCAAATCCGTTGACTTCATTTTTTTTTTTTTTTTTTCTCATATACAGCATTTCATTTTTTTCTCCAGACTGTCTCATATCATATACCTTGGAAAAGGGTGAAGATTCACCTGAAATATTGGAATTGATCAAACCAGGAACAGAACAACAATTGAATATTAAAATTCTGATTTTTGTTCTGTTTTTCTTGTTTTTGTTCTTTTTTTCCAATGCTTCAAAAGACAAAAAAAAACAATGTTCACAAGAACAAAGTCTATACATAACATACATATTTTTATATATATATATATATATATAGATAGATAGATAGATAGATAGACTTCTAACAACTGGCATTCAGCTCTTTTATTCTAGTGATTTTTCCATTGGTCAATGCACCTCTGAAACTCATATTTTAATATAGTGTGAAGCTATAATGTCATCCACTTCTGCAGATTTTACACACGAGATGAATTTTCAGTTTATGAAACAAAGAAAAAAAGTTGTACAGAACTAGATCTGGTGAGAATAGACAGTGTTGCATTTTTACAATCTTATAAGATTTGGTCCTTACTTAGACTAGACGGGCAGTCGGAGAGAGCCCCTCAGATCAATCAGCTGGTCACATCAAGCCCTAGCACCTATATGATTGTCCCTACCTTATTGCCCCACTATAAAATAACTTCATGACAATTCTCCCAGCTATGAATAAAATAATACCATTACTTGGACCTTAATGAAGTGCCTAGAAAATAAGCTAGATGGAGTTGTACAAGAATGCTGTGCGTGACCTTAAACAAATCGTGGAAAAAACACCCCACAAAAAAGCAGCTGTGCAGCCACTTGCCACCTATTACACAGACCATCCAAGTGAGAGGAACAAGACATGCTAGCCACTGCTGGAGAAGCAAGGACAAACTCATAAGTAACGTTCTCCTATGGAAACCAGCACATGGGCATGCCAGTGTGGGCCGCCCAGCAAAGACCTGCATAGACCAGGTCTGTACAGATACTAAATGCTGCACAGAGGACCTATCGAGAGCAATAAATGATAGGGACGGTTGGCGAGAGATTTTCATGGATATTCATGCTACTGGCGTGACATGGTGATGACTGTTCTTCTACAAGGACGCTTTTGGTATTAAATAACCCACGAAGGTTGATATGTTATTAGATAAAGAAACTAAACTAAACTAGAGGCCCCTTCCAATCAATCAGCTGGTCACATCAAGCCCTAGCACTTATATGATTGTCCCAACCCTATTACACTTATGGCAAGCCCCAATCCTTGTTATCATATATGTGCTAGAAAGTAGTGGCTGGGGATCTTATTGTCCTAGGTATGACGTTAAACACTGTCTGATGGTGAGGTTCCAGGTCTGGGGAATGTGGAGCACCTCTTCATCACCATTGCCTCCAGGTCCAGAGTGGTAGTATCTGTTAGTGTCCCATCTGTGGGTTAAATAGAACAAAAGGAGTTCTAAAAAATGTGTTTTAAAAAGATTGTGTACACCTCAAGAATGAATAAAACAAAACTTTTTCAGCATAGAATAACCCAACAACGGTTGACATGCCATAAAATCCAACCAACCAATTTAAAGAGTGCCAGTCTGACTAGAAAGTAAGGAATTCAACCCTTTTTTATTATATATGTGCTAGAAGGTGTGGCTGAGGGTCTTCATGTCCTGAAGAGGTTCCAGTTCTAGAGGCCTGGGGAATGTGGGCACCCCTTGCACAATCTTGTGTTTTGGTTTACTACTTTTTGATTTTACCTCATTAAATGTCCTGGGTATGGATTAATCCAAAAAAAACACACAAAACGTCTTCAGCATAAAATAACCCAACAAGGGTTGACATGCCATAAAATCCAACAAACCAACCAATTAAAGAGTGCCAGTCTGACTAGAAAGTAAGGGATTCTTAGATTTTATGTTAGCGCCAGTGAGAAATGCAAAACTCTGAGTTATTCCTTTCAGAGAAACTTGTATTTATTCTTATTGAATTAAGAGTATTAAAACCGCACCAACAGGAAGTGGAAGGCTCTAACCTGATTGACAGTTGCAACCCTTTATCATCTCAAACGGCTTTTCTTATTGAATTCTTGTTGCATTATACACACAAGGCCGTCCCTTGTAAACTTGAGAAGCTAAGAGGAACAGACAGTAATTGAAATAGGCAGCCAAGTCACTGATAGGAAGAAAAGGAGAAAAAAAATGTTTTTAAGGATGAAAGAAATGGGACCTGTTCTGCGGTTTGGAATGTGTTAAAACTCAAACAGAAAACAGTAATTATATTTTCAGCTTTATTTCATCTTCTCTCTCATGTCACCCCATAATCTTATATGAAAGGATACAGAAAAGTCCTAAGCCCCACCAAGTGACCTAGTGTCATGGAATATACAGGGTTATTATAAAGTAACTCCCTTCCCTATTTTAAAAATCTTATTATTTATTTCGGAATGATTATTTTTACAAAAAATCAATATGAGAAGAACACACATAACATGAAGTTTTATTTAAAATTCTATATGAGCACAAGCATTCACCTCCAGCCTCTCAAGCCGCTCAGTAATGACATTAACTGATCTTCCCAGAAACTCTTGTGGAATGGCAGAAATAAGTTCTTGTATTCATCCTTCAAGATCTTCCAAAGTCGTTGGTTTCATAAAGTAGACTTGCGCCTTCAACCAACCCTAAAGAAAAAAAGTTGCTGGGAGCTTTTTATAATTTATGTGCTAGAAGGCAGTAGATGAGGGTCTTAGTATCCTGGGTATGATGTTAAATTGCATCTGGTGGTGAAGTTCCAATAGTGGAGCTCTAGGGAAAAATTGAATACCCAACAAGAATTAATAAAACAAAACATCTTCAACATCAAATAACACCAAGGGCTGACATGCTGTAAAATCCAACCAACCATTTGTCTGATGAATGCACCACTGTACACACACACACACACACACACACACACACCACACACATATATATATATATATATATATATATATATATATATATATATATATATACCTTTGAAAGGAAGGAAAAACTCAATAAACCATCATTCTGTAATAAATTTATTTTGACCAAAACTTAAAAGGCTTTTAGAAATTTAAATAAATAAATTTCCAAAACTCCCTAGAAGTTCAGTCTCATCAGACAGAAGGCACCCTTTTTGATCTCGATTAAGAAATGACATGTTTTTCATTTACACCGTCAATATCCGGTTGTTTTCACAGACAATTTTTTAGATTATTTTTTTATTATTATAACTCTAACCCCTAACAAACAACCGGATATTGACGGTGTAAATGAAAAACATGTCCTTTCTTAATCGAGATCAAAAAGGGGTGCCTAAAGGTAATATGGTCCCATAATCTCCATTATAATAAGATATATATATATATATATATATATATATATGACGTCCAATACGAAATATTATACCTGTCTGCATTGTACAATAATATCATACAAATATAATGTTCACATTGGATCACTAACACAATACATAACACAGACATTATTATTAACAGCATGATAAAAATACATTATATTAATTGCACAAAACATACGTAACCAAGAATACCAAACACAAATACGCATATTCATACGATCATAACATCACAGTCTTCACGCATTTTCATGCGCATGTGCATGACAACATATGCACATGCACAAAAAAATACACACATGTACAAACAAAAAGCGCATTCGACATCACGTTAACACGTAACACGAGAATACAGTTAAAAAACGCACACAATTAATCATTTACACCATTTCTATCATTTTAAAAAAAATCTATTTTGTTTACCTGACGAATGCATTAGCTGGAAACCATTGGTTGTAAATATTGTTCCCATGTAAATAAATAAAAGCTAAACCTTTTATTTGTTCATATATAAATGTATATATATATATATATATATATATATATATATATATATATATATATATGTAACATTGTGGTATTTTCACAGTACCAAAATTATGTACGTAATGTTCTAATATCGATATACGTTGTATAGCGGGTCTCGTCCACGTGCCTCCAAATTCACAGTGCTAAAATGGTGTTCGCCACGTGGTGGTCATCTTGTTGATAAAAATTACAATGCGAGAAATATGTAGTCACAACTGTTAGCCTTTATCGTGCTCGTCTTGTGGGTTCATATCAGACAGGAGGAAAGTGCAGAGAGACAGGGAGAGAGAACTATTAAACTACCGTAATACCCCACGGGACCAAGGACAGGTCTTAACCCTCCGCTGTCCCAAATCCAAAAAAGGCTGGTACCTTTCTTCGTTGTTCCACATCACCACGTGACTTCCGGTTCTGGTCAACACCCGAAACTTTCGGTTGACACTCAATTCTCCATTCGGGGGTCACGCCCTGGTCAATTCATTGTTCATCCTGTTTTGTGCTCATCACTATTTTTTAAAATCTTTACTCTCTCACTTATTTCTTTCTTCCTCCCCCTTCCATTAGTAGTCCTTGCCAAATGCAATCTTGCTACATATATATATATATATACTAGCAAATATATGCACCCTCTGAGTGCCAGTATTTAAGTTTAAATGTAATAAAATATTAGATTAAATCAGAAAGGCTAATGAAACTGAAGAAAAATTCAGATAAAAAGATTTGAAACGGAGGGGGTATAATCGGAAAATAGAACAACTGAAACTTACTCTTTCATCATTTCCATTTTTCAATGCAAAATTTTCCTAATTTAACTATTTAGTTAAAATAGGAAGTAAAGAATAAAATTACAGTTATTTCTTCTTGTTAATGAATTTCTTTTAGGATTTATTGAAGAGATTTTTACTCATATTCATTAAGATAAAACCAAACAATTAGAAATCAATAATACCAAGCACATATTTATTAAAATCAGTTTTTTTAATATCAATATGCAAATTAGCTTTACGTTTACACTGAAAACTGGTATTTTGTTGTATATATAAATACAATTGCATGTTATTAGTATTTAGGTAAGGCCAACAGTATTAATAATGTCAAACAGTTTTATTATTAATTGAGGTTTAAATAGAAATAGAATCCTGGTGAATGTGACGTAAATAACTAAGGGAATTGTGACTCGAGTAGTTATATAGTTTCGGTTACAGACAGAAAAACACACAATCTCCATTATAATAAGATATATATATAATTTTTTAAATTTGAGTTTAATAAATGTTTGACTACTAAGTGTTTTATTTTAACTTTGTTGTCCCTTTTGTGATCCTCACCTTTTATTTTATCATTTTGTAACCCTTTGCCTCCAGTGGCCAACTGACCTTGCTTAAGGTGACTTTTTAAAACAGTTTGTTGCTCTTTATTAGAAACAAAGAACAATTTCTTTTTATTGTTCATTTCCAATCTTCAGATTATTAATGGTCTGATGAATAGCTTTGATAAAAAGCAAGTGAAATTAAGAAATATGAATAAAAAAAAATTAAGAAAAATAAAAAAACAATAGCTGACAATTCTTTTTATCTAATAAAAATTCAAGACAATATTATTATTTGTTGACCATAGAATGAAGCTCTGTGTAATTTCATTGCAACTGAAATTAGGAAAAAAAAGAAAAAAGAAAAATGGTTGACAATAGTTTTTAAGAATCTAAGACAATATTATGATTAATGACCATAAACTGAAGAGTTGTGATGAAATGCAACTAAAATTAAGATGAAAAGATTTTGTTTGTTTTGTACAATTTTTTTGAATTGTTTCTTTTCTACAGTTAGTGTGAATGCTAAATAATTAAATGTATTTATTTTTTTTTCTTTCCATCTTGTTTAGCAGAGGCCGAAGATAAAAGTCCTTCATCTCCAAGAGAAACGGCCAGTGATCAGGTAATTAAACATTGTCTTCTTCCTATTCATTATTGTCCATTTTGTCAAATAATTCTTTGACATTATTTCAAGAATTTGTTTCGCATACATTTCCATGAAAAATTTTCATTCTTTTTTCTTCTTTTTTCTTTTTTTTTTTTTTCTTTATTTCTTCTTTTTTTTTTTTCTTTTTTTTTCTTTTTTTCTTCTTTTCTTTTCTTTCTTGTCTCTGTTTTTCTTTTCTTTCTTTTTTTTTTCTTTTTCTTTTTTCTTTTTTTTTTTTCTTCTCTTTTTCTCTTTTCTTCTTTCTTCTTTCTTTTTCTTTCTTTTTCTTTCTTTCTTTCTTTCTTTCTCTTTTTTCTCCTTTCTTTCTTTCTTTCTTTCTCTTTTTCTCCTTTCTTTCTCTTTCTTTCTTTTCTTTCTCTTTTTCTCTTCCTTTCTTTCTTTCTTTCTTCTCTTTTTTTTTCTCCTTTCTTTCTTTCTTTCTTCTCTTTTTTTTCTCTTTCTCTTCTTTCTTTCTTTCTTCTCTTTCTCTTTCTTTCTTTCTCTTTCTTCTCTTTTTCTCTTTCTTTCTTTCTTTCTTTCTCTTTTTCCTTTCTCCTTTCTTCTCTTTCTTCTCTTTTTTCTCTTTCTTCTTTCTTTTCTTTCTCTTTTTCTTTCTTTCTTTCTTCTTCTTTTTTCTCTTTTTTCTTTCTTTTCTTTTTTCTTTTCTTCTTTCTTCTTTTCTTCTTTTTTTCTTTCTTTTCTTTTTTCTTTCTTTTCTCTAGCTTTAGCTGGCTTACAGTACCTGGTTTTACTAATCTACCCATCCATCTCCCTGGAAAATAGTGATTCAACCATTCATGAACAACAATACCAAAATGTGGAGGATCAAAGTTAAGCAGTGATGAGCCTGTTCAATACTTAATTGGGTGACCATTTAAGCAACAGCAGATACTTTAAACAACCTGAATCCTTTGTTTAGCAAAAATGACTTCAATTGGCATTAAATAACCTAAAAAGGGTTGGACCAAGTAACCAATAAGCACCCCAAATCATCAACTTGATGAAAGGTTCATATTTTAACTCGTCACCGGTAACTTCCGCTTCCAAATTTTTGTAAACAAATGATTTTAATCAGAAGTTTAAAGAGATGTTGAACTCATAATAAATTAAATAAATAGATACTTGGTACACATAATCAAATTAAAATTCACTAGCAAAATCTTCTTTTAAATAAATACTTTTTAATCAGAAATTTATGAATATTTTTCAACACTTACGATGATTTAAAAAAAGACGAAAGACATTTTTATACTAAAATAGTTTTTACTTAATCCGAAGAGAAATGCAATTACATTTATTTAAATAAAAATACAGTTTTTATTTACAAAATATTTTAATGCTTATTTAGATAAAAGGATGGTGTTCAGAAATAGTATCACACAATTTGTAAAATTTGTTTTTGACAGATACAATATAATTGCAAAAATCGTCTGTTCGTTTATTTTCAAATATTTGAAAGCAAAACTTACCAGTGATGAGTTAAAATATGAACCTTTCATTAAGTTGATGATTTGGGGTCCTTATTGGTTACTTGGTCCAAAGGGTTTATATACTGAAAACAAAACAACCAAACCAATTGGTCTAGGAGAAGAAAAACTCTGAATTCAATCCTGCTGTGCTCTACTTAAAAACTGACCCTGTGTCACATGTTGCTTATGACAGAGAAGTTGGAAAAATACATATATACAGGGTGATTGTAAAGTAACTCCCTTCCCTATTTTAAAAATCTTATTTATTTTTTAATCATTATTTTTATAAAAAATAAATATGAAAAGAACAGACATAACATGGAGTTTTATTTAAAATTCTATACGGGCATCAGCATTCGCCTCCAGCCTCTCAGGAATCGCATCAATTGATCTTCCCAGGAACTCTTGTGGAATGGCAAGATTGAATTCTCATATTCGTCCTTCAAGTTCTTCCAAAGTCACTGGTTTTGTAGTGTAGACTTGCTCCTTGAAGCAACCCCAAAGAAAAAAGTCGCAGAGTGTTAGATCAGGTCTTCTGGCCAGCCACTCATGCGGATCACATCTACCCATCCATCCCCCAGGAAAATGGGGATTGAACCATTCACAAACAACAATGGGAAAATGTGTAGGAGTACCAACAATAACACAGATTTAATTGCCATATATTAAGGAACATACATTGAAGAATTTAGAAAGATGTAACTGCATATAAAAAAAATCATAAATAGTTTAAAATTGGGAGTTACTTTTCAATTACCTGATATATATATAATAAATAAAAATGAATTAAATGAGTCGAATAAATGAAAAATCCTTTCCCAGGGACCTCTCTCAAAAGTAAAAAAAATTTTTTTAAATAAATAAAGGATAAAAATTTAAAAAATAAAAGTAAATTTTTTTGAGAGAAGAGTCCCTAATGGAAAGTTTTCCTCATCTATTATTGGACTCTTTTGAAGCATCAAATTAATATAATTATTATATAAGTTATTGGAGAAGATAAAATCGGTCGCTTACCTTCGTGGTGTTCTATTCAGAAAAGATTTGAATTGTTTTATATATATCTAATCTAGTCTGATCCACATCCGGTGGATATTGCAACAATGTATCAGTTTTGAATTTAAAATAAAAGATATAATAAAAATATATATATATATAATGTAGTATATTAATAAAAATTGAAAAAACACAGGTTTAAATGAGTTAAATGTTAAGTTTATTGGCCAATGCTGCAGTGTTTCGATCTATTAATTAGATCATCTTCAGGGCATTTGTTGGTATATGGAAGGTGATAAAAAGTTTTTATCACAGAATAATGAGAAAAGCAAGTGATAGTCCATGTTTATCAGTCTGAAAAAAGTGGACGGTTTGAAATATGACGTCAAATATTCTCTTTTATGAGTATGAGAGTGTGTAAGTGTGTGTATCGAAAAAAGCATTGTGCATTTTTTAGGTGTTTTGAATGTGTGGTTATGCGTGTGTGTATAAATCTTTTGCGATAAACGACATCAAAATAAACTTCAAGATTGTGTCTGTGTGTGAGCATGATTTTCATTGAGAAAAGATGTTATCACTTGCTTTTCTCGTTATTCTGTGATAAAAATTTTTTATCACCTTCCGTTTACCAACAAATTCCCTGAAGAAGATCTAATTAATAGATCGAAACACTGCAGCGTCGGCCAATAAACTTCATATATATATATATATATATATATATATATGAAAATAATTATTACCTTCTGTCATTTTGCTGCATACCTGAGGATTGGCATAAGACAAACTTTCTAATTTTTATATGCCAATGTCTTAAGAAAGGCATGAATCCATATTTTCTCTCCCCAACTATGAGTAAACTATCAGAGCCTACTGGGCCCTTTAACCTTAGTTGGCAAACAGTCTAAGAGAATTTCAAACCAGAGTTGGGCTTTTGTTGATGTTATTTATGAGGAATGTAGTTAGCAGTTTCTGCTGTTATTAAGTTGTCACCCATCTAAGTACTGAATGGGTTCATTGTTGCTTAACTTCAGTGATCTTATTTACTTATCTTTGTTCAGTGTAACATACATATCTCAAGTTGCTTACAGTACATGCTTTTACTAACTGGTAACTCATCTAAGTACTGAACCAGCTCTTCATTGCTTAACTTCTTTTAATTTACTAAGATTGCTTAGTCTGACACACAAGCTCTAGGTGGCTTACAATACCAGCTGTTACTAAGTGGTCACCCATCTAAGTACTAAACAGACTCATGATTGCTTAACTTTCATTTACTTATTTACTAAGCTTTGCCTAGTCTTGTATGCAGGTCTTGGGTTGCTAACAGTACTTGCTGTTAATAAGTGGTCACCCATCTTAGTACTAAACAGATACATGATTGCTTAACTTTAGTGATCTTATTTACCTATCTTTGTTCAATGTAACATACATGTCTCAAGTTGCTTACAGTACCTGCTTTTACTAAGTGGTCACCCATCTAAGTACTGATTAGGCTCATGCTTACTTAACTTCTTTCTTTTTCTTATTTACTTAGTTTTGACTTGTCTGTTGTATACTGGCCTCAGTTGTTTTATAGTGCCAGTAATTACTATGTGGTCACATATCTAAGTACTGAACTGGTTCCTTGTTGCTTAACTTCAGTGATCTTATTTATTAATCTTTGTTCAGTATGACACATGTCTCAAGTAGATGGGTGACCACTTTAACTAAGTGGTCACCCATCTAAGTATTGATTAGGCTCATTGCTGCTTAACTTCAGGAACCACTGCTTTTAGTAGGGCTTGACTTATAAGTCAATTCTATGAGTTAATATCTATTTTTATGTTTGAATCGTCACTTCTGTAATTTTTCTAAAAGAAAAAAAAAAGTTTTGGAATTTGTGAAAACTTTTGTTTTTTGTCTATTTTTTGTTTGTTTGTTTTTAGTATTTTTTTTTTTTAAAGAACATGTTTCTAATCTGAAAAAGTTGAAATCTTTAAATTGTTTTAAATAATTAGATATAAAGAAAACATGATTTTTTTTTTTTTTTTTTTTTTTTTTTTTTCAGTCTCTGGCATTTACTTTTTTTTTTCACTGTTAAAATCTTGAAGTAAAAGTTGATTGTGTAAAATGAATATAAAAAAAGTAATGCTTGAGAATGAATTTGTCCAATTATGGTTTTTCTGCAGAAAAAAAAAAAAGAATGTTCTTGAAAGTTCCGTGTCTGTAATTTCCATTCTTAATGGCTTCGTCTTCCTGATAACGTAGGAACATTACAAATAATGTGCATATTTAGGTCATTTTTTTCTTTCTTTTTTCACTTCTTCCATGAAAAGAAGTTTTTATAGAAACAATCATATTGTTTCTAACAGACTGAACCAACTAACTGAAATAAAATCCATAAATCATTGATAAGAATATGTTTACTTTGAATCAATATATCTAACTTTTTATAAATTTAAACTCTTCGATTTTCTTCTCATAAAAATTTACTTAGGCAATATCATGGGACAGTTTTAGCACAATTACTGCAACAACCTGCAATAATAGTTAATATATGAAGACAAACACGGGATGTTGCAATGGATGAATGTTTATTTTGGTGATAATATCGACACTATAACGTTTCTATCTTCCT
The DNA here is from genome assembly GCA_023376005.1 of Doryteuthis pealeii. Lineage (NCBI taxonomy): Eukaryota > Metazoa > Mollusca > Cephalopoda > Myopsida > Loliginidae > Doryteuthis > Doryteuthis pealeii. The sequence goes on along the minus strand of CM042155.1, from coordinate 25,937,462 downwards.
GACCTTCTTCAGGACATGAGATGAGTTCTTGTATTGGAGAATTCAATTCTCTTACTGAGTGATCTTATTTACCTATCTTTGTTCAGTGTAATATACATGTCTCAAGTTGCTTACAGTACCTTCTTTTACTAAGTGGTCACCCATCTAAGTACTGATTAGGCTCATGCTTACTTCTTTCTTTTTCTTATTTACTAGGTTTTGACTTGTCTGTTGTATATTGGCCTCGGTTGTTTTATAGTGCCAGTAATTACTATGTGGTCACCTATCTAAGTACTGAACTGGTTCCTTGTTGCTTAACTTCAGTGATCTTATTTACTAATCTTTGTTCAGTATGACACATGTCTCAACTAGATGGGTGACCACTTTAACTTACTTTGGTGATAATATCGACACTATAACGTTTCTGTCTTCCTGGCCTTCTTCAGGACATGAGATGAGTTCTTGTATTGGAGAATTCAATTCTCTTACTGACGAATATCTTTAGTCACAAGTGGGAGGAGTGTGGTGGTCAGCTGCTGCAGATGTGGATTGAATATTTGGGAGGGAAGTATGGATTGATTTTACTCCCATATATATCTGATGAGTCTATTTTTATGTGTATAGATATAATTACTCATCAGATATACCAACAAAAACTACATATATATATAGGAGTAAAATATGGAAATAAATCCAACAATATACAGAAAATAGAAGAAAAAAATAAGATTCATTTCATTTGGAATACTTTGTTTTTTCTATTTTCTACATATATGTAATAAATCTATTAATAATGAAGATTGGGTGTTTTTCTGTCTGTAACCAAAACTACATCACAGCTTACATCACAATTGTTTCAATGATTGCATAAGTTTATCAATAAGTATTTAATTTATAGTCAAAAATCGTTAATACATAGAATAAAAACAACCCTGTGTTATATACACACAAAATTTAAGTAATCAGTTTTTAAAATTTTTTTTTACTCTCATCCTTTTTTTTTCTTCAGTAACAAGAAGTTAACTAAAAATTTACAAATAAATAAATACCTATGATTTTGTGTAAAATTTATGTGCAAAATATTCAAAATAATTATTTAATTAATAATTAATAAATACATGCAACATTTTATTTGGGGTGGACACGACTAAGTTCCAATTTCAAATTGTTTTATTTTATTTTTTTTACTCCTTTAATAAATTTGATGATTTTGCTTACTTATGATACAAACCTTCTGATATTGAATATTTAACTCCCCTACCCCTCCTCAGGCAATGTATTTCAAAAATCAATGTTTACACCACCTGGAGGGTACTTTTTTGTTGCTAGTAATAATAATTGCTAGTAATAATAATGAATGAAAGATGGACTTGTATGTTGAACAAACAATGGTTTTATATAATGCAGAGCAGAGCTATCACTTCTACCAAATCCAACACTTAAACTTCAAACTGTGTGGGACCAGATAAGTTGTTTATCTCACCATGTGTCATGGCAACCTTTCTTCTCTAAGCTGCTCTCTTCTCACAATGCAATGCGTCCTAACTGGTAGACACTTCTTGACCTTACTGACAAAGGGGAGCAACTATCCACCTTTTGTTAGGGTGACCATAACAGTTTATCAAGCCCTGTGAAAGCTTTCACCCTGGGTCGGTTGAGTCAATGCCATCCAATGAATTCACCATGGTGAATTCATGAAAAAAGTATCAAAGGAATAGGAAATTCACAAGTGGTCCCCAAACCCTGCATGCATATCCAGGCCAGGGGAAGGAGATGCCTTTGTTTGCCGCAGATTTTCCATGACGCAGTGACAAGTAAGCCAAAAGCTGTCAATTCCTGCTGATGATGGAGATAGCCTTTGGATTTTCAGCAGAGCCCCCTTTAGCTGTGTTGTGGCCCTAATATCACTGGGTGTCAGACCAATCTGCCTTGGTAGGAGGGCCTACCAGAAATTTGCGATTTGGATGGTATAGCAACTGTCATGCCCCATGTGCTTCAGTCACAATTTGGTTCATCAACAATTTGCAATAGTTTGTTTGGTTTTACGGCATATAAACCATGGTGGGTCATTTACTGCTGGCAAAGTTTTATAAAGATTCGCAGTGATAGTTTGGAAGAATTTTTTAAACTCAATTTTTTTTGTAAACAAATTTTCTATTCAACCCATAGATGGGACCCTAACAGGTACTACCACTCCATGTCAGAGTGGACCTGGGAGCAATGGTGATGAAGGGGTACTCCACATTCTCCAGACCTCCAGAACTGGAACCTCACCATCAGTTTAATGTCATACCCAGGACAATATGACCCTCAGCCACCACTTTCTAGCACATATATGATAAAAAGGGTTGGGGCTTGCCATAAGGGCAATAGGGTTGGGACAATCATATAGGTGCTACAGCTTGACGTGACAAGCTGATTCATCGGAGGGCGCCTCTCTGATCGCCCGTTTAGCCTAAGTAAAAGCCAAAGTGGGATGTTGCAGATCATGGACTGCTCATCCACCAGGATTCTATTCTTAAGCATCACAGGTCACTACCCACGGTTAACAGGTGGCCCCATTGGTGGAGTCTTACCCCTCTGCACAGGTGCAGTGTATTCTAAAGCCCCAGCGGACAGGGATGGTTTGCATTAGTTCATACACAATTTAGAAGTGCTGACAACTTCCTGCTGTGTTGAGTTTTTTGGTATATAACCATTGTTCATGGTGGACACTGAATCGGTTTCTGACGATGTGAATATTGGTGGATGGAGATTTGGTTAAGATTCTATTGATTTGCTTGGTAACTCAATCAATTACAACACAAACATCTTCCTCTGACTGACAGAGAGAAAAAAATGAAGACATTTCTATGGGGCAGAGCAAAACTGAAAGTGTATGCTTTGTTATATACCCTACCTATGAACATTAATGGGTATGTCCCAATCCTCATGAATTATGCTGACTGAGTAGTCTTATATCACTAGCAGTGGTATATATATATATATATATATATATATATATATATATATACACACACACACACACACACCAACCCCTCCGCACGAGCAGGATGTGACACAAGGTCAGTTTTTTAAGCGGAGTTCAACATGTTTGAATTCAGAGTTTTACTTCTCCTAGACCGGTTGCCTAACCAAGAGCCCAGTCTGCCCTACTATTCATCCATAGCTGGAGGGAGAGTAGCATTCATACCTTTCCCAAGGGTATTAGCACTAAGTAAAATGCAATTACCACATCCAGGATTTGAACCCGGGGCGGCAAGTCCATTTCCCATGACTTTAACCATTACACCACATGCTTCCTACCACTAGCAGTGGTATAAGACTACTCGCCACTGGCAAGTATTGTATTTTGTTAATGTTATAAAGATTCCATTTCATATCCAACCCCCATTTAGATATTTCTCATTTAGTAACCTTTTTTAGGTTACAACAATACTAAGTACCTTCATGAGACACATATAATTACGCAACACTTCTGCCACAAGCAGGATGTGACACAAGGTCAATTTTGTAAAGCTTGTTTGAATTCAGAGTTTTTGTTCCCCTAGATTGGTTGCTTAACCAAGGCTAAAGAACCTAGTTTGTCCTACTATTTACCCATAGCTGTGGGTGAGGGGAGAATAGTTGGATTCATGCCTTTCCCAAGGGCATTAGCATGAAGTGAAATGCAAACAGGAAATTTCCTGTTAAAAAAAAAAAACAAAGCTACTTTCTGCCAATTATCAGAATTCATATCCCTGAAATGTTATGGGTTGGTTATGTGCAATGTATCAGGAATTCTTTATGGAAAAATTGCATCCCTAGGTGCGTCCTTGGGATGCATAAATACAATTTACAGTTTCCTTTTAGATTTTTGTGTGTCAGGGATGAAAGAAGCATACCTATCAGCATCTCTGTATAATAATAATAATATAAGGTGTACTAATGACCACAGCTTATATTTATAGACTGTTCCAAAACAGTATTGGCTGAATTGACAAATCAAAAAACGCCCAAACATGTATTTAATTTACTATTTAAAGGTGTTGATAAATTGTCCTAAAATTACTTGCTGGAAGGACTGCTTAAAGGAATGACCAACAGGATCAACTCTAATACAACTTTCTACTTTGAGGACAGATCAACAGACAAGGATTAAAACTGATACTACATCTTTCTACTTCAAGAAAGGATCAAACTTTATGCCACAAAGAATCTTCACTGTAAAACTGCTTTCAACTACAGCCCTAAAATAGCCATGCAAATAATAACACCTTTACACATTCAGAAGTAGCTGTAAGCAAAATTTTGTCTGCAATATTTTAAGTCATGGTTTGTTCAATCATTCTCGCATGGCACTTTTGCTTTTGATATTCTTGGAAATGAAAAAAAAAAGAAAATCTTTTCTTCAGCAATAGAGATATTAGGATGTTTACAGCAACATTTATAAACAATTACCTTTTCAAATTTTTCCTACAAAGACAATCTTAAAAAAAAAAAGAAGAAATTATTTTTAAATACAAGTTTGTTTATTTCCACACCAAATTCTCTAATTTATCTTTAGAACTTTAAATAGAAACAAGTTTCAACATTTGCAGTAATTGTTTGATGTTTGGGTAAATAATGTCAAATTGTATGCATTAAAGAAAACACAGGAAGAAGAAAGAAGTAAAAGATAAATATAGAGTTTGACTATGAAAATCTTATTATAATGGAGATTCCTTTACTACGATGTTACAATCCAGCACGTTAGCCACTACACCACGGGTACCCCTCCCTAAATGTTCTTGTATGTGTAAATGAGTTTATCTGGTCTTTTCTTCTGTTTATTCAGTGTTAGTAATATCTCATCCACAGAAAGCGATGTTAATGCACGCATAATAAAGGCATGGTCTGCTATAAACAGATTATCAGTCATATGGAAATCAGACCTCACTGACAAGCTAAAGTGACAATTCTTCCAAGCCATCATTGTATCAATGCTACTGTATAGCTGCACCACTTAGACCCTTACAAAACACCTAGAGAAAAAGCTAGATGGGAGCTGCACAAGAATGCTGCATGCAATCTTACACAAAACATGGAAACAACACCCCACGAGAGAATAGCTGTATGGCCACTTGCCTCATATCACACAAAACCTCCAAGTAATATGAACAAGACACACTAGACACTACTGGAGAAACAAGAACAAACTCATAAGTGACATTCTCCTATGGAAGCCAGCATAAGGGCACGCCCGTGTGGGCCGACCAGCAAAGACGTATATTTACCAGCTCTGCACGGATACTAGATGCTGTGCAGCAGATCTCCCAATGGTGATGAGTGATAGGGACAGTTGGTGAGAGATTGTCATGGATATCCATGCTGCTGGCATGACATGATGATGATAATGATATCACAGATATATTAATGCTAATATTAGTCCTTGGTGAGTGGAGACTTGATTAAATACTTTCCCTACTTCCAAACATTCCAATAACTGTATAAAATATGCAAGAGTGAGACTAATTTAGCTAGACACACATCAGTAATCAAATACTGGGCTTGAAACAGATTTTTGACCCCTGAATATATGCCAGAGCCATCTAAAGTGTGAGGAAATATTGTCCTTTGTGTGACTGTTAAACAGATTTGGTCTACAAAAATCCATGCCAACAACTACAAATTTTGTGTTCCTTTAATATTTTATTCTATTGTACTTGCAGAACCTGTGGATATACCACAGTATAATGATTTAATTATTACAATGTTTGATATATTTACTTAAGAGATATTGCAAAATACTCCAGGGTATAATAATCTTGATTTAACTCTCTCTCACTCTTTTTTTCTTTCTTTCCTTCTGTTCATCTTTTCATTATGTTCGATTGAAACAGATTAGCATTATCGCTCCTGTGCGCTCATCCACTCTCTCTATATTTTCCCTACTCTCTTTCTCTTATATTTTTTTCTGTCTAACTTGTCCTTTTTCTTCCCTTTCTTTATAATAAAAAAGGAATGGTCTACTATCAAATTCTTATTTCTTATGAGTTTCATCACCTCAGCTAAATAAGAATTTGGCAGATAAGCAACACCAGATAATCAGTATTTACATTTTTGCATTTCATTTGGATGATTTGGACAGTTTCATTTTTAACCAGAGGGTGTTGCAAGATGATAATGATCACACAAAATAGGAAAACAAGTATTGATAATCTTGATATTGGTATTTTAAGATCCTGTCAAAATGTGTTGGATCATTTTTGTATATAAGGTGTGCTATAATACACCACTTAAATTTATAGACTAAGCGAGGTCACATGGTTTAAACTTCAACCAATCAACAGCCAAAATGTGTAGCTGGTTGACTACTTAATCACTGATACAGTGGCGTCCATTTGCAATCATTGACGAAGGACTTGCAATACTGAGGAGCACCAAGGAATGACCAAAGGATTCTTTACCAAGGATTTCTGCTGGACAAGCGCTCTTGCTTGAAGCCTAAAGGATGGCCCATAAAATCATAACAAAATGAAACTTAGTGATTAAATATCTCTGTATTAGATCTATGAACTGTGCTAGACTTATCATTCTATACACAGTAGAACAATGTTTCAAATTTTATTAATTTTGGTTTCAGACACAATGAAAGTTAGATTTCGGTAGCTATAAGGTAAGAAAAAAAAATCAAAAAATATATCTGCCAAAACATTATATGAAATACAAGAAAAGGGATAATTTTGATTTTTCAGACTGTGGTCCTCATCTTTATTGTGGTATGTATAAACACTTTTCAGAAGTTGTATCCTCCGGCTTTTCAGGTGTTCCCTTGTGTATCCGAGTATAGTAATGATCCAACATAGGAAATAATTTTTAATAGTTTGACAGTTCATTTAAAATGATTGATAAAAATGATTTCCCTGGCTAGATCATTACTATACTCGGATACACAGGAACACCTGAGGAAATCTGGAGGATATATCGTCTGGAACATTGTGTTTATACATACCACAATAAAGATGAGGACAACAGTCTGAAAAATCAAGATTATTCACATCAAGCCTTATCTAAAAAAATACAGACAAATAAGAAAAAGGGATGACTGAAAAATGAAATAGTGGAAATAATTGACTCCGGAATATCAGATGGTACCAACATTCACTTGCACCACATAGGTGACAGTTTAAATTGTGGGAGGTATTTCTGCCATCCACTGTATATTTCCAAACCTGTTGGCTGGGGCTTTATAATACAGCAACTGCACTTCTGCAGAGGGGTAAGATCCCTCCAATGGGGTTGACTGTGAGTGGTGACCCATGATGCTTAAGGATGGAACCCTGGTGGCTGAGCAGTTGATGACATTCAACACTCCACTTTGGCCCTTACTTAGGCTAGATGGGTAGTCAGAGAGGGCCTCCTCCAATCAACCGGCTGGTCATGTCAAGCCCTAGCACCTATATTATTGTCTAACCCTATTGCCTTTATGGCAAGGCCCAACCCTTTTTATCATGTATGTGCTAGAAACACTGGCTAGGGGTATTGGCATCAAATTCTCTGATGGTGAAGTTCCAATTTTGGAGTTCTGAGGAATATGAAGTACTCCTTTAACGTGATTACTCCCAGTTTCACTCTAACCCGGAGTGGTAGTACCTGTTAGGGTCCCATTTATTGCTTAAATAGATCAAAATGTGTTTAAAGAATTTGAGTTTGAAAGAAAAAATTGATTACCCATCAAGAATGAGTAAAACAAAAATGTCTTTGGCATAAAATTACCCAACAAGGGTTAACATGCCGTAAAATCCAACCAACCAACACAGGTGACAGTTTAAATTTTGGGAGGTATTTCTGCCACACCCTGTATATTCCAATAAACCTGCATATTTCTGTTTGATGTGTTTGATCAAATTCTTTTTGAGAGAATTCCGCAAATATCAAGACACATTGTAAATTATTATGAAGCATTTTGGGTTTACTTGTTTTCATTTTAGGGACATTTCACGGCAATGTGATTTAGTCTTCTTCTTCTTCAGTTGCACAAAAAGATTTGAATTTGTTCAGATTTCTGCTTCAATAGAAAAATCAAATAATGGATTTCTTCTTTAAATTCTATTCTATCTCTCCTTTTCTCCTTCTGTCTCACTGTATCATCATCTCTCTCTCTCTTTCTGCTTCCTTTATTCTTTATTATCCCTATCTTACTTCTAAACTCTATCTCTGTCCGACCTTATTACCTCTCACTCTCTCCTCTCTCTATATATATATATATATATATATATATATATATATATATATACTCACTGTCTCTCTGTTTAATCTCTCTCTCTCTCTCTCTCTCTCTCTCTCTCTCTCTCTCTCTCTCTCTCTCTCCTTTGATTGTTCAATCTCTCTCTCTTCTTGATGATCTCTCTCTCTCTCTCTCTCTCCTTTGATTGTTCAATCTCTCTCTCTCTCTCTCTCTCTCTCCTCTCTCTCTCTCTCTCTCTCTCTCTCTCTCTCTCTCTCTCTCTCTCTCTTCTCTCTCTCTCTCTCTCTCTCTTCCTTCTCTCTCTCTCTCTCTCTCTCTCTCTCTCTCTTCAATCTCTCTCTCTCTCTCTCTCTCTCTCTCTCTCTCCTTTGATTGTTCAATCTCTCTCTCTCTCTCTCTCTCTCTCCTTTGATTGTTCAATCTCTCTCTCTCTCTCTCTCTCTCTCTCTCTCTCTCTCTCTCTCTCTCTCTCTCTCTCTCTCTCTCTCTCTCTCTCTCTCTCTCTCTCTCTCTCTCTCTCTCTCTCTCTCTCTCTCTCTCTCTCTCTTTCAGTTTCTTTTATTCTTCCTTATCCCTCTTCATTCTTCCCACTTCTCCCTTTTCCTATGCTCCTGTCCTAACTCATCACCTTTCTTTCCTTATTTCTCTCTCTCTCCTCATTCTTTTCTTTCTTCTCCTACTCTCTCATAACAAATGAGAATCAATCTTCATTCATATTTGATTTTTGTTATTGATTTTCTATATCCAATCATTTCTCTCTCTCTTTCTCTCTCTCTCCAACTATCTGTCAGTTGTTCAAGTCCCCACCCCCCATAAACGTTGCTGGCAGCCACATGTCATTTATGGTTTGCTCTTCAGATCCACTCAATTTATGAGTTCACTTAAGATTCGTGCATAGGTTAACTCTTTTTCTCTCTCACAAGAGTCCACAGTAAATATTTCCTAAGACTAACCTTATCTGGCACAAGGTCATCATAGTTGAGCTCTTTGTGAGTTTGATACACTATCTCCTTATAGTGTCTGACAGAACAATCTCCCAGATTTAAGATTATGGCTGAGTAATCTATGACTTGGAACACTCCACTTTGGCCATTACTTAGGCTAGACAGTTAGTTGGAGAGACCCCTTCAAATCAATTGGCTGGTCACATCAAGCCCCAGTAGCTATATGATTGTCCCAACCCTATTGCCCTTATGTTAATAGATTTGGGGAATTGAATTTATTTATCAGGAACTTGGACTTTAACAAAACACTTGAAGAAATATCTAGATGGGATCTACACAAGAATGCTGCGTGATGTTTTGAACAAAACCCTACAAAACAGCGGCTGTACAACCTCTTGCCACCCCATCTTTCAAACCATCCAAGAAGAAGATATGCTTGGCATCACTCCTGGCAGGTCTTCTACTGTTGTATACCCCATTGTGGGTATATAAACGAGAAAGAAGACTAGAATATAAACAAGAAAGGAGACTTTCTTTTATAAGAATAATAGCCAATTAAATAATTATTGAAATGAGTAAAAAAGAAATCTCCAAAAATTAATCATTTATTACTTTTTATACATTTCATTTTCCGATTTTCACTACTTATTTTCTTATAAAATATTCCACTTAAAATTTTTTTTTCTATTTACAAATTCGGTCTTTTATCTTTTTATTTATACTGTAATTAATATCAAACAAGGACTAACTCGCCAATATTTTACACCCCCAAAGTAAGGGGGGGGTCAAAATTAAGTGACCTGCAAAAAAAATGAGAAAGTTTTGAAATAAAATAAATAATTCATCATAAAGATCATTCATTGATAAATAAACACTGAAGATTTCATTAAAATCCAATAATTCCCTGATTGTTGGTAAATTATTTTCGGGGGGAGGGGTCTAAAGTCATTTTGTCAAAAACACATTTTAGGCCAATTTTGGGACTACTTAAGTAAAGTCGTCGGGGTGGCCTAAAGTCGGTATCAGCCAATCAGCAAGGGAGTCTATCCCCTTTTCACTAGCGCTAGACCAAGGAGATTGTTATTGCATCTGAGGTGGAGCACCACACCTACCATTAGCTCCTTACTTTACCGCACAGACCCCTGTGCTATTCATATGCTGAGTAGGCGAGGGCCAGTATCGAACTAGGAACCTTATGGTTTCTAGCCGAACAATGCAATAAATACAAGGCAGGAGACAAATTTTGCCGACTTTGCATGGAGGAAAAACTTGCAATAGCTAATTATATAAAAAAAACAAGCAATCTACTACACCAAAGAACAAAAATTTTAAACATATGTAAACATAAAAAAACATGGCTCCTTAGTCAATAAAAATAAAAATAAAATAAAAATAAAAAAACAAAAAATAATTATAAAAGAGACAGAGTTGAGACTTACTTGTTTCTTCATTTCTTCCTCTCGTCGCCATGTTTCCTCCTCTTCTTCTTTGGTTGTCATCCTGTCGTCTAGCTGTCTTATTACTAAGGGCTTCTTTTTAAGGGCTAACTTTTTAGTCATGCAATTAATCAACTCACAAGACTTTTATTTTCTTGATCAAGATTTATTTAACCCATTCTGATTCACCGCGCAGGGAGTTAACAACCCCAGCAGAGAGATACACATGCTCTCAGCTTCACTCCAAGGTTGAAACTGAAATCTAAATCTAGTCACGTGTTTCTCGTGACGTGTTCTCTAGGGGTCAGATGGGGTTACCAACAGTCCTGGTATTTTTCCACTGGCTGATATGAAAGCCAATGGCCCCTTATTCAGCTACAGGGTTTGTCAACAATTCATGCTACCACATAAATTATGTAACCTGACATGTCATTTAGAAACCGTTGAAGATTGATGTAGATTTTTGCTGGTCAGCCTACACTGGTGTGTCCATGCATAGGTGTCTACAGGAGAACATCCGTTTTGGGTTCACCATTGCTTCTCCTGTAGAGTCCAGCAGAGTCCAGGCCTTGTTTTTCTTATTTGGATGGTTTGTGGAATAAGGAACAAATGGCCATACACCTACTTTTTTGTGGGGGTGCTGCTTCCAAGATTTGTTCAAGACAACACACAGCATCTTTGTGTAGTTCCCATCCAGCCTTTTTTCCAAGTGGTGCCTCTATACAGTAGCACTCACACGACTACAGCTTGGAAGGATTCTTACTTTCTTATCAGAGATCAGATTTCCATATGATTGATAACCTGTCTATAGCAGTTCCATGTCTTTCCTATGTGTATATTGATATTGCTTTCTGTAGATGAGATATTACTACCTAGGTATTATAATTGAAATCATATGACTGTGCAAATTATTTGTATTAAGAATAGGTACTTGAAGCTCTAATTGTTTTTATAAAATATATATGTGTCATAGGAGGAGAAGCTCTCAAAGTAGTTTTTAATTAACAAGAAGAGAGCCCAGTTTTAGGTTGAATTCAATTTTCTTTCTCCTAGGTCAGTTACTATACCAAAGTTAAAGGGCTCAGTTTGCTCTACTATTTACCTATGGCTGGAGGGAGAATAGTTATATTCATACCTTTCCCAAGGGTATTAGCGCTATGGGGAATGCAAACAGCCTTCTCCCGGATTTGAACTTGTCTTGCTATGACCATTTTTTATGATGTAACCATTACACCACGCAAGTTACTGATGATTATTATTAAAAAGGAATAATTGCTTGCAAATAACATAAAAATGACTGACTTTGGTAGTAAATGACCCAATAAGAGTTAACATGCCATAAAATGGACTGAAAGGAGATGGGTGATCACCCAGATAAGAGAGTATCTATATTCTAAGATATATTTTCTTCTGAAGAAACCTCTTTTCTTTTTCTTTTTTTTAACAGTATATGATATCAGTAGTAGTATAATAAAGTCGGTGGAGTGTCCTATTGTCAGTATAAGCCTGTCAGGTGGGACTTTAGAATACACCAACTGCACCACTGAAGAGGGGTAAGATCCCTCCAATGGGGCCACCTGTTGGCCATGGGTGGCAACCTATGATGCTTAAGGAATGAACCCTGGTGGCTGAGCAGTCCATGACATGCAACACTCCACTTTGGCTCTTACTTAGTCTAGACGAGCAGTCGTTGAGGTCCTCCCATCAATTGGTCAGTCATGTTGAACACTAGCACCTATATGACTCGGGGAATATAGAGTACCTCTTTATCACCATTACTCCCAGATCCACTCTGACCTGGAATAGTAATAATTGTTAGGGTCCCATCTATGAGTTGAATAGAAAAAATGAGTTTTAAAAAATGTGTTCAAAAAAAAAAAAAAATTGATTTTAAAACAAACATTCAGTTTGTTTTTTTTTAAAATTTGAATACCCATGAAGAATGAATAAAACAAAATGTCTTCAGTATAAAATAACCTAAGAAGGTTTGCCATGCCATAAAATCCAACCAACCAACCAACTCCTTTTTGACTATATGAAATTGTGAAAGCATGCCAGAAAGTAGGTTATAGGATGGAATGGCCTTAAAAGATTATTGAAACAAAATCAAATTGAATTTTTCTCTTTCTTGTCTCTTTCAGGATGATGGATCCCAGCCTCAAAGTACGAGTAAGTAAATCTTTTTGTTCTTTCCTGTTCTTCTTGCTACGTTACTTATTTTGATATTGCTTGCCATCTACGCTTTCAAACGTATATGTCTTTTCTATATAAATAGATAATTGTAACTTGTGCTATCACAGGTAGGATTTAGCAAACAAAGGCTTCAAAAGTTTTGTTCACTCCAACGATTACACACACACACATATATATATGTGTCTGTATATATATATATATATATATATATATATATATATGTGTGTGTATATATATATATATATATATATATATATTAGACATAACAGATATTAAAAGCTTAAAAGTAAGCCTATTTCAGTACAGTTAACGTGTGAACTGATATAGCGAACTTAATATAAATTTAGAAAGTTGAACATTTCATACTTATCTATTTCTGCTCGAAAATTTAAATCTAAGATATTACCGATAGAGAAGTGTCTGGTAATTTTATAATTTCCTCTCACCAAGCCAGAATAGACATGAAGTCATTTTACCGTGAGGAATCGTGGTCATTACAAAAAATACTTGCTCCCATTGGCATTCCCCTTTGGGGGAGCCTCAGATGCTGGGCAATTAACCAGCCCTTGCCCCTTTTAGGAGAGGGGGCAGGAGCTGCCTGGGCGGAAAGCAGCCTGGAACCAAACAAATGGCGTTATCTCACTCTCCTGGCATGAAGCTGAAGCTCCTGTGCATTACTGATAGATCTTTATATATATATATATATATATATATATATATATATATATATATAAAGGACCTAAATGAGTCAGACACTACCTACCTAGGTTTCACCTGAATTGCTCATCAGGATAATTATCTTGTGAATTATCCTGATGAGCAGTTCAGGTGAAACCTATGTAGGTAGTGTCTGACTTATTTAAGTCCTTATAATTTTGCTCCATTTAGCATATTGAGCACTTTCTATATATATAAATTAGAACACTCCTTTGGTGTTTTTTTTTCTTTTGACCACTGTACTGTCTGAAAATAATCATCTGTATCGTAATGACGATACAGATGATTATTTTCAGACAGTACAGGTGTGTTGGTCTTTTCTTTTTAAAAAAATATTTTTCCCAGTTTGTACATTTCTTTATTGGCAAACTGAATTATGTTTTCTTTTACACACCATTAGAGTTTAGAAATATATATATATATATATATATAAGGGCCAGATTAGCTCAGTCGGTAGAGCGTTCGGCTAGAAACCACAAGGTTCCTAATTCAATACCTGCCCTCGCCAACTCAGTGTATGAGTAGCACAGGGATCTGTGCGGTAAATTAAGGAGCTGATAGGTGTGGCGCTCCACCTCAGATGCTAAAATAATCTCCTTGGTCTAGCGCTAGTGAAAAGGGGATAGACTCCCTTGCTGCATGGCTGATACTGACATTAGGCCGCTGTGACGACTTTACTTATATATATATATATATATATATGAGGGTCCTTTAAAAACTTCTAAGCCTCAGCCAAAGAAGAGCTATTTCTTATAAAACTAGAAAAATTCAACCAGATTCCTGTCTTAATTTCTATGCAGGTTTGGCCCATACAAAGGTGAGAGGTGTGCAATAAATCTTAAGATAGTTAAAAACAGAGGTGCAACTAGTCATAAAGTATCTTTTTGGGGCTTAGAACTTTTTGAACCAATACACACACACTCACACACACACATATATATAAAAAACAAAGAAAAAGGCTTAAATAGTGGTCTTATTAGCAGTTATGAATTAATTTCCAGTGACTTACAGACATATATATATATATATATATATATATATATATAGATTGGCTTCATCAGACTGTGAATTTTATTGAAATAAAATTTGCAATCTCATGAAGTCTATATATTAGTATTTAGTACATCTTAGGATGCACAGATTTGATTTGAATGTGTCCCCGGGAAATTTTACGGCTCCCAACTAAAGTTTCTTAATAAATTGTAGTATTTTTATTGATGAACTGGGGAAAGGGGATGGGAAAGATTTCTTTGATGAAACAACAAAAGCCATCCAACCCCTATCTTGTACCCCATCCGGTGTAATTTGTTTCTAAGAAAATATTGAGATGTATTTACAGTTAACCTAAAATTGTTGGGGGGAAAAAGAAAAAACACCAACAACTGAAGGGTTGAGCAATACTTAAATTAGGCACAAAACTAGAAAATTTATCATGATATTGGCAGTGGAAATTTCCCGTTAAAAAAAACAAAAACAAAGATACTTTCTGTCAATTATCAGAATTCATATCCCTGAACTGTTATGGGTTAGTTGTGTGCAATGTATCAGGATTTTTTAATGGAAACATTACATCCCGAGCTGCATCCCAGAGATGCATGGGTACAATTTCACTGCATTCTTTTTGAGTTTTATGCGTCAAGGATGCAGGATGCATACCTATTAACATATCTGCACAATGGGTGATATGCCATTAATCAAAATAACCAACAGTAATGCTTGCATTAATTCCAAATCGTTCCATAACGCTTCAATTCTAGAATTAGAAATCCAATGAATTAAAACCATTTAAGTGATATACAATTTAAATTCCAATATTATGTTTGAAGATTTTACACAGCTTTGTGATTTATAATTTCTATATATTTATATAGGTTCCTAGAAAATAAAACCTTTCTTCTCTGGGGGCCTTTAAATCAAATTTGCATTTGTTGATGTTATATGTTGCTATATTAATAAATATGCAGCCTACTAAATGAAAATAAAATAATTTCAAATAACCAAAACTCTATTTTCAGGGTGTTTAACTTATACACATTTAATTATTCAAAAAAACGTTTTTGAGTTTTTCGACCTAAAGCCAATTTGCGTAGTCCAGAAAATGTAAAACAATTTTTTCTTTTTAAATTAGTAATTCATAAATGCATAAAATATACATCTTATTAATATCATTTACTATCATAAATATATGTATACACAAGATTAACTTTTTATAATTTGATTATTCAAAAAATTGGCCATCAATGATTAAATAGAAAATATTTTGTATTTTTCAGCCTACAGCCAATTTGCTTAGATTAGAAAATGTAAAAACATTTTTTTATTATTTAGTAATTCTTAAACTCATGAGATATATGTATTATTAATATCATTTAATATCATGATATGCAAATTTATCAAAAAGTTAAAATTATGCAATACTAAGTGATGATCAAATAATATCAAAATGTAACCTTTTTTTTTTCTTTTTTTTTTTTTTCAATTCAAAAATTTTGATGAAAACTTTTGCACAGACTTGCAACTTATTATCAAAGTTGATGGTATCTAAACATCTCAGCTTTATCAAGATATGTCAATGGCAATTTGGAAAAACATTAGATATTTTTGATACAGTAATTTATAACCACGACATATAGTTTTAACTTCCATTATTTTTTTATTTTAATAATATAATATTTAAGTTATGTAATTATTTTACTCCTAAAAAACATCATTAAAGATTCAATTATTTTCTAGAATTTCAAGTATTGTATAATTATTTTACCTCTAAAAAAAAAAAAAATATATATATATATATATATATATATATATATATATATATATATATATATATATAACAAGACTTTCTGACCATGCTGTACATTAATTTACAGGGTGGTCCGAAAGTTTTGTTACTCTTATATATTGTTTTAACTTTCATTATTGTTTGTTTTAATAATAGGATAAATATGTTCTGTGATTATTTTAACTAAAGAGCATCTTTAAAATTTGAATTGATTTCTAGAATTTTGGGTTTTATTATAAAATTATTTTACCTCTTTAAAAAAAATAGGTAGATTATAAGACATTTGGACCATTTTGTACATTAAATATTGCCAACAATATTCAGAGTTATGGTTGGGGTGGGGTTAAAAATGTTAACATTTTTTTCACTTTTACAGGATTCCTGTAGCATTTACCTCCCTTTCCACAAATGTAGAGGGCTCATTGTATTTATTTGTCAACAATCTCTTTCTTTGTCAATGTATTTTATGCTGTGATAACTATTACCATATTTGTTAGCATATAAGATACACATATCTATTCATATATAAAGGATAGTTGTATGTATATTTGTGCATATGTCCGGAGAAAACTATGAAAATAAAACAATTAACGACTGTAAATATATACATATATATATACACATTCACTATCAACAGAGCTTGCTTTTTGTGCAAAAATAATGAAGATTTTATTTATATCTGGAAAGATATTTAAAAATCAAGATTTGAATAGTAAGAAAAGAGAAAGTCATTGGTTGCGTTCGTGATTAAAACATAAATCAATTACTTAAGACCAAAACAATCAATGAATCTGCAAGACTAACTTTTTATTATCCCCCCCCCCATACCCAAGCAATGCCGGGTAGCCACTTCTAGTAAATAAATAAAAAAAGAACTAAACATATACTCCACTTACATATTTTTATGTGTATTTATGAAATGAGGCTTAATATGAATAATTATGATATATCGGACGGTTATCCTCATCTTTATTGTGTATAAACACAACGTTCTGGCCATTGTAACCTCGGCTCTATTTTAGATGTTTTTTTTATTTATTATTTTAATTACCTTAAAATAAGTCATCTTCAGACGAATACCCATGAATTTAGTTGTTGCATTTTGTGGACCTTCTCATTTTATGTTCAAATAAGTTTGTTTTGTAAGTGATAAAGTTCTTTACAATGTTTTGAAATTTAATTTTTTTAGAATAAGTAACTTCTTCCATTTAATTTTTTCTATATCTACTCACAATTTTCTCAATAAGTCTGGTGGCATTTATATTGCTTGGAGCGCCCTTGAGTGAGCAGTAACGATTGAGCTCTGAAACTGCATAGAATGACTTATTCTAAGGTAGTTAAAATAAATAAAATAAACACCTAAAATAGAGGCTGAGGTTACAGTGGCCGTTATCGAACCTGGAACCCTGTGGTTCCAAGGCCTGAGATAATTTAAAAGAATTTTTGAGGAACGTATCCTCGGACAGCAATTTTATTTTCATTTTCCAACCCACAAACCAATTTGGGTTAAATCCTACTTAACAGACACAAATTCTAAAATTTTTCTAAATTATTTTATTTGAAAACGCTTACATTTTTTCAGGTCAGTTAACTTTGAACCACATATCATTGAGGCGTAACACAGATTCACAAACATACGTGGTTCAAAGTTAATTGACCTGAAAAAATGTAAAAGTTTTTAAATAAAATAACTGATGAATTATATCTTTTATTCATTAATGTATCAACACTGAAAATTTCATTAACTTTGGTTAATTCCTTGATTTTTAGTATTTTTTTTTTCTTTCGGTGGGGTGACATATGACGGTGAAATTTATGTCCATTAAGTAGGATTTAACCGAAATTTGTCTGTTTTAAAGTTCTATTTAAGAAATGTTTGACACAAGATAACAATCAGATGTTAGCTCCTACCACCTTTTTATTGGCAAAGAATGGAAGAACCAGTACTCTCATTCTCTTTACACAATGGTGGAACATGTACTTAACAGTTTCTTAAAATACAAGAACCAAATTACAAGAGGCAGTGAACAGATTTAGATAAGTCGTAATAAACGACAATCCTCAAAATCTCAGTAAAATTCCTGCATCATATATGCTAGAAAATATGGTAATTGAATTTATTGAACATGATACAATGAAAATTTCAGTTTAAAGTTGAGCAAATAAATACAATGACATGCTGAAAAGTTCTCAGCCTGACTAAGAAATGAATAAAATGTACACCAGTGAGCCAAAAAAAAAAATCATCCTGGTTCATATAGTTTTATTGAAGAAGAATTAACATAAGATAAATAAAAAAAAATAAAAAAACAAGACATTTAATATGGAGACATATTAAGTACTTTTTAATATGTGAGGATTTAATATGGGATTTCTTTTTTGCAAAACAATTTCTTATGCATTCTGTCTCTTAGTTTTTCTTACATTGTTCAATTTCCCACTGATTCTTAATTTCTTCACACAACATATCTTCAATTAAAAACATCTTATCAGAATAACAATTACCGTAAGATAAATACAAAACAAATCATTTAATATGTAGATTTATCAAATCCTTTTTAATATGGAATGACTTTAGTATTTTTTGTTTTTAGGAAAATTATTCTTTTAGGCATTTTGTCTATCAGTTTCTTAAATTCTTCAATAGAAAATGTTTTCTACTTATTCTTAATTGCTTTACACGGTATATCTTCAGTAGAAAACATCAGAATAACAATTAACATAAGTTAAATACAAGACAAGACATTTAATATGTAGGCATGTTAAGTCCTTTTTGATATGGGATTCCTTATTAACAAAATATATATTTTAGGCATTATGTCTTACATTGTTCAATAGAATTATTTCCCACTCATTACTTATTATTTTCTGCCATGTATCTTCAATAGAAAATGTCTTACCTGACAACTTTCATTTTTCTATACTCCAAATACTTTCAATTGAATTTAAATCTAAACTTTGTTCAGACCAGTATGTCTCTTGTAATGAGTTTTCAGAAAGTTCGTTTTTTGTCAATTTATTAATGTGAGGAGGTGCGTCATCATGTTGAAAAAATATATCTTCTTAATTTTCTGAAGTTTGTAAATAATTGGTTGTAGTCCTTTTGTTCTATTATAC
Organism: Doryteuthis pealeii; assembly: GCA_023376005.1. Lineage (NCBI taxonomy): Eukaryota > Metazoa > Mollusca > Cephalopoda > Myopsida > Loliginidae > Doryteuthis > Doryteuthis pealeii. The sequence goes on along the minus strand of CM042155.1, from coordinate 25,918,085 downwards.
TTTAGATATTTTCAATTGAATTCACACCTATTAGGCTTAAAAATTGACATTCTGTAATAAATCTATTTTGACTAAAACTTAAGGGGCTTTTAGAAATTTAAATAAATTTCTAAAACTCCCCAAAATGAATTTTTTAGCCTCATCAGACAGGACACTACAAACATTTTAGAAATTTAAATACATTTCTAAAAGCCCCTTAAGTTTTAGTCGAAATAAATTTATTACAGAATGATGGTTTTTTGAGTTTTTCCTTCCTTTCAATGGTAAATTTTGCACTGTATTTAACCTAAAAAGATTATACATTGAGCTCTCATTAGGGATTATTAAAATACATGTATTTGCACCTACTAAACATGCAATAACCATACTGTGTGAATTTAAAAATCCCATGTAGAATCATCCCTTACTACCAGTTTTTGGATACCTTACATATATATATATTGTCATTCACATACAATCCTGTTTCACTGTTTCAAAATACAAAACAAGACATTTAACATGTAGATTTATTAAATCCTTTTTTAATATGGAATGACTTTAACCTCGAATTTGTTTAGCAAACCAATTCTTCTAGGCATTCCGTCTGTTAGTTTCTTAAATTCTTTGATAGAAAAACTTTCGGACTCATTCTTAATTGCTTCCCACAGTGTATCTTAAGTAGAAAACACCATATAGCTTTAGTTTTTGGGGAGGCGTGTGGTGTAATGGTTAGTCATAGGAAATGGATTTGTCAACCTGAGTTCAAATCCTGGGCAAGGCTGTTGGCATTTTACATCATGCTAATACCCTTGGAAAAGGTATGCATTAAACTACTCTCCCTCCAGCTATGGATAAATAGTGGGTCAGACTGGGCTCTTTAACCATGGTTATTAGGTAACCTGTCTAGGAGAAGGAAACTCTGAATTAAAACCTATTAGACTATGTAAAAAAATTGGCCTTGTATCACATCCTGCTTGTGTGGAGGGATTAGTAAATATATATATATATATATATATATATACTAGCAAATATATGCACCCTCCGGGTGCAAGTATTTAAGTTTTGATATAATAAAATATCATATTAAATTAGAAAGGCTAATGAAACTGACTAAGAATGCAGATAAAAAGGTCTGCAATAGAGGGGGTATAATCAAAAAATAGAACAACTTTGAAACTAACTATTCCATCATTTTCCATTATTCCCGTCTTTCATTGGTAAATTTTCCTAATTTAACTATTTAGTTAAAATAGGAAGTAAAGGATAATATTACAGTTATTTCTTCTTGTAAATAAATTTCTTTTAAGATTTATCCACGAGATTTTTGTTTATATTTCTTAAGATAAAACCAAACAATTAGAAATCAATAATACCAAGCACATATTTATTAAAATGAAATTTTAAATAACAATATGCAAATTAGCCTTCTCGTTCAAACTGTAAACCGCTATTTTGTTGTATATATAAATACAATTGCATGTTTTTAGTATGTAGATATGGTCAACAGTATTAATAATGTAAAACAATTTTTATTAATAACTGAAGTTTAAAAGAATCAAATCATGGAGAATTTGACGTAAATAATTAAGGGAATTGTGACTTGAGTAGTAATATACTTTCGCTTACAGATAGAAAAACACACAATCTCCATATATATATATATATATATATATATATATATATATATATATATATATATATATATTGAATTAAACAAAAGACACATCTCCTGTTTAACAATTTTATTTGTGATTTTTTTCAAGTTTTCTGGCCAACTCGGGACATGAACTTTGGTGGACTAATCCACGAATTCCACCCAAATATCAAAAAGTTGGCCAAAAAACTTGAAAAAATCACAAATAAAATTGTTAAACAGGAGATGTGTCTTTTGTTTAATTCAACATGCATAAATGAAAAAATGCTGCCCAAATACACATATGTGTATGTGTGTGTAGCTTTAGTTTTATCATACTCCAAATATTTTCAATTGGATTTAAATCTGGATTTTGTCCGGGCCAGAATGTCTCTTGTAAAAAAAACTTCCTTTTTTGTCAATTTATCAGAATGAAGAGGTACATTATCATGTTGAAAAATGATATCTGCTCTATTTACCAAAGAGAAGAGCTTGTCAATAGTTGGTAGTAGTTCGTTCTCAAGAATATTAATGTATTCTTTAGCATTAATATGCTTGTCACATTGAATTAGTTCACCAACTCCAGAAGACAAGAAATCTCCACACACCATTATTCCACCATTACTTTGTTTAACCGTTATTTCCAGACATTCTGGCAATAATTTTAGACTTGATCTTCCAAGACAACATTCTGTAGAATTACTATAAAGGCAAAATCTTGATTCATCTGACCATATTATTCTCTCAAACCACTTTGTATCAAAATTCCAATATTCTGCTACAAAATGCAAAGACTTCTTAGCACATATTTTTGACATGATTCCATTTTCTTTGATCCTTCTTCTGAGAGTTCTTCTTCTTCATCACATCACTTATTTTGAACTCTTTAGTCAAGTATTTCTCTGAATTTTTGAGATGAGGCTTGATAATTTGGATTATTTGGATTATTCAGACAATTGTCCTCATCTTTATTGTTATAAACAATTTTATAATAATAAACAATTGTAAAACAACGTTTCAGCCAATGTGCCATCCGGCCTTCTTTAGGTGTTTCTTGTCGACCTCAGATCCTTCTCAGTCTTGGGAACCTTCTTGTTGAACTCAGATCCTTCTCAGTCAACCTTCTTGTTGAACTCAGATCCTTCTCAGTCTTGGGAACCTTCTTGTTGAACTCGGATCCTTCTTGTTGAACTCGGATTCTTCTCAGTCTTGGGACCTTCTTGTTGAACTCAGATTCTTCTCAGTCTTGGGAACCTTCTTGTTGAACTCAGATTCTTCTCAGTCTTGGGACCTTCTTGTTGAACTCAGATTCTTCTCAGTCTTGGGAACCTTCTTGTTGAACTCAGATTCTTCTCAGTCTTGGGTCTTGTTGAACTCAGATTCTTCTCAGTCTTGGGAACCTTCTTGTTGAACTCAGATTCTTCTCAGTCTTGGGAACCTTCTTGTTGAACTCAGATTCTTCTCAGTCTTGGAACCTTCTTGTTGAACTCAGATTCTTCTCAGTCTTGGGGACCTTCTTGTTGAACTCAGATTCTTCTCAGAACCTTCTTGTTGAACTCAGATCTTCTCAGTCTTGGAACCTTCTTGTTGAACTCAGAACTCCTTCTCAGTCTTGGGACCTTCTTGTTGAACTCAGATTCTTCTCAGTCTTGGGAACCTTCTTGTTGAACTCAGATTCTCAGTCTTGGGACCTTCTTGTGAACTCAGATTCTTCTCAGTCTTGGGAACCTTCTTGAATGAACTCAGATCCTTCTCAGTCTTGGGACCTTCTTGTTGAACTCGGGAGCCTTCATGTTGTAATCAGCAGAACTTTGAACTGAATCCTTTATTCAATCCACGGGGTAGACTGTTCTCATTCTGTTAACCATACCAGTCCAAGTCCAATTGGACACATGGCACAATAAATATAAGGGTTGGGTTAATACAGTTCTAAGTGACAATCATCTGTAGGTTGCAGGTTCAATCCTGGCCAAGGGCAATAATAACATAGAATAGTTAACACCACTTAACACTTGTACCCGGTCATGGTTAATGGAATGAGAACAGTCTAGATCCGTGGATTGAATAAGGCGTTTGGTTCAAAGTTCCATGAAGGCTCCTGATTATGACAAGGTTTCTGAGTTTGAACAGAAGGTTGCCAAGTCCAAAAGGTTCCAGAGTTTCGGCAAGAAATGCCTGAGAGCGCATCGGCCAAAACGTTGTTAGTTTCTTAAATTCTTTGATAGAAAAACTTTCTGACTCATTTTTAATTGCTTCCCACAGCGTATCTTAAGTAGAAAGCACCATATAGCTTTAGTTTTTGGGGAGGCGTGTGGTGTAATGGCTAGAGTCGTAGGAAATGGATTTGTCAACCTGAGTTCAAATCCTAGGCGAGGCTGTTGGCATTTTACATCACGCTAATACCCTTGGAAAAGGTATGCATTAAACTACTCTCCCTCCAGCTTAGATAACAATGTAACACTACGCTCTCCTTGTCAGAATGAAGAGATGACATGTCAATGCACATTACATATTGGCATTTATTTCTGAATGGAAAGATGACATGTTAAACGTTTGTTATATTCAGGCTCTTAATTCGAATGGAGTGATAATGTGTTGATAGTAGAAATATTTGTATACTTATCTCTCTGGACCAGTATTACATTGGGAGAGGTTGGAATCCTGGTTGCTGGGCCACTGTTCAGTTGACTGGCAATTCTATGATGTCTGGAAACCAATTTGGGGGGCTGAGGGATATCTTGCCTTGTGCAATTTAGAGATTTGAGTAATAAAACAAGCCCACTTCTTTTTCTCATGAGAATTTTATTTCCCCCAAGCCATAACTGCCGAACAAAAGCTCCATGTCTTGTTCTCTCAGCACATTCTCCCAGACTCCATTCTTTCTATCAGCTCTCACTCGTCTCTGACATTTCACCACGTCGGCTTCTCCAATGAAACAATGCCATGTGACTATATTGATTCATCATTAAACTTTTCTATTTTCATCTAACTTAAAATTCTTGTTAAAAACTTTCCATGCTAATTTACATATCAGGTAACACTCATAGCTCCATGCCCCCCCCCCCATTATGCAACAACAATAAAGATGAGGACAATAGTCTGAATAATCTTTTGTCAAGCTTCTTATGGTTTTCTTTCTGTCTCTGAGAGCAGCATATTCTATTCATTGTGCATCCCTTTTTCTTGTAACTTTTGGATGAACAAAACCCATTTTTCTTGTGGTAGAACCGGTTTTGGCACAATTTAGACCAATTCTCTTCATGGTTGATAATGATTACTGCACGTCTTCTTTTTGCTTTCTTTCTTTCTTTGTTGGTTATTTAATGCTAAAGCCATCCTTGTAGAAAAACAGTAGTAGTACTATTTAATGCATAGTTGGGAGGATAAGTGGTGCATACCTTTCCCAAGTGTATAGTTTGAAAATGAACATATTAGCGCAACTGGGGTTTGAACTTGCTTCCTATGATATTGCAGTCTAGTACTATGCCCCACTATGCCATGAGACACCCCCACCTCCTGTATATTTTCCCTATCTAAAATATCAAAAATCTGTTTATATTGTATTTCATTCTGTCTCATTCCTATAATTCAGTTTTTCAATTTGAACTTTAACTATTTTCTTTCTATTAGGTTCTGAAGATAGAAAAAAAATTCCATTAAAAATCTCAAATTTTACTTCTTAAACTGGCATTTTTAAAAAGTAGCAAGCATTCTTTTTTTTTTTGTCCATGAGTGTACATAGTATTAATATTGCTGTTGAAACCATTTGCAGGATTTTGTTTTTAACCCTTCCTTTGAAAAAAATTTTAATTTCAAAAATTTTTATTCAATAGTTTTTTTTTAGTTCAAATTCAAAGAATTTTTTTAAAATCTAAAATCAATAGAATTTGTTTTAATCTAAATTCAATAAAAAAAATTTTAAATCTAAATTCAATAAAAAATTTTTTTAATTTAAATTCAATAAAAAAAATTTTTATTTAAATTCAATAAAAATTTCTATTTTGAATTTAAATTCAATGAAAATTTCTTTAAAAAATTCAAGAAAAATGTTAAAATAATAAATTCAATAAAAATTTTTAAAAAAAGAAAAAATTCAATAATTATTTTTTTTAAATACAAGAAAAATTAAAAAGAATTTAATACAATGTTCATTTCTCAATTAAAAAAATAAAAATTCAGTCCTTTCTTGGTTAATCTGAGAACTTTTCAACCGACCCTTCTATATGGAAAGCTACAGATGTATTGATCCACTCACGCATACACACATATTAAAATCAGAGTTATTCAGCAAATTACTTTTTTCTTTTTTTAAATAATGAAGCAAAGTTAAAAAATTGAAAATGTCATTTTTTTTTCTTTTTCTTTCAGATTGATTTGCAGTTTGCTGATAAATATCGTAAAACATTGCACTTCACTTGAATTAACACTTTTATTTCTTTTTTCTCTTTCATTGTTCACTTCTTCTTCTGTCAGCTTTGTTCAATCATGCAATTTTGCTCTTTACTCTTTGCTATTCTCACTCTCTTCAACTCAATATCACTGAACATTATGAGAAATTAGTTCCAACCTTTTAAAGAATATAAAATCCTGGAAATAAATTTGTTCTATTTATAAAAAATAAATTATCATTTTTCAATCTCCGTTTGTCAAATTGAATTGTCAGGTGCATTCACCACTGAGGTGCATTTTGTCAACCACTGCATCTCTGAGGTGCATTTTGTCAACCACTGCATCTCTGAGGTGCATTTTGTCAACCACTGCATCTCTGAGGTGCATTTTGTCAACCACTGCATCTCTGAGGTGCATTGTGGCAACCACTCCCTCTCCAAGATGCATTGTGGCAACCACTGCCTCTCCAAGATGCATTGTGTCAATTTGTTCGAGGGTTGTTCCTCAGGCTTGAAACCTTTTCATGTTTTAAAGTGGTGGTGCAAAGGCCAATAGTCCTGGAAAATCTTACACCAACCAGTGTCGCAATGAAATCATCTGTGGTAGAATGCTGCTTATATTATATTCATATTTTTATTCCTTTTTTTTTAATTTAAAAAGTTTGACTTATTTATCAGAAACAAAAAAATTTTATCATTTCTCATCTTTTTTACTTGTATTTTTTTAATTCTCTATTTGTTGTTTTTATAAAATTATTTTAACCATTTTATCTTTTTATATATATATATTTTTTTTAGTCGCTGCATAGTTATAGTTCACTAATTTAAGGGGAGAAGTATGGGACACCTTGTGAGAATTAAACTCCCTAGCAGTGATCTGCTAATCTAGCTCTCTAAACATTACACCATGTGAGGATACCAATCATTTAGTAACAGTTTAGTTTGGCACAAGGCTGCCAGTATGAGTCACCCAGTGAGAATCAAACTCAATAACAATAGTTTATTCACCTAGCTTGCAAACCATCACTAACCATAGCTTAGTTTGGCACAAGGCCAGAAGTATTGGTCACCCAGTTAGAATCAAACTTACTAACAAGCTGTTAGCTTAGCTCTCTAACCATTACACCATGCAAAACACCCAAAATTGTTGGATAGTTGAATGGAGTCTACTCTCAGACCTCACATCCTTGGCACTTCTTTTTGGCTGACGGCCAAAGTGTATAAATGTTCGACAGTTTAATGATACTTGATTTGTGTGTCAATTCAGTAACTGTAGAAAACAAGATTAATTATATACAAAAATGTTCACTATGCAAAGAACAATTCCTTCTCCACATATGCAGGTTCAGTGAAATAATCTCCTAGATTTAAAATTGACCCCACTCTGGCACTAGTAGAATATGCAAATGAGAGAGGAATGTCTTTGAGCAGCAGTAACAGCCATGCCATTTCAGTCAGTAAGAGCGCCAAGAGAAGTTCTGAGGGTTTTTTTTTTCAAAGATGCCTCTGCTTGCTATGTGGCAACATGTGATGCATGCCTTGATCACCACACATATTTCCTTCCTGTAGGAGATATCTCGAGGTTCAGGTCTTTAAACATAGACCTCAGATCTATCCCTTTGTGATTACTTCCTCCTGGAATACCATAAGGCACAAGTCTTAAAACATAGACCTCAGATCTATCCCCTTGTGATTACTTCCTCTTGGGATACCATAAGGCATAAGTCTTAAAACATAGACCTCAGATCTATCCCCTTGTGATTACTTCCTCTTGGATACCATAAGGCATAAGTCTTAAAACATAGACCTCAGATCTATCCCCTTGTGATTACTTCCTCTTGGGATACCATAAGGCATAAGTCTTAAAACATAGACCTCAGATCTATCCCCTTGTGATTACTTCCTCCTGGAATACCATAAGGCATAAGTCTTAAAACATAGACCTCAGATCTATCCCCTTGTGATCCTCTTGGGATACCATAAGGCACAAGTCTTAAAACATAGACCTCAGATCTCTCTCCTTGTGAGTACTTCATCTTGGGATACCATAAGGCACAAGTCTTAAAACATAGACCTCAGAGCTCTCTCCTTGTGAGTACTTCATCTTGGGATACCATAAGGCACAAGTCTTAAAACATAGACCTTAGATCTATCCTCTTGTGATTACTTCCTCTGGGAGATATCTTAAGGCTCAAGTCTTTAAATATAGGCCACAAACAACTGTCGAACTGAAAGATTGTTTTTACTGTGAAATTGCAGCACTACCAAAGGCCATGACCTGAAGAGCGCTGAATTACTAAATTATTTGAATTCGAAGAGTGAAGACAATCATTGGGACGATGTAATCTTTAAAACAAACTGATGTCAATAACTAAAGAAAAGGGTAAATATTCTTCTTTATTAAATTAAATTTAAATTTTAAGGCCTGTTGACTGGGGCTTTAGAATACAGCGACTGCACCTCTGCAGAGAGGTAAGAGTCCAGCAATGGGACCACCTGTTGTCCGTGGGTGGCGATCCGTGATGCTTAAGGATGGAACCTTGGTGGTTGAGCAGTCCATGACATGTAAAACTCCACTTTAGCCCTTACCTAGGCTAGACGAGCAGTTGGAAAGGCACCCTCCGATCAATCAGCTGGTTACATCAAGCTCTAGCAGCTATATGATTGTCCCAACTCTATATGCTCTTATGGCAAGGGAAATAGTTCACATGATTTGAAGATCACATAGACAAGAAACTGTCTATTACCAAGTGCTGTTGACTTCATATCTTCACTACTCGTATATATACATATATATTAGTATTATTTGTATTATTCGGACTATTGTTCTCATCTTCATTGTTATCTGTACAACGGTTCGGAGAAATAATATATATACAGATTATCTCCCCTTTAACAATTGTGTCAAAGTAACTTATTTCGTAAATTAGATGCTTTCTTGTAATTAACAATCTCACTGGTTATTATTACTGGAGTGAGTTTGATCTCCACTGGTTGCCAAACACTTGTTTTATGTTAAACCTTTATCTACCAGAGATTCCCAAATCGCCCAATGATCAAAATGCTGGATCTCCCTAATAAAATGCCCAAGATCGTCAGCTCTTAGAAAATGGTTTAGAATTATAAAAAAAAAAATGTATTAAATGAATATATTTCAATTCAGTAGTAAAGAATGAGCTATATGATACTAGTTTGTCAAACATTTCAACCTCGTTATTGCGGATGGCAGTGGTAGATAAAGTATCAATCAAATAAAAAAACTCACTGAAAACAAGTGATGATCAGTACGATAACAGTTCATTACAACCCTCTTCACATGGAAAATAAGATTGGAATAAAATGAAAGATTATGCAGATTTTGACCTAGGTATAGTATGTGGGGGGGGGGGTTGTGTACTGTTGATACACCCTTTATTTTGGAACCTGTGTATATAAAAGTAAAAGTAAGTAAAGTTGTCGGGGCGACCTAAAGTCGGTATCATCCAATCAGCGAGGGAGTCTATCCCCTTTTCACTAGCGCTAGACCAAGGAGATTGTTTTTGTGTCTGAGGTGGAACACCACACCTACCATCAGCTCCTCACTTTACTGCACCGGTGCCTGTGCTACTCATACACTGAATTGGCGGGAGCCGGTATCAAACCAAGAACCTTGTGATTCCTAGCTGAACACTCTACTGACTGAGCCTTTATTTTGGATCCTGTGTATATATATATATATATATATATATATATGCTCATTTACTATAATACAAGTACAGTCGGGCCAGTTTAGCTCAGTCAGAAGAGTGTCTGACTAGGAACCACTAGGTTCCAGGTTCAGTACCAACACTCGCCAAATCAGCTTATGAGTAGCACAGGGATGTGTAAAGTGAGAAGCTAATGGTAGGTGTGGCGACCCGCCTCAGACACCAAAAACAATCTTCTTGGTCTAGCGCTAGTGAAAAGAGGATAGACTCCTTTGTTGTCTGGCTGATACTGTCTTTACGCCACCCCAACAACTTTAATTTACTTATTGCCTATAAATAAGTACAACACTATCAATATTTTATAAGTTAACTTTTTTCTAAACCAAAGATACCAGGATTTTATTTTTTCTAGAGAAACATTATATAATCAAAACTGATATTAGATATTACTTATGACCAAACTATATTTACTAACCCCCACCCCTCTCTCTCTCTCTCTCTCTCTCTTTTTATATATATATATATATATATATATATATATATATTATATATATATATATATAAATTTACATGTTTGCTTATGTGCTTGATAAATATGAACTCCTAAACTAATTGGCCAGTCTTGGTGAAACTTGGCATGTGAACTCCTTTCACCTCAAAGAGTGTTTTGATGATATTTTGGGGTGGGAGAAGGGGCAGTGGTATTGAAGACCCTCCCCTTGGGGAGGCGATCATAATACTGAATGTTGCTTGTAGGATAACTGACCTTACAGAACACCATACAGAAATAACCACTTCATCGAAGGGTCCTTTCCCTGAAAAATCAGCAAGCTGAATTCAAAGATAGATAACTTTTAAAATATGAATCAGATTTTTAAAAAGTTTTTTATAATTTTAAAATCCCACCATTTTCTAAATAGTATTTGTTTATTTACGATAGAAAATATCAAAGAATAAATTGATTCAAGAAAAATTTAGAAATTAAAATACCTTTTTTTACATAAAGTCATTGAAATTGTTTTTATTTGCATAAAGTTCATTGTTTTTAGCTTTATAATTTATTTAAAAATTAGAAAGAAAAAAGCATAAAAACAAGTTCAGAGGACTTTGAAAATAAACATTGCATCATACGTTTAAGTATATGTTTGTGTGTGTGTGTGTATGTATATATATATATATATATATTATACATACATACATTATAGCATATTCTTATGTGTATATACATACATACGTTTAGATATATCTATATATATATATATATATATATATATATATATATACGTACGTACATACGTTTAGATATATCTTTATGTATATATATATATATATATATATATGATATTCCTCTACAATACTATAGAAGCATTTTAAAAATTGTTCCAATTATTGGAAAATGTAAATCAAATTTTTTATTGCATGAATATTAAATAACCTAATAGGAATGGAGTATCTATTGTTTAAAAATAAATGCTCATATTCAACAATATGTTTCTAACAAAAATGACTGAAAAATCATTTATGTTTTTATGTGTGAAAATGAGTCTTTATTAATCTAGATTAGAAATATTTCTTGAAAATTCCCAACAGAATGGCTTCTTTTTTTTTTGTTTTTTATCTTTTCTTTTTTTGTTGCTTTTTATCTCTTTTGCTCATAAAACAAAAAGCTTTTCAATTCTTGATATGAGTAGACTTTTTTTTGTTTTCTTTAAAACATTTTTTTTTTGTCTTACTAGATTTTACTTTTGTTTTCCTATGAAAATTGAAAAAAAGAAATCTAAAATTTTAACAAAAATGTTTCATAATAACTCTGCTCCATTGACAAATCTCAATTTTTGACAGCATTTTTATAGATTTATGAATATTCAGTTTATTGATATTTTTTTTATTTTTTTTATACATAATTCTTTTATTTACTAACAAAATTCTAGGCAACTTATCAGAAAACTTTATTTTCTTTGCTTTCTTCTTTTTTTTTCTTTTCTTTTCTCTTTTCTTTTTTCTTCATTTTGTTTTTGTTTTTAAGAAAATAGTCAAATTGTTTATAAAACCAAGATTATTTCAAATCTTTCAATTTTTAAATATTTGATCTTAAACATTATATATGAGTTTTGGCAGATTCCATGGCTTTTTTTTTTGGTGTTGTCTATATTGAAATGATTCAATTTTGTATCAGTATATTTACAATAACAACAAAAATGACACATCATAGCAAGATTTTTGTTAGAGCAATCCCATTAAAATGTTTTAACTTAGATAATAAAGAAATTTCCAGTCCAATTTTTGTGTATTTTGATCTTTTGTCATCCAGGCCTCCTGACCTAATTTATGCTATTTTTTTAAAGAGCCAGTGTCAGGCAAATTTTAGGCCCAACTTAGATATTTTACAAATCCCTTATTCGTCAGCAAATTAATGTAGATATTTTACATGCCCCCCCCCCCCATTTTTATCAGCAAATCAATGTAAAATTTTACAAACCCCCTCTTTTAAAAAAATCAAATTTTAATTGAATTAAATTTCAGTTGAATATTTACAAAACTCAAATTTCAAAACAATTTTCATACCGTACACTCTGTGTGTTTTGATTTTACACCCCCCTTCCTATAAAATACAAATACAAATAAGAACTCAAATGTCACTTCTTTTTAATACAATTTAAACATAAATTAAAACAAAATTTGCCTGATGCCAACTCTCTAAATCCTGGCATAAATTAGATCAGGAAGTCTGGACAACAAAAGATCAAAATTAACCATTTTTTAACTAATAACATAGGGTCAGTGTGTGAGCTCACCCCAATCACTATCATTTTTCAAGACAAATCACCCTGTTGGCTGGGACTGTAGAATATAATGACTGCACCTCTGCAGACGGGTAATACACCCACCCCCGCCATCAAGCCCTAGCAACCATATTATTTGCCCAATACTATTGCCATTATGACAAACCCCAACCCTTTTTATCATATATGTGCTCAAAGGCAGTAGCTGAGTCTCCATGTGTCCTAGGTATGATATTAAACTACATTTAATGGTGAAGTTCCAATTCTGAAATTCTGGGGAATGTGGACTACCCATTTATTTCCATTACTCCCAGGTCAACTCTGACTCAGTGTGGTAGTACCTGTTATAGTCCCATCTATGGGTTAAATAGATTTTTAAAAAATGAGTATTAAAAAATGTGTTTGAAAAAAAGAGAGTTTGAAGAAAAAATTGAATACCCAACAAGAATGAATGAAACAAAATTTCTTCAGCATAAAATAACCCAAGGGTTGACATGCTGCAAAAATCCAACCAACCAAACAACCAGCCCTAGCACCTATATGATTAAGTTCCAATCATATTCTTCAAATTACTCTTAGGGCAAACAAACACCCAACCCTTTTTATATCTATTAATAATGGAGATTCGCTTCCGGTTTTTGTCTGTAACAAAAATTATGTCACTGCTTACATCACATTACCCAAAATCATCATAACATAGAATAAATACACTCAAAATTTGAACATGCAACATTAGACAGTCCTCATTGTTTTTTAAAACAAGTTTTAATAAATACATGACTGGTATTATATATCTATATATAGTTTGTTTTATTTTAATACATATTTAAAGTTTACATTTCAAATTATTTTATTTTTTAATCCTTTAATGAATTTTATGATTTTACTTACTCTCTGACATTGAATTTTTTACTCCCATCCCACAGGCAATATGTTTCAAAAATCTATTTTTACATCGCCCGGAGTGCGTTTTTTATTTTGCTAGTGAAGTTAATGAAAATGATTTCTGAACCAAATAAGAATATTTACCTAGAAACTATTCACTTACAAATCATACATACAAAAACAAAAAAAAACAACAAGATTTAGCATTAAATAACCCACAAGATTTGATATACTATTAAACAGAATAACCAACCAGCCTCAGGGGAGATAACTATTCTATATTAATTATGGAGTACTTCATTTTATTTATTTTATTTACTACCACTCCAGGTCAGAGTGGAACAGGGAATAATGGTGATGAAGGGGTACTGGACACTCTCGAGAGCTCAAGAATTAGAACTTCACCATTAGATGCAGTTTAACATTATACCCAGGACACTAAGACCCTCAGCCACCACCTTCTAGCACATATATGATAAAAAGGGTTGCAGATTTGTCACAAGGAATATAGGATCGGGACAATCATATAGGTGCTAGGGATTGACGTGACCAGCCAATTGATCGGAGGGGGCCTCTCCAACCATCCATCTAGTCCATAAAAGGTAGATTTGAATTCAAATCAGGAAAATATTTGAATTCAAGCCTAGCCATTGGAACAGTTATAGATTTGACTGACAGTTAGTAACCTTATTTTGACCTCTACTTCCTATTGTAAGGTGAAGTCTGGGAATTGATACTCAGTCTACTGCTAGTTGTCAGGATGAAAAAATACAGTTAAGTAGGCTCCCACGCATGGTTATTGGTTCCAAGTCTTAAGAAATAAAAATGTGATTCACAAAATAGATGTCTTGAGTTTGTCACTAAAAACAATGGCAATCCATGTCATCTCTTAAGACACCAGTTAAGAAAAAGAAGAAACCAGGTAGATCCTTAATAAGAAGTTAGAAGAACTATTCTGAAGAAGAAATACCAGGCCAAGCCATGAAAATAGTTACTTCAGACAACAGAATAAATAAGTACAGAAGTAGAAGATTTAGTATGAGAGACACAACCACAGGTGCTGCTCTCATAAGATATGTCAATATGTTAAGACAGCTATACCCAGAAGTATAGGTATGCAACAGGCGGTGCCAAAAGTAGCTTAGGGACACCATAGGCATCAAGCAATGTAACTGATTCTACCCCTTTTAGATATGAGAGTAAATGCTGCCACATTGGATGGATGCTTGGAGCTAAGCTTGTTATCTATTTCCTTTGGGAGGCACATGATCAGGTATTCATCTCTGTTACTCACTAAGAAGCCATATTAGCGAGGCATAGAATATGCTGACTGCATCTTCTGCAAGGTTGGGGGGTGGATATGACAAAACTGCATCTGATAGTGAGGATTCAGTTCTAGAGATCTAGTTGAGTGTAGAGTCATCTCTTTATTGCAATTAATTCTAGGTCCACTGAACTGGAGTGGTAGTACCTGTTAGGGTCCCATCAACGGGTCAAATAAATCAGTTTGAAATGCTTGAAGCCATGTGGTTGTTTGCTGGCAAATGATTATTATTGTTGTTGAATAAAAGTATATAATTGTATATAAATTATTAGTATTAGTATATAATTGTGTATAGATTATTTGTATTAGATAGGAATACTTGGAACCATATAATTGTGTACCAATTATTTGTATTAGATAGGAATACTTGGAACCATATAATTGTGTACCAATTATTTGTATTAGATAGGAATACTTGAAACCATATAATTGTGTATTATTTGTATTAGATAGGAATTATTTGTATTAGATAGGAATACTTGAAACCATATAATTGTGTACCAATTATTTGTATTAGATAGGAATACTTGAACCATATAATAATTATTGTATTAGATATAGATTATTTGTATTAGATAGGAATAAAACCATATAATTGTGTACAATTATTTGTATTAGATAGGAATACTTGAAACCATATAATTGTGTACCATTATTTGTATTAGATAGGAATACGTGAAACCATATAAACCAATTATTTGTATTAGATAGGAATACTTGAAACCATATAATTGTGTACTAATTATTTGTATTAGATAGGAATACTTGAAACCATATAATTGTGTACCAATTATTTGTATTAGATAGGAATAGTGATATTAATGACTATCACTGTCAGAGTTTAATAGATGAGGATTTCATTTTTAAGGTAAAAACAATTATGTGTGTGTATCCTTGTGTGTATTATATAGAAATACTTGAAACCATATAATTGTGTGCCAATTATTTGTATTATATAGGAATAGTGATATTAATGACTATCACAGTCCGAATTTAATAGATGAGGATTCCATTTTTAAGGTAAAAACGATTATACGTGTGTATCTTTTTTTTTTTTTTAGGCAGGCTTAAATTAAAATATAAAAGAAAATATTAGTTGAAATTAATTATAATGAAATAAATGCTAGTCAAGTAATTGGCATTGATTCATCTAATAATTGAAAATAAACTGAATTTATTTTGATTGTTTTTTTTCTTTTCTTTTTTTTTATTAAGCAGATGCCCTATCTTTTGCTTCTCATGATTTTTTTTCCTGTAGTATTTGCCCTATTTCTCTCTATCCTGTCTTTCTCTCTCTCTCTCTATGGTCAAGTCACACTGAAAGCATTTATATGAATTTAGGGGTATGTTAACTCCTGTTCTCATAATGCATTAGGTTACCTAAACACTGAATATTCGGTAAGAAAGTAAAGACAAGTCAATCAATATTTTATAACATTTAATTCGACAAAACTCGAGGAAGGACCCAAGTTCCTATCTCAAACATATAAACGAGTCCCCACGTGTTTGAGGAACACATAGAAAATGTCTGAATACAAAGAGTCCTTGACTTTGAGGCATATGATAAAAAAGGTTGTTGCTTACTGTTTGTAGCTAGAGAGCAAAGCCCCCCCCCCAAGTCCAAATAAACTGACACAACTTGGTCTAGAGTTCATATCTGGAGATCCCAGATGAAAGGGAGAGAGAGAGACTTTTGTGGGACTGCCTTTAAATAACTAGGTTGCAATGCTTCCTAACGGCAAACCCTAGAAGCAAGGAAAGATAATCTCTCGCCAATGTCAACGCAACCAAACAAAGGAAGATTATTGCTAAACATTAAATAACCTGAAAAGGGTTGATATGCCATAAAACAAAATAACTAACCACAATCTATCCCTTCTTTCTCGAGATCTTTCTCACTACCCCTCCTTCTATCCATCTGTCTTTTCTCTCTCTTCATCTTATCTCTACTCCTCCTGTCCATCTCTGGCTCTCCATATCCTTCTCTCTCTCTCCATATCCTTCTCTCTCTCTCCCTCTGTCCTATCTCCCCCCACCCTCTATTCTGTTCACCTTTCTCTCTCTACCCATCTTTCTCACTATCCCTCCTATCCATCTGTCTGTCTGTCTCTCTCTCTACCCCTCCCACCGTCATATCTCTTGCTACCCTCCCTCTGTCCTATCTATATCTCTCTACCCATCTTTCTCACTACCATCTGTCTGTCTTTCTGTCTCTACCCCTCCCACTGTCCTATCTTTTGCTACCCTCCCTCTGTCCTATCTATATCCCTCTATCATTTTGTTCATCTTTATCTCTCTAGCCATCTTTATCACAACCCCTCCTTTTATTAATCTGTCTCTGTATCCTTTTTCTATCTCAGTAACCCTCCCTTTGTCTTATCTCTTTCCATCCCTCCCTCTAATATTCTCTTCATCTGTCCTATCTCTCACTATCCCTACCTCCATCTTGATCTCTCTAGCTCTCTCTCTCTCTCTCATATATATATATTTGTCACCTTTATCATTCTAGCCAATCTCTCTCTCTCTCTCTATATATATATATATATATATATATATACACACAGGGTGTTCAGGAGAAATTTGACAGTTTCATAAGGAAAAAGAAAAAATGCTTGGTAACTACAAAATTTAATGGATTGTAAAAAAATTCAACAGGCACGGAAATTACACTACTGTCAACAAGTTTCACTCAAAATAACGCCGTTAGTGTCGATCACAGCCTCAATCCTGCTTCAGAACCTAGTGGAAGCTGATGTTTACAGTTTCCCTGGGAAGAGTCTCAAAAACTACCTTAATTCTTTTGATTGACTGGCCTTTTGTAGTACTGGCACGGTGATTGGTGTCTTTCTCAATAGTGCCACATACATAATAATCCATGGGGTTATGATCTGGGGAGTTCAGAAGCCAAATATTGGGACTGGTGTAGTCGTAAAAATTCACAGACAACCATTTTTTACTTTTCCCAGAGGTGTGGCAGGGGGCCGAATCCTGCTGCCATACATATGGCCTACCATTGGCTACTCTTGTTAACTAGGGCTTGACTACAGTGTTTAGCAACTCCATGTAGGCATCTAAATTCAAACAGATACCCTCTCACGGAGGCATCACATCACCTCAGAGGACACACATCTGAAAACCATCACAGTTTGGGGAAATTTAGTCTGCATGACACGAGGAGTGTCCTTTGGACTGTATGCAAGCCATCTGTTATTCTGCGTGTTGTGCTTTTGATCTTGGCAAAGGTTTTTCTCAAAAGTTTTTTTCATAGCAGTTGACCTCTGTGACACTTGTACGAGTAGTAGCAAAGGTCTTCATTGAGTGCAAGCTTCATGGTAGAGGCTGAAACATTTAATTCACATGACAAAGCCCGAATTCCAATGCCAGGGTCCTCCAACACTTTTTTTTGCAGATTTTCGAAGAATTCTGCTGTACGAAAGCAATCAGATCATCTATTATGTAGCATTCTTCTAGCCACAGCCTCATAGTTTCCATTGCAATTCTCCAGTTCATGCCTGATTGTTTTTACAATGTTCAGGGAGCATTGGGCAGCAACCATATTCTCCTTATTTTGATGGCTAGTGCAGATTCCTATAACCATTTATCAAAAATAGGTAAAAATAGCCGTTTCATTAAAAGTTACCTGTTATTTCCCTTAATTAAAGACTTCTAAATATGTTTAATATTATATTTAAATAAAAGCTATCATTTGGAGTAGATTAGGAAAATAAATGTGACTTCTGGCCGAGTGGAATGAGGTGGTATGGGACGTTAAGAGTTAATCTGCAAAAGATAAAAAACACTGATCTGTAGAAATGTGATAAAAAACAACCAAGATGAAGATACTAGTTCAAATAATTCTTTGAATAACCAAGTTATATATAATGAATCACATGTTGGCCAGTTACATACTCTCAAACCGTCACGTATGTTATAATAACAATACATAAATATCACCACTTTTTTTTTTTTTTTTTTCAGTTCAATTCACTTAGAATAAAAATCACTGTGAGTCTGTCTAAAAACAGCTGTTTTTGTTCTTTTTTTAAAAATAATTTTCACCTTGCAACATACACCTCAATATTGTTGTGATGATTGGCCCAATGCATGAATTAGTTTATTGGCCGATTCTCCACACTGCCATGAAATATGGCACGTTAGGTTATTGATCATAGATGCATTATGAGAGTCTGCTATAAAATATTCAATTTGTTAGCCAACTCCAAAGACATCTCCTCACTCTAACTTTATTATAGCCTTTCACTTGGCTGCAACAGCTACTAACTAGCGTCCTTGTTGTATTGCTATATTACACAGGGTAGATGATACTTCGCACTATATTGTCAGCCCTGTCGGCTGCGGCTTTAGAATACACTGACTGCACCTCTGCAGAGGGGTAAGACCCCCCATCCCACCTGTTGCCTCTGGGTGGAACCCCTCTGGAACCCAGGTGTCTGAGCAGTCCATGACATGCAACACACCACTTTAACCCTTACTTAGGCTAGATGGGCAGTTGGTGACACATGATGCTTAAGTATGGAACCCAGGTGTCTGAGCAGTCCATGACATGCAACACACCACTTTAGCCCTTACTTAAGCTAGATGGGTTGTTGGTGACACATGATGCTTAAGGATGGAACCCAGGTGGCTGAACAGTCCATGACATGCAACACTCCACTCCAACCCTATTGCGTTTATGGCAAGCCCCAACCTTTTTATCATATATATGCTAGAAGATGGTGGCTGAGAGTCTTAATGTACTGAGTATGATGTTAAACTCTATCTGATGGTAAAGAATGTGTAGCACCTCTTCATCACTATTGCTCCCAGGTTCACTCCAACACTGAGTGGTAGTGCCTGTTAGGGTCCCATTTATGGGTTAAATAGAAAAAAATTGTTTATAAATAAATTTTTTTATCAAACTATCACTATGAATTTTTTAAAAACTTTGCCAGCATTAAATGACCCACCAAGGTTGATATGTTGGAAAACAAAACAAACAAACAAAAACAGGTGTATTAACCCAGCCCCTTCACTACGGGCAGGATTTAACGCTAGGTCAATATTTAAGTCGAGTAAAGCTTGTTTGAATTCAGTTTTCCTTCTAGACTATTTGCCTTTGTAAAACTAAAGAATCCTGTCTGCCCTACTATTTACCCATTGATGTGGGAGAGAACAGATGGATTCATGCCTTTCCCCAAGGAACTGAAACACAACAAAACATATAGAAGTGTGATACTTACATCCAAAATAAGATTAATTTTCTGTCATTTACTTCATTTTTATCAGACAATTATATTTAATTACCTAAATTACAAATCAGATATAACTTGAAGGTAACATTCTTAATGGTTGGAGGAGGGAAAAACAAAGGAAATATGGCCGTTGTCTGAATTGTTGCTGGTTTAACGTGTAATTTAGGGATTTAACTGTTCAGTTTAAATAATTAAAAAATTTTTTTTTTTAAATTAAGCAATTTTTTTTTCTGTTAATGTTTCTACTATTAGTTCCTGTACAGAAATGCACCTTCTCATTAAAATTTGCATTCATTTGCTTAAAGTTACCTAGTGTATATATATATATATATATATATATATATATATATATATATATATATATAAAGAGCTGGCTTAGCTCAGTGGTAGAGCATCAGCCTAGGAACCACAAGGTTCTGGGTTCAATACCGACCCTCGCCAACTCAGCATATGAGTAGCACAGGGATCTGTGCGGTAAAGTCAGGAGCTGATGGTAAGTGTAGCGCAATAACCTCAGGCGCAATAACAATCTCCTAGGTCTAGTGCTAGTGAAAAGGGGATAGACTCCCTCGCTGATTGGCAAAAGGCCACCTCGATGACTTTACTTATATATATAATCTACTAATTTAGTAATTTGTTTCATTTTACAAACTCGTCTATCAACCACATAACTTGAATGTGACATATATTCTTAATCGTTAGGGAGGGAAATAATAAAGAAATATGACCGATTGTAAAATTGTAGCTATATGAAGATGTAATTTGGGGATTTTACTGTTCTGTAGAATATAAAGTAAATGACTGAAAATTATAGGTTGTATTTTTATTTATTAAAGAGATATTTATATTTGGTGTTTGCACAGAATAGAATTAAAATCTAAATCAATTTATTTAAAGTTACCTAAAAAAATGTATACAAGTGTCATACTCGCATCCACAATATAAGACTAATGTAATTGTTTATTTCATTTTTCAGGAACACCGATAGTAGTAGGATTGGGGTACTTACTACTTGCATAAATCCGCATATGGGTTAACATGGGCTCCTTAGCCTTGGTTGGCAACCCATCTAAGTCAAAGAAAAGTCTGACACAAAACCTCTGCTGCCTTTCAAGGAAAGGCTAGGGGAGTAAACCCCGAAAACAAATCGGGAGCCGGAGTCCCTAAGGTGATGTGATGCTGAAATCCAGTGATACCCATCAACTCCTGCGACACTACCATTGCCAAACTGCATTGGTTTCTTACCTTTACTTTGGATCAGAGCGGTAGTGTGGAGAGGGGGGATTTGCTGCATGGGCAACAGCTCATCCTCCATATGAACCCACCCAGGCTATGTAGTTAAAAAATTTTTTAAAAAACCACTTTGACACTACTTTATTGTCTCTCGTAGACAGAAGGCTGCCAACAATTGTTTGTTTCATTATAAAATTACAAATAGTCCATAGCTTGAAGTTGGCATACTTTCTTCATGGTTGGGGGAGGGAATGACTAAGGAAATATGTCCAATGGTCGATTTGTAGCTAGTTGAAGATATAATTTTGGAGCTTAACTGTTATCAGTGTATAAAAAAAAAAAGAACTGAATTAAATGAGTGAAAATGAATCTTGTCTGGATTGTGGATGTAAGTAATGTAATTATCTTTGCCTTTCAGCGTTTCAAGCAACAAGTGCGTCTCTGTCAAGGTCAGAGTTCACGGAAGCTTATTGGCAAAAATGACTGAGGAGGATATTGTTTGCCCGGGGGATACGATTTTTTTATCAACTGTCTGAAATCGAATTTTTAAGCTGAGAAAGTAGGCAGCAAGCCAACAAAAATGTTCTTAACGAAGATATTTTTAGCCTTTTAGCCTATCGTGTCATAGAATATCCGATATATATATATATATATATATATATATATCTGATCTAATGATGATAGTCGCTTCTCTTAGATAAATAGAATCTTCTTAGAGCAATGGGACCTTTATTTTACAGCTTCCCCCTGTTGTATGAGAAAAGATGAATAAAATTGTTATATCCCGAAATGTAGGATATACAAAATTGATATTAAAAACTTTGATATGTTTAACAATATTTGTTTTATTTATTCTCACTGACAAGGAATACAGTTGGATGGTTTTGGATAAAGTTCAGCTGTGTGTGTGTCGTGCGTGATCATCACTTGGACGCTGTGTGTATGATACATGTGCTCATGTATCAGGCCGGTCCTTTGTGTTATGTGTGTGTTCACATATGGGGCCAGTGGCCTTGTCTGTTGACTCTCTGCTGAGAGTCCTTATTTAACACAGGGTAGAAAATGGTTCTACCCTAAAAGTGACTTAAACTAGCCCAACCGTGCTGACGCATGTGGTCACTAGTTCAGGCGTCTGTACTGTCCAAAACCCCAGTCCAAAGTAACATGGCTGAGTTCCAATATCCGGGTTCCCGTCAGTCCCTTAATGATAAAAGGGGAGCAACTCTTTAGCGACTCGTTAGGTTACCTAACAAAAATGAACCCTTCCCCCAACCCCCATGATTAATCCAAAGGAAATTTTGTTGATTACAAATCTGGAAAATGTTTAACAGAAACAATGATCATTTTATGATAGAAAACTGGAGTTGTGTGTGTGTGTATATGTATATGCTCCCCATCCCCCTAGGCTTGAGCATTCTGGGGGAGATTTTCGCTGATAACCGCCAACTAAAAGTGTAAACGCAATGCTCTCCTATATAAGGGATGGAGCACTCTATGACGGCATTTACATACAAAGGGATGTGTGTATTAAAACGGTTAAAATCCCCTTTGCATTCTGTGGGTGATGACAGCCTGACAGTTAAGGTGTCTGACTGACACTGAACCGATCAGATTTCAATCCTGGCTGTAGGTAGCTTACAAATGTCTAGCCACACTGAAGAGACTTGATAAGTTGAAACACGTGTCTGTGGATGACATATATATATATATATATATATATATTTTACCCAATCTGTTACTTCTCTCTCTCTCTCTCTCTCTCTCTCTCTATATATATATATATATATATATATATATATATATATATATATATATATAGAGAGAGAGAGGAAGTAACAGATTGGGTAAAATCCGACAAAATGTGATTAAAAGTTGAGGAACACAGTGGATAAAAAACACAATTTCAATGAATTAATATTTCGCCTTTGAATTTATGAGGTTTCATCAGAAATTTCTAATGAAAACCTCGTAAATTCACACAGGCAAAATATTAATTGATTGGAAGTGTTTGTGTTTTAGATACATCACACCACACACACACACACACACACACACACACAGACAGAGAGATTGTAATAGTATGTGGTTACCCTTAGCCCACTTGGTGAATTAGTGCTAGAGTAACTCTATTTGATGAATATGTAAAAACTATGCAAGCCGGTGTCACAAAAATTCACATGTAATATATATAGATTCTTTATGCTGCATATATATATATGTAAGTTGAAAATGGAAGCGAATCCGACAGTATTTTTAGAACATCTCGGAAATTCTCCATATTTCAACCGTTTTCATTTAAAACAATAAGGATTTACTCTGACGAAGGCCATTATTTCTTTGTATACTAAAAGAAATTTATGTAGTTTTTTCTATTATTGTTATTTTATTTTATTTTGTATTTAAAATAATAATAGATAGAATACATGTATGCATGGACAAACTCCTGGCCGAAACACGTGTCAGTAAAATAAAAATAAAATAAAATAAATCCTATTTTATCCATTCAACATTTTCTTTCCTTTATTTTTCATTTCAATATATGTATATATATATGAGAGAGAGACCACAACAATAGATTTAGTCTTGAAGAAGAGAAAGGAAAAATATATGTATTGTGGCCAGTTTTGTAGAGGGTGAGGAGAAGAGGAAGAAGGGGAAAAAGTAGTGCGTCAAATGCAGCTAACTGGACTGAAGACTTAGGGGGTGGGAGAGGGTTTGTTGAGGGCAGAGTCATCAGAGAAATGTGATCGTCGTCGTCGCACGTGGTTGCTAGACTCGCTCAATTTACTAAACCTCTCAACTTTAATTCGTTTTTATTACGGTTAACTTAGTACTCAACTCGATCTTTTCTCTCTTTTTCAACCTACTATACAATATCTCATTATGTGTAAGTGTATGTTTTGTTTTGTGTTTTTATTCTATTTATTCATTTTTTTTTAAAAAATCCAACTCCATCTTTCACGTGAAACATATAAGTTAAAAAAAACAACTAAAGACATTGCATAAACTAAAGTCTTTTTCCTCATTTTTGACAGCATACTTTTTCCAAGGTCACACACACACACACACTATATATATATATATATATTTATAGGTTTGAGGTTCACACTGTCAAGAAACTGACGGTTACCAAGCACCGTTGACTTTGTCTATTCTACTCTAACATATATATATTATATACATGCATACACGTGATCACCTTTCTGACTAATGTTTAAAATTCACCTTCTCTCTCTCTCCTCTCTCTCTCTCTCTCTCTCTCTCTCTCTCTCTCTCTCTCTTGTTTGTTTTCATTCAAGTACATCTTAAAGGCATCATCAGATTCTGCTTGTCGTACCTGTCAGATTTTTTTTCCTCATTTATTCATAAGATAAAGAAATAGGTTACCCCAACCCAACCCAAGGGCCTCCAGAATTTTTTTTTATATATTCCTCCCCATCTCATTGTTTATTTTTTGCTTTGTTTTGTTTATTCACTAAATCAAATACTAAAGAAATGTTGCTTGCTTCTCTTGCTTGTTCACCATCCATGACATAATATTATTGTCTCACTCAAAATTACCTTCAAACTGTCTTTTATGTAATCTTTAAAATAACATGCAAAACTATTTAAAAAAATAGATAAAATGAAATTTTAAAAAATGATGTGCCCCTAAGATTCAAGTGCATCCTTGCTTTCTTTTAAAAATAGAATTTGTTGAAAATTTTTGTTCAAATATCTATTT
Organism: Doryteuthis pealeii; assembly: GCA_023376005.1. Taxonomy (NCBI): domain Eukaryota; kingdom Metazoa; phylum Mollusca; class Cephalopoda; order Myopsida; family Loliginidae; genus Doryteuthis; species Doryteuthis pealeii. The sequence goes on along the minus strand of CM042155.1, from coordinate 25,893,198 downwards.
ATTTATTTATTTGTGTTTATTAAACATCGATACTAAAACAGTATTAAACAAACACACACACACACACACACACAGAATTTGGAGGAATAGACATTTACCCAAGCATACAACAGAATGAGCGGATTCTAGTGACAAGTTAACAGCTGCCTTCTAGGGCTCTGTACTTTCAGAAATATTCTGACAAAGGGATTTTTTTATCCTGAAATATTAAGAGAATAAATCAAAGGTTAAAGAACAACATGATAGTTACCTTGTTTTTCTTTACACTTGCACTTGTGATAGCCTTCAAAACCAACTGCCAAACCAATATAAACACAATGCTTCAAGCAATTTATAAAACTCTTTTTTCTTTTTTTTTCTTTTCTTTTTTTAAAAAGTTTTTACAAAAAGGATAAAAAGAAAGTGTTAAAACAGGTGCTTGCTTTAACCAATCCAAAAATATATATCAAAGTTTCACAAAGTTTTAAGCCTGTAGAAATGCCAAAAATTAATTGATTTTTAAGAGTTTTATAGTTTGCTTGAAGTGTTGTGCGTATATTTGGTTTGTAGATTGATTTCGAAGGTTTATCACAATACAAAGAAAAGGCAACGAGTATGTTGTTCATTTACCTGTATTTTTATTTTTTTTGATGTTTGCTTAATATTTTCAGAAAACCTTGGAGCCCATAAAGGGATGTTCCCAGCTGTCCGTATTAATCCATGTTAGAGTGGAGGTAGTAACTTGTGTGTTTCTGTATTTGTTTTAAAAGTTTAAATGTATTAATAATCTAACATGCAGTGTCTCATCGTGCTCCGATCACATATCGTTTTTAAAAATAAATACTGGCTTTATGGGCTCTGAGGTCTTCTGAAGATAACATATTTAATACTGAAATATTAAGGAAACATAAAAGAAATAGAAATAAAAGTAAAAATACAGGCAAATGAACAACTTACTCATTAACTTTTCTTCCTTCACATTGTGATAATCCTTTAAAATCAGTCAACAAACCAAATAATGGATTTTTTTTTTTTTACTATATCTTCAGCTTGGTTTTTTTGGGAGGTCACTGTTTTATTTTTTTTCTTTCTGACCCCACTCCCCACCCAACTATTTACTATAGCTATTAGATTAATCTAATGTTGTAGTAAACAGCATGGTTTTGAACTTAAACCCCTGAAGGCAAGATTCAAACCTTCATCTACTCCCAGTAGAAAACCAAAAACATTTAATAAAGAAAAAACAAAAAAAAAGACATCTTATAATCTATTATAAAAAGGGATATTTTAGAATTCATTATTAGTTAAGACACCCTCTAAATCAGGACTTCTCAAAATATTTACTTAATTTACCAAATTTAATTCCATTCACCCCACCAATAAATTAATTGAATATCAAATTACAAAGCATAACTAATTTACCAGTGTTTGATACATTTTACATAAGGGAGGAGCCTGTTTAGCTTAGTCGGTACGGCCTTGGAATCACAAGGTTCTGGGTTTGATACAGGTCCTCACCAACTCAGCACATGAATAGCACAGCTTGGGTAATCTGATCTGTGCTGTAAAGCATCTGAGAGCTTATGGTACTTGTGTTGCTCTGCCTCAGAAAAACAATCTCCCTAGTTTAGCACAAGCAAAAAGGGGATAGACTCCCTCATTGTTCGGCTGATGCCGACTGTACTTGAGAAAAGAATTAGTAAACTATAAATGCAAATGCACCTTTAATAAGGATGGGTTTGATGAGCACTAAGGAAATCATGAATATTAGGTTGCAGGTTTGAACCCCAAATCAGCACATTCTATGTTCAAAGGGCTTTTCTGTTTGGTCAGTAAATCATGCACATGGCTAAACTCAGATTACTCCATATGAAGTAAAGTAAAGTCGTCGGGGTGGCCTAAAGTCTGTATCAGCAAGGGAGTCTATTTCCTTTTTACTATCACTAGACCAAGGAGATTGTTTTTGCGTCTGGGGTGGAACGCCACTCCTACCATCAGCTCCTTACTTTACCGAACAGATCCTTGTGTTACTCATACACTGAGTTGGTGAGGGCCAGTATCGAACTAGGAACCTTGGCCATTATTGGAAAAGCTAGTAAAATGAGCTCAACAGTTGCACAAAACTTGGGATATTTTGCTACAGTTTTCAATATCTGGTAACTAGTCTACATGTTCCTACAATTTTTGTTTTCTTGTTATAAAGGGGTTTATAAATTCAAACTAATAAATTCACCTCCTGTGGACCCCTATGCTTTTATTCCCCCACCCCCCGGGTCAATATGGATTACTTTGAAAAGCCATGTGCGAGGTGTATGATATCTACCAACTAGTTTACATGATCTACCAATTTTTGTTCTCTTGTTATAAAGGGGTTTATAAATTCAAACTAATCTATGCTTTTATTCCCCCCCCCCGGGTTATATAGGTCACATTGTGAAGCCCTGTGGGAGGTGTATGATATCTAACAACTAGTTTACATGATTTAGCAATTTTTTTTCTCTTGTTATAAAGGAGTTTATAAATTCAAACCCTGTTTGACCCCCTATGCTTTTATTCACCCCCAGGGTCAATATGGATCATTTAGAGAAGCCCTGTGTGAGGTGTATGATATCTGGCAATTAAATAATCCAGCAATTTTTGTTCTCCAGTTATAAAGGGATTTATAAATCCAAACTAGTAAATTCACCCCCTTGTGGAGCCCCTTATGCTTTTATTCACTCCCCTCTAGGGGGTCTGTGTGAACCACTTTGAGAATCCCTGTTCTACACTGGGGAAAAAAATTAAAATCAAAAATTATATAAATATTATATTTTTATTATCTAAATTATTATTTAAATTATCTATCTATCTATCTATCCATATATATATATATATATATATATATATATATATAAAATAAATTAAAAATTATATAAAATCAAATTAGTCAAATTAAGATGAAAAATTAGTTAAAACTTAATAAGGATTCATTCTATTCAATGAGAAATATTTTTGAATAAATTAAAAACAGTATATACATAATTTTTTTAATTTACAAAAACAAAATTCAGATGAAAGCATTTTAATAAATATTTTCTGTAGATTTTAATAAGTTTGCACTTGAAATTTTGGAGGCAACATTTTTTTCAACTTAAATCTAAAATTGATTTTATTTATTCCTTTCACTTGAACAGTATTTGATTTTTTTTCGTTTTAAAGATAATTCCATGGAGAAATTTATAAATTTTTAACTTTTTTAAAACATTGAACAAGAATCTTGTGTTTGGATCTTTATTTTTGGAATTTAAAAAAGACAGGAAAACAAAGTAAAATATTGCCTTTTTGGTAGACTGTGAATTGAGGGACGTAAATTTTTACCATAGTCTCATGGCCAGATGTTAGTGAAATATGAAATGAAATCCTATGTATATATTTTTAATTTCTCAACTGGGATTAATATTTAATAAAAATGAAACTACGGAAAACATAACTTAATATTTTAATTCATTTAGAAGTTAAAAAAACAAAACTAAAGGACAGAATTAATTGATGAGGTATAGATTTAAAGTTGTGATTCAGTTATACACTTTTTTTTACCTTAGAACTGCAAAAGTGGACTGTTTTAAGTTTTTTGCTTTTTTTTTTTTTTTTTTTTTTTTTTTTGTTAGATAGCCTTATGTGCCTTAGATAGAAATATCATTAAATACGTGTAAAAAATAATAATTGTATAACTGAATCACTAGGCAACAATTTTTGATTTGTCATCTGCAATGAAAAAAAATCATGCTAAATTTTTTTTTTAAATTTAAACATTTTCTTTTAAATTTAAACATTTTTTTTTTTATTTAAACTTTTTTTTTTAAATTGATGTTATTTTTCACTGCACCACAAACATCCACATCTCATTTCTTTATAACTTTAAAATTAAACATCAAACAAATTGCCCATAAATATTACTTATATTCATATTTCATTTTCACTTTATTCAGTAGTAATAGATTTAGACATAAACTAAAAAAAAAAAAAAAATAACACCTTAAGGCCTCACAATCAACAGGGGCCTCTCCTCACAAAATGCACTTACAAGAGAAGACCCTTTTTTTTTTCTTTCTTTTTTTTTTTTCTTTCTTTTTTTTTTCTGGTGCAATTTTCTTAGCAAGCTTAGGGGTTCTCCAATTTTTGGCAACTTCCCAAAGTCTAGCATTTTTTATCACAAGCAGGTTCCAAAAATTTCTTCTGCATCACAAAATAAATACGAGAGTGAGTCAAAGGTTTTGCAATATCTTATTATAATGTTGAATCGGTGTCTGTCTGTAACTGCGACTATGTCACTGCTTACGTCACAATACACTTAGGAATTGCCTAAGTTTATCAATTAGTATTTAATTTATAGTCAAAATCATTAATAAATAGAATAGATCTTATTTATCAACAATGTTTCTATGAAAATCTTAGTTAGATTTGCCTCAAAACAGCCAATGTTATTAATGCATTTAAAATCCAGCAACATATCACTAAGAAATAAAGATTTACATATCATATGGTGTGGTTAATTTACATACTGGTTTTAACAAAACCAGATTTAATTAATAATTACTTGGTATTATTGATCTCAAATATTATTGTTTTATTCTTCAACATATAAAAATCAATCCTATGAATCATTTTATATCGAAACAAATTAAGATATAATTAAAATAAGTGTAATCTTTTTATATGCGTTCTTATGTAATTTCATTAGTCTTTCTAATTTAATATATTTTATCACATTAAAATTTAGATACTTACACATATTCTTGCTAGTTTTGATAACTTCTTTACTTTATTCTTATTTGTGAGAGACAATTCAGCAGCTCCTGATGTTTTTGCCGATGCTGTTGTTGAAGTGTGTAAGTTAGTATACTTTTGGTTTGAACAACAAGTAAGGACAACTGAATTGGTGCACAAAGTAGTTGGTATTTATGGCACCCAGGAATGTTCCATGCATGCATTTCGGTGATTCCATTCCTTGAGTCCTGCTTGGTCCCAGTGGGGGTTATCAACCTCATTGGATTTTGAGAGGCCGAGCTAGCCTAATACTCTCAGTGTTGCTTGCCAGATTTGCCTCTATGGCTTGGAGCACTGCCTCGGCATCACACCTACCTGACCTTGCCTGATCATCAATTTTCTTGCAACCCTAGCAAAATTTCATGAACCATCTGGTTACTGCGATTAACAGCACCTTCACCTTTTGCACAACAAATGATTTTGGTTGCTTCTGCAGCGTTATGGTCTAGTTTGAAGCATAATTTCCCTAATTATATTACATTACATTACATTACAAGGGTCGGTTTAAATTAGTCGGTAGAGTATTCAGCTAGTAATCACAAGATTCTTGGTTCGATACTGGCCCACGCCAACTCAGCATATGAGTAGCACAGGGATCTGTGCGGTAAAGTGAGGAGCTGATGGTAAGTGTGGCGCTCCACCTCAGATGCTAAAATAATCTCCTTGATCTAGCGCTAATGAAAAGGGGACTCCCTCCTGTCTGGTTGATACCGACATTAGGCTGCCCCCGACGAATTTACTTACTTACATGTACATCTATGTGGCTTTCAAATAACAAATGGTGTGTAGTTATGCTAACATGTTAGCCCACCAACTACCATAATACTACCGCGGCGATACCTTCCATGGCTTGAACTGCTTTGGTCACATGATGTACATGCGGCAAACTAGCAAATTGTTATATACTCATTTGACATCAGGTATATAATGGGGAGAGGAGATGGGTTCTTACTTGTTCTGCTTCGTCAGCAGCCATTTTCTTTTTCTGGGTTTTCTTCCTTCTGCTGGACTGGGTGTCTGAGCTTATTTCTTGGTTGTAATGATTAAGCAAGACTTAATATTTTTCCTTATTCTTTATTAAAAACCCTAAGCCCAAAAGTGTCTTCAACCACGCGGTGAGAAGTTGGCATCTTAGGAGCGAACAATCCTTGCGTCTGCTCCTTTTGACTAATGGCCAAAATCTAACTAAACTTAACTTCAGCTCTCTCACTCCCATTGGCAGAAGCTTAGGGGTTAACTAAAGGTCATTACCTATCAGTAATATAACCCCCTCAAATTTTGAATTTCAACGAATTTTAATTCAAAATCTAAATACACTTACAAGTTAGAATTAAACACAGAATATATAATTAATTAAAATACACATTCCATATATACACATATATATACATAAAACAAATAAATAAAAATAAATAGATAGATAAACACATAAATATATAAATAGATGAAAAGAATAAAATTGAAATTGATTGAACAACGGCTATCACAACCCTTCCACGTGGCGTTTATAAAAAAAAAAAACCACGAGACGCATGTTTATAACATACAAAAAAAAAAAGACACAAAAACATGTCCATTTCCGAAAACATCTCTGATGATAAAGTTTATACACATTGTAATTGCTTTCCTATCATTAATAAATAATAATATACTTAACAATGCTTCAAGCAAATTACCAAATACTATTACACTTACAGATGTAATTTGTAGGCTACCCACGAATTATGTAACAAAATATGAAAATATTGCAAAAACTTTTTAACTCACCCTCGTAATTGACTAATATGACTAAAGTTTTTTTTTTTTTTTTTTTTCTTTCCCAATGTTTAACTGAATTTTTTTTTCTTTTTCTACTCATCTCTCTTCACAGGTGAATGGTTACGCAATTTATTCCGGAACCTGACTCTAAGGTCAGAACCCTGCGAACAGATCTTAGAGGAAGTTTCCTTTGAAGGAATTGCACGCTACATAAAAAGTGGCAAATGTAAAAAAATCATCACGATGGCTGGAGCTGGGATCTCAACTTGTAAGTTCTTTTCTGTTTACTGTTGTTTTTTCTTTTTTCGTTTTTTTCTTTTTTGTGGTGGGGAGGTGTCATTGGGTACATGGGTATTGAGTCATTTTAACTTTGGAGACTAGAAGTGGTCATTATGCTTTGTCTCTGAAACAATACCTGACCACAGGGTCATCATCTGATGAATTATTTGTTTATGGCATAACTGGGGGCATTTTTATTTTTGTAGCATCTGTTTATAATATACATTCACTAATATATATATATACCAACCCCTATGCAACGAGCAGGATGTGACACAAGGTCAATTTTTTATGTGGAGTTTACAGGTTGGAATTGAGTTTTCCTTCTCCTAGACTGGTTGCCTAACCAAGGTTAAAGAGCCAAGTCTACCCTACTATTTACCCATAGCAGGAGGGATAGTACATGAATGCATACCTTTCCCAAGAGTATCAGCTCTATGTGAAATGCAAACAGATTCGTCCAGGATTTGAACTCACGTTGATGAGTCCTTCCTATGACTCTAACTGTGTGTGTGTGTGTGTGTGTGTGTGTGTGTTATCTAAATAATACAAAAGGCTGTATTTTCTCTTATTTATGACAAAACTTGGATGTTTTCTTATTCAGTTGAATAAGGTATGACTGGAGATGGGACTTACTGAAGAATCATAGCAGATAATTTTAGGCAGGTGATTTTTTAAATTCTTCTTGAGTGGCCAAATTATTTTTTTTTAATTGCAGAATAGAAGGTATATATATATATATATATATATATATATATATATACACCAACCTCTTTGCACAAGCACAAACAGTCCATAGAGGTGTGAAAATGAGACTGGAGGAATTGGAGATCAGAGAAAGAATCTAAACCACAACACTTATGATCAGCTACAATACTTAGAAAGAAGAGTCCTGGAAACCTTAGACTTGTTTTCACTCAGCCCACAGTGAATATCCTGGAGTTAAAACTGGTGTGTGGGGAGTAATCCCTGTAACGTAGGGGCTAATATGCTGGACTGAGTGATCGTAGTAAGAGAGTTCAAACTCCAGTTGCCTTATTAGATACAATTTCGGACTAATACCTTTGGTAAATGTGTGTGTTGAGGTGTTGTGGTGTAATGGTTACTGTCATTGAAAATCGATAGGACGAGTTCAAATTTAGACAAGGCTGTTTTGCATTTCACATCACATTAATATCAGAGCAGGAGAAGACAAGAGGTAAGACTCGCTCCCTTTCATTGATTGAGTTAGCCTCCTCCTTCCACAACTCATAGGAAGGGGTAAGAGACAATGTGTTGATAACACACTTTGATTCTTAACAACACATTGCTCTAATGAAAATAAACGAGAGTTCAGTCTGTGTGTGGGTATAAGGAAAGGGTGCAAAGTTATACATACTTTGGATACAAATAACTCCGACGAAGGTTAACGGACAAAGACATTTAATATGTACAGCACATGGATAACAGTCGATACAACGTTCATAGTAAAGAGTACATATAAAAAGGGGTACACAAATAAAGATAAGACACATTCATGAATGATACAGATATACATATATGAGTACAGACATGAGACTAGGAATAGTCCATGCTGTGAAGACTTACAGTAATGTAAGGGGGGCGGAGCCCCAACGAGAGGGTTTAGATAGAATCTACCCCATGTGGCTCGAAGTTGCTGAAACAGGAAAAGAGAGCAAAAGTGTTTGAAACCGGCGCTTAAATACTATGGTGCCCCTGGTGGGCATCATCAAACTAAAAAGGGCAGACAACTCCACCAGGCGAATACAAACTAACGCTACATGGGCAACACCTGTGCTTGATGAGGGCCTCATGCAGCCCGAGGGCCATGTGTTTGACATGCCTGGCTGTTGCTTAAGTGGTCACCCAGTTAAGTATTGAACATGCTCATCTATGCTTCAGATCATTTCAGAGTCAATTAGAGTCCCATCTAGGATTCAAATAAGATCTGTTTGCAAAATATTTGTATGTATAAGATATAAATCTTTGATATCATATAACCATGTTTTTCAAACTTAAGAAACCACACAAAAAATGTAAATATAAATAGAGAATGTATGCAATTTCCTGAACTCTAGGCATAAAATAACCCCTGATGGGTTGACATGCCATTAAAATCATCAATCAATCAGGAAGTGTAAAATTATTACAAAGCATTGTTGCTTAGTTAGGATTTATGATAAAGACAAAAATATAAATGTTTAAGCTGATAAATCTCTTAAGTACTATTTCTTCTGAGATATGGCTTGATAGTTCGTATTATTGGGATTATTTGGACTATTCAACTATTGTTAACAGTAAAGATGAGGACAATAGTCCAAATTATCCAAATAATACAAAAATATCTTAAGTGTTATCCTTTGTGGGTGGGTACTTCCGCTAGTTGTAACATAATCCATTTATTCCCGTGGTGTCAAAAGATTTTGAGATTATTGTTTTTGTGTTGGATTTTTGAAGCCTTTCAATTCAGTTTGGATTAAAGAATTTAAATTGTGAATCAGCAGCTTTGGAATATGTTAATGCAAAAAATGCAGAAAAAAAAAAAAATTGGCAACAAAGACGGAAAATCTACAGTCAAGATTTTAGGAAAAAAAAATAAAGATATCCAATCTATAAAGGAATTAAAAAAAAAAAAAAAAAAAAAAAAAAGACAATAACCTATTTGAAATCTTCATTGAAACCAGTTGCTGACCTATAAAAAGAAGCAATCTATCTATTCTAAATATAGATATTCCTCCTCCTCCTCTTCCTCCTCCTGTTGTTGTTTTATTCCATAAAAGAAAATCGGATTCTACAGAATAGAACATCCTAAAAGAGCAAAGAATTTTCATGTTTCTTAATCAGTGATTCTTTCATAACATTGAACATTGACCTATAAATATATTTTTTGTTTATCTTGATAAGAATACAATTGATTTCTTCTTCTTTTCTGACAAAGAAATTATTTTTTTTATTTTTTTTTTATTTATGATAGACTTTAATGTTAAGGAACAGGACAAATTGATTGTATACAGACTTTGGAAAGTATATAGACATTTCAAGAACTTCTTTTTAATAACTGAATAATAAGCTGAAAACTAAATACAACAACAACATAATCTTATTATTATAATGGAGATTCGGTGTGTCTGTCTGTAACCGAAACCACGTCAATGATTACATATGAACCCCCATCATAACCTCAACTATGGGTTGAATAGTTTACAACTGTTCTTCTACAAGGATGGTTTTGGCATTAAATAACCCATGAAGGTTGATATGCCATTAAACAAATATTTAAAAAAAAAAGGAGTTTGTAAATGTTTGTATTGTTACATTTTTGTTAATCTTTTTCTCCTTCAAGACTCGTAAAGGCAGTGTCTATGGGCATCTGCTCTGTATATCGTCCAGGTTTCCATACCATACACGAGGGTTAAGAAGACTATGGCACGGTATACTGCACATTTAGTTTTCAAGGAGATGTTTCTATTGAACCAGACTCGCCTCTTCAGCCGATCAAATGCTTTGGAAGCATTTGAAATTCAGAGATCAAGCTCTGCATTGAGTCTATTGTTGATGGCAACTGTATTTACCTGAGCTAGAATCTGACCTTCTATCATTATGTCTTTACCAGTGCCATGTGATGTCGGAGGGGGCTGATACATAACTTTGGTCTTATTGAGGTTTATTTTCATCCCAAATGCTTTTGCAGAGTCTGCTAATTGTGTGATTATTTCTTGGGCATCTTGGTGGTTGTGTGCTAGGAAGGCAGTGTCGTCTGCATATGAGTTCATGCACCAGGACACGTTTGCTCTTTCTTGCAGATCTGAATTGTTTGATATTGAACAGGTCTGTCCTTGGTCTAGTCTGTATCCATATTCCTTGGGTGGAGTTAGTGAAGGCATCAGATAAGACCATAGAGAGAGAAATTGAGAACAGAGTGGGTGCAAGGACACAACCCTGTTTCACTCCACTCCCAAACTTAACAAGGAATGAACTGACTATTAACGGTTTGCGAGATTTGCATTTTAATGACCAAATTATCCACAAGAGTTCTTGTAATTATAGTTTGTATGAAGATTTAAAATTATTTCATTTATTTTAGATATAAAAAAGAAAAAAATTTAAAAAGTATAACGCATAAGCAATTTCCTTAAAGAGAAAGAATCAAGAAATTGTTTGGTTTTTTTTTAACAGAAAAGATTTTTATTTTCATGAATGACATTTTTATTTTTCAATTTCATCTGCAGCAGCTTTCATTATTGTTGTTGGAGTTTTTTAGGAAATAAGGTGTGTGCTAGTTCCCCGCATATACTTATAGACTGACCAAGGTGATGTGATTGACTCTTCTAACCAATCACTGGCAGTACTACTGGCCTGATAAGATACTTAAACCCCCCATATTGGTCCTAATTCAAATTGCACTATTGGAAGACGCACATAGGATTGCCAGGATCTTTACCAATACTCACGAAGGACTTATACAATTACCGGTAATTGAGGACACTTTAGTAACCAAAGGGATTCACATTATCGAAGGACTTTATACCAATAACTCAGGACAATTTAGTAACCAAAGGATTCACATTGAATCAAGAACACAACTCTGTTTCACTCTGCTCCCAACTTCAAATGACTCTTATTATTATTATTATTTTTATTATTATACTCTTGCAAGTTTTTCAGGCCTTCTAATGCTGGTTTGAAAAATTTTCACTGATGACAAGTCTCCTCAGTTTTCCAAGAGTCTTCTGAGTATTCTAACCAATCTTTATTATTATTACTATATTTTAGCATTATTATTTTTATTATTCTTACAGAAAATCTTTATTTTTAATTAAGATTTTTGTTATTGATTTCTTTATTATTATTGTTATGATTATTAATTATATTTTTTTTTATTTGTTTTTGTCATTAGCCGCAGGCATTCCTGATTTCCGTAGCCCTGATACAGGACTCTATCATAATTTGCAAAAATATAATCTGCCACACCCACAAGCAGTATTTGAATTGAGTTTTTTCAAGGTGAGAATGTTTTTATATCAATTTACACTTTTCCATAGATTTTTTTTTTTCTTTTTCACATTATCTTCATTTTGATGATTTTAATACAGGGTGGCCCGAATGTCTTGTCACACCCTACATATATATATTTACCAACCCCTCCGCATGAGCAGGATGCGACACAAGGTCAATTTCTTAAGCGGACTTTAACAGGTTTGAATTCAGAGTTTTCCTTTTCCTAGACTGGTTACTTAGCCATTAGTTAAAGAGTCCAGTCTGCCCTGCTATTTACCCATAGCTGGAGGGAGAATTGGATTCATACCTTTCCCAAGGGTATTAGCGGTATATGAAATACCAACAGTTTCGTCCAGGAAATGAACCCTACATATATATATTCATATTTTTTTTAAGAGGTAAAATAATCATATAATACAACTTGAAATTCTAGAAAATAATTTTTAAAGATTTTTTTTCTTTCTTTTTTCCTTAGTGATAAAATAGTCACATAACATATATATTTTTAAAAAAACAATGAAAGTTGAAACAATATGTAGAAGAAATAAGATTTTCGAACCACCCTGTAGATTAATGTACAGGCTGGTCTGAAAGTCTTGTCACTCACACATACACACACCACACACACACCACACACACACACCACACACACACACATTGTTTTTAGAGGTAAAATAATTATATAACATATATTACATTATTATAAAATGAAAGTTAAAATAATATGTAGGGGATGACAAGACTTTCGGACCACCCTATAGGTTAATGTACAGGCTGGTCTAAAAGTCTTGTCACATTGTTTTTAGAGGTAAAATAATTACATAACTTGACAAGACTTTCGGACAACCCTGTACAATATTTTGCCCAAGATTTTCTGTAGCTTTTTTGTAACATAAGAATTTCCATTTAATTATGTAATTACATAAGTTTCTCCCAAACTAGAATTTTGTCTTGTTTTGCTCAACTTTTCATTTGTAGCTTTTTATTTGATATGCCCACATGAAAATCTTTGATCAGACTTTTTCAAAATCTGGCACCGAAACTCTAAAAAAAAAAAAAAAGGAAGAAGAAAGATTTAATTTAAAAATAAATATTTATCTTGATCAAAGTTTCAACGGCGTATCCATCAGTTTCATTGTCATTTTTAGAGCCTTTCTTGTTTATTAGTTTGAAGGTTATTTTTGTTGGAACAATTACATTAGGGAATTTGGCACAGTGCCATCTTTTAAGGATGGTGACAAGAAGATTCAGAACCAATTTATTACAAGTCATTTCCGATTTGAAGATTTGCCAGTCACAATCTAATTCGGATAATTTTGCCAGAATTAGAAATAGTATTCCACAAGTCTTCGAGATTATTATCTTTGTTCTTTTATTACAATGCTTCTGCTGGTATGTTCTTCAACTTTCCTCAGATGTAGAGTTGTGGTTTGGTTAAAGGTATATCAACTATTTATGGGTTATTTAATGCCAGAATTTGATTCATTTGTAAATGTTTGTGTTACATAATTGATGGGTTGCCAACCAATTATGTACTGTACTGTAGTAAATTTTAACATAACGGTTTCATGGAAAATTACAGAGTAAGTTGATTGACAAGATTTTAACCCTTTGGTCACCTTGACTCTAATTGGACAGAGTCAATGTGGGAAATTTAGAAGATCAGTTGTTACTGGGTGACTGGACGAGACAGACACATGATGGTATCTCTTGTCCAAAGAGCCATTTCTCCATGTGTGTTTGTCTTGACTTGATTTTATAGAATAAATAATGACATCTATAAAAAAGAAGACAGTCTTGTGTTTGTTAATCAAAAATTAACAATGGCACAAGATATGAATCAGATGAAAAATGCAAGACAAGAAAAACCCAACAAGAACAGAGAAGAAGCTGACTATCCAGTCCAGATACCCAGAATCGACAGATACAGAATAGCTAATCCAAGATACAGAATACCAGTTATACAGAGAATATCAGATCCCACAGAATCAACAAATCCAGATAGCAGAGACAGTTTAATAGAAGAATAAGATAAGTATACGTCTATCGGACAAGGCATGCAGGACACTGCTGGAGAAGCAGGGACGAGCTCATAAGCGATGTTCTCCTGTGGAAGCCAACACATGGACATGCAAGTGTCGGGCGCCCAGCAAGGACCTACATTGACCAGCTATGCGAGGATGCTATTTGCTCAGCAGAGGACCTCCCAGGTGCAATGAATGATAGGGAAGGTTGGCGAGAGATTGTCATGGATATCCGTGCTGCAGGCGGGACATGATGATGATGATATAACACTTGGTTATAATCATAACTATTTTATATTTTCAACGTTTCATTGCAATCATTTTTCTTTTAATCACACTTTTTTTTTGTCAATAGTAATAATCATTTGTTTGCATGCAGTTATATGGTTTCAAGTATTCCTATCTAATACTAATAATTTGTACACAATTATATGGTTTCAAGTATCTATTCCTATTTAATAATAATAAAAATAATAATAATAATAATTTGTTTACATAAAGTTATATGGATCTATTTGGCCTATAGATGAGGCCCAAAGAGTTGACCTGGGAGTAATGGCAACTATGACCTGGAGTGGTAGTATTTGTTAAGGTCCCATCTATTGTTCAACTAGATCTGTATGAAAATTATTTGTATTAAATATGAATACTTGATACCATATAACCATGTGCAAACAAATGGTTATTGTCGACCAATAAAAAAAAAGTGCAACTAAAAATATAACTGGTTATGATTTACAAATGAATCAAATTTCAGCATTAAATAACCCATAAGGAGTTGATATACCAATAAACAAATAACCTAAACAAAACAAAACCTAATAATATCTGGTATGATTTTATGTTTCATGAGGAGTATTAAAATGCTGGTATCTTTGATTTAGAAAAAAATGCACTTCTTTTAAAATATGGTTAGTGGGTGTACTTATTTATGGGTGATAGTGTAGGTATTTACCCAACTCGTTTTCCCTGGATAGGATTTTTTTTTTTTCAGTGTATCAACCCTTTTTGGGTCATTTAATGCCGAAGTCATTTTGATAAATAAGAGACTCAGGTTGCTTACAGTACCTACAGTTGTTTAAGTGGTCTCCCAATTAAATACTGAACAAGCTCATTGCTGCTTAACTTCAGTGATCTTAGTGGGAACCAGTGCTTTCAACATGACTTGGCCGTAATCCCATGGGTAGGATGTGGCTCAATGTCACAAGTATGAAGCATAGTGAGGATTGAACTAGCTATTCAGTAGTAATGGATCTATGAGACTAGCTTGCTAATCGTTACACCATGATCGGATGCTCTTCTACCCAAGACATTCACAATAGGTAATACTGTATCCAAAAATTTAGTCCAGAAAGTGTTCATTGGTCTAGAAAAAATTTATTAAGATTTTTAAAGATTATAAATTCTAAATCTCCTGAGATGCAACACTCCACTTTGGTCCTTAGATGGGTGGTCGGAGAGCCCCCTCTGATTAATTGGCTGGTTACGTCAAGCCCTAGCACCTATATGACTGTCCCAACCCTATTGCCTTTATGGCAAGCTGCAACCCTTTTTATCATATATGTGCTAGAAGGCAGTAGCTAAGGGTCCTATTATCCTGGGTATGTCCTTAAACTCTATCTGATGGTTAAGTTCCAGTTCTGGAACTCTGGGGAGTGTGAAGTACCCCCTTGATCACCATTACTCCAAGGTTCACTCTGACCCGAAGTGGTAGTACTTGTAGTGTCCCATTTATTGGTTGAATAGAAAAAATTGAGTTTTTTAAAAAATTAAGTACCCATGAAGAATGAATAAAATAAAAACACCTTCGGCATAAAAACAAGAGTTGACATGCCATGAAACCAACCAACCAACCAATCAATCTCCTGATACCAAATAGGAAATTAAGATTTTGCAGATTTTAGGGAAAAAAAAAACATTAAAAAAGGTAATTTATTTATGTACTTTTATTCTTATTTATATATTTTTGTGTTTTACAGGAAAATCCAAAACCCTTCTTCTGTTTAGCCAAAGAACTTTGGCCGGGCGTTTTAAAGGTTTGTATATTTAAAAAGTTTCTTTGCTGTTGTTATTTACTAAGCTTTGCTAAATTTGACACACAGACCTTTGATGGTATTGGTTTAGTTAAACAACTAAACCACTGCTATAGATATTAGGAAGCACGTGGTGTAATGGCTAAAGTCATGGGAAATGGACTCGTCGACCCGAGTTCAAATCCTGGATGTGGTAATTGCATTTCACATCGCGCTAATACCCTTGGGAAAGGTATGAATCCTACTCTCCCTCCAGCTATGGATAAATAGTAGGGCATACTAGGCTCTTTAACCTTGGTTAGGCAACCGGTCTAGGAGAAGGAAAACTCTGAATTCAAACCTGTTGAACTCCACTTGTGTCACATCTTGTTCGTGTGGAGGGTTTGGTAAATATATATACAGTATTTAAATAATTGAAAAATTTGGGGACCACTGCTATAGACATTGTCTTTCTTATTATTATAAAATGTAAAATTTTCTTTTCTTCGGGTTAGCTCAGTCGGTAGAGCGTTCGGCTAGAAAACCACAAGGTTCCTAGTTCGATACCGGCCCTCGCCAACTCAGCATATGAGTAGCACAGGGATCTGTGCGGTAAAATAAGGAGCTGATGGTAGGTGTGGCGCTTCACCTCAGATGCTAAAAACAATCTCCTTGGTCTAGCGCTATTGAAAAGGGGATAGACTCCCTCGCTGACTGGCTGATACCGACTTTAGGCCGCCCCATCAACTTTACTTTACTTATTCTTATACTTTTCTTTTTTATTTCAGCCAACCCCTTGCCATTATTTTGTGAAACTTCTTGCTGATAAAGGAATACTACTACGTCATTTTACACAGGTAAAAATAAAAGCTCATCGTTTACAAAATGAATGCTCATAATAATTTGAAAAGTCTTGAAAAACTGAGGACTTTGACTTGGATGGGTTTTTTAGGGGTTTTTTACCCCCCATTTTTCCTTGTGTGTTGATTGGTTGAACTAAATTCCAAATTTGAATTGTGATTAACAAACACCAATTTTATCAGAGGAATAATACACAGACACACTTAAAAAGAATTTAAAATATTGAAACAAGTTAAAAGAATTATTTTTCCCTCTTTATCCACCCCCCAACACTTTTTTTAAAGGTTTTTCATTTAAATGTTGTCTTTAGTTAAAAGCAATCAATATTTGCCTTTTCAGAACTGAATAAATTCATAATATTGAGAATTCAGATGATATTCTTGAGTTGTAAAAACCTAATAAATAGAATGACGGCCATTTTGAATTCTTAACAGCAAAAACTTATTAGCAATAAAAAATTCAATAAGATGAAGAAAATGAAGTCCAATTTCATATAAAATGAAGTGTCTGATAAAACTTTGATTGCCTTTGAATAAGATCGTATAGTGACGAATTCTGATGCTTTCTTTCTTTCTTTCTTTTTTTTCTCTTTTTAAGTTATCAATTTATTTGTTTAAGAAGGAAGTCTTTTAAACCTAAATTTTTGCATTAATATTAAATACTCTGCCTGCACCTCTTTGACTTTTACAAAATGCTTGGAGAAAAAGCTTGGTAGGAACTACACAAGGATGCTGAATGCTATTTTCAACAAATCCTGGATAAAAAGAAAGAAAGAGAAGAAAGAAAATAAGAAAGAAAATGAATAAAAGAAAGAAAATCAGAACAGAAAACGAAAAGATAAAATGAATAAAAAAAGAAAGAAAGAAAGAAAGAAAGAAAATGAATAAAAGAAAGAAGAAAGAAAGAAAGAAAATGAATAAAAGAAAGAAGAAAGAAAGAAAGAAAATGAATAAAAGAAAGAAGAAAGAAAGAATGAAAATGAATAAAAGAAAGAAAGAGAAGAAAGAAAATGAATAAAAGAAAGAAAAGAAAGAAAGAAGAAAGAAAGAATGAAAATGAATAAAAGAAAGAAAGAGAAGAAAGAAAGAAAGAGAAGAAAGAAAGAAAGAAAATGAATAAAAGAAAGAAAGAAAGAAAATGAATAAAAGAAAGAAAGAAAGAAAATGAATAAAAGAAAGAAAGAAAGAAAATGAATAAAAGAAAGAAAGAAAATGAATAAAAGAAAGAAAGAAAGAAAAAATAAAGAAAGAGAAGAAAGAAAAGAAAAAAAGAAAATGAATGAAAGAAAAAGCGAAAAAGAAAAGAAAAGAGGAATGATCAAAAAGAGGAAAACAGAATAAACCACTGAAAAGAAAGAAAGAATGATTGAACTGATGAAAGAAGGAAAGAAAGATGGAACAGAAAAAGAAAAGGAAAGAGAGGAAACTTAGTTACATTACCAATCACCAAGATCTAATATTAGCGCTAGTATATCTATTGATACACTAACCCTGAACAAACGGAAGGAAAGACAATATGAGCTTCTATATGTTGCATAATTGATGGTTGTACTATCACTTATACACAGTTAGTGTAGAGATATTTGAATTCAAACCTAATCATTAGCGACAGTTAGAGATTTGATAGACGTCTTATAACCTTAGTTTTGACCCCTCTTCCATTTGCCAGTGCAAGCATGAGATAATATTGATACACTAACACTGAACAAACGCAAGGAAAGACAATATGAGCTTCTATATGTTGCATAATTGATGGTTGTACTATCACTTATACACAGTTAGTGTAGAGATATTATTTGAATTCAAACCTAATCATTAGCAACAGTTAGAGATTTGATAGACGTCTTTATAACCTTAGTTTTGACCCCTCTTTCATTTGCCAGTGCAAGCATGAGATAATATAGTTAGTTTCTAGTTAGCAGTTTGAAAAAACAAAAAATAAGTCAGAGACTGACTTACAGAAATATGACACTAAAGCGTTTTGGTTTTAACGAAACCATCAATGGGGCTCAACTTGGTTGATAATTATAATTGATTGCTTGATTTAAACCGAAATGCTTTAGTGTCGGCTTCCTGTAAATCAATTATTGACTTATTTTTTGTTTTTTCAAAAACTGTGACGGAGAACGAGAAAGGAAAAAGAGCAAGACATTGTCTTGCCTGCCGGGATCGAACTCGAGTCCTCCCATATGCAAAAACAAATGCGTTTTGGGCACTGGCTGTTTGGCTAATATGCCCATAAAATAACAAGTGAGTCGAGCACTGGGCGGTCAGCAGCAGCAGCAGAAGCAGTCAACGACGAAGTGCTTTTCAGTAAAGAAATGGATTTTAGTCGAACAGAAACAAAACTAAATAGGAAATGTGATATTGAACTGCTCAAGATTATTTCGACTACGACAACAGATTTTCCAGCTGCTAGACGAAGAATGTGTTGACCAACTTGTGAGAAGACGGAGAACTCTCTTGTTTTTGTTTCCCCCTTGGCGGGAGCTTGTTGATTCGAAGGTCTATTTCGCCCCATATATTTTCCCCCCTTCTATAAAAATTTTATACTTAATTACACTGTTGGATTTTACGTACATTTTTCTTCTCATATGAATATATATATATATATGTAATCCAAAAATCCGTAGAAGAAATCTTCCTTATGACATAGAAGTTTTTTTAAACAGTGTCACAGTTTGCAGAGCTCAATGTGTTCTCTTATTGTCAGAGTCACAGAGCAAAATTATATAAGTAAAAAATATAACAGAAGACTTAGATTCTTTGCTTTATAGCTTATTTCAGGAAGCTTAGACCAAGTGTCTAAGGATCCCAATCATTAGATGCGAATTATGAATTCTTTATTACTTTTATGGCAGTTGAAATCAGATTTTTATTTATTTATTTTTTAATTTTTTATTGTCCTGTGTTCCTCTGTGTATCCTATATATATATATATATTCCTTCTTTTTCTTTTTTTCTTACCAGAATATTGATACTTTGGAAAGAGTTGCTGGATTGAATGGTGACCTGATTGTAGAAGCTCATGGGACTTTCTTCTCGAGTCATTGCGTGGACTGCCGTACGGAATATAGCCAGGAATGGATTAAAGGTAATTGAAAGAATTAAGTAGCATTTGTGTGTATGGTGGGGGAGTTGAAGTTTAATCCAAGAAAACGGATTCACCCCCCCCCTCTTTTAGATTCCTGTAAAGTGATTAGATCTCTTTATTAAATTTACTTGGCATGTTTATCATTGAGATAGAATCATTTCAAAGGAAATGGACATTTTAGATGTAATCACCTGTTTAGAAACATTTTAAAATATTAATCGATGCCACTGACAAATTGATAACACTGGCCTGCATTAAAACTTTTCTCCAAAAGTCAAAGGTTTACCAAGTGATATATGATCGCCATTTTATGCTGGTGTAGCGTTAGTTTCGTATTTGCCTGGTGGAGTTGTCTGCCTGATTTAGTTTGCTGATGCCCGCTAGGAGGCTATAGTATTTAAGCGCCAGGTTCAAACCCTTTCGGCCTCTTTCCCAGTGCCTGATACTACAAGACATGGGGTAGTTAAGGTCTCCCCTGTCTCGTTGGGGCTTTTGGCCCCACTTACATTACTGTAAGTTTTTCACAGCATGGACTATCCCTAGTCTCATGTCTGTACTTTTATATGTTATCTTGTACCATTCATGAATGCATCTTCATCTTTATTTATGTACTCCTTGTTTATGTATCTACATTTTTACCTATGTATTTTGTATCTCATCATATCCATGTGCTGTACATATATTAAATGTTTTGTCTGTTAACCTTCGTCGGAGTTTTGTATATCAAGTATATAACCTTGAACCAATTCTTACACTGGATTTAAAAATACCATTCATTGTGTTTGGTCAGGTCTGGTTTTTAATATGTGCTTGAATACTTTACAACAAGTTGTACATAATAATAACACTTATTCAAAAGCCTGTGGACTCAACTTGTCACAGCTATAATATTATTTGATACATTTCAAGTAAGAGTTTGTATCTTAAAAATGTGATCTGATTAGAAAAGGGTCTACATGTCCTGGGAATGACGTTAAACTCTATCTGATGGTGAGGTTCCAGTTTTGGAGGTTTGGGGAATGTGGAGCACCCCTTCATCGCCATTGCTCCCTGGTCCACTCTGACCCGGAGTGGTAGTACCTGTTAGGGTCCATCTATGGGTTAAATAGAAAAATGTATTTATAAAAAAATTGTATTATCCATTAAGAATTGATTTATTTCAAAACTTTATCGGCATTAAATGACCCACTGAGGTTGATATGCCGTAAAACAAAACAAACCAAACTGATTAGAAAAAACGAGCATGATTTTTGGATTCGGCGTAAATAACTGTTTTAAAATCAGCTATAATAGCTGATTTTAAAGCAGTTTTTTTACGCCGAATATTTGACCTTGAAAATATCACAGGCTAGTGTAATTGATTTCTGATTGTGGGAGCTAATATCGGAGATGAGTCCTCTGAACATGGATTGGGATACAGACTACTTGGTCCTACACAAGTTGAGCTTTTAAGTCACTATTTGGGTAGAAGTATTTCTCTACCCTGTGTTAAATAGAACCTTGTTAATTTCCAACATTTTATCTCTATAAAGAAAAATTAATATATATATATATATATATCTTTAAAATATCTTTTAAGTATATGCTCCCAACTGGTAGAGCTCTCTGTAGGGAAATTTAGCTGGTCTTGCATTTTCACTCGGTGCTCTGTATTTTATTTGTATGTAAAAACATAACAATAAACATTATATAATCCAGTTCAGTATTCAATCTAGAAAGGGTAAAGTTCCATATAGGTAAATCCAAATAGTAGATCCAACATTGGCAAGATGTTCTTTTCCTTGCAGGAGACATTGCATAAAACGGCTTACATGAAGTAATTTTTTATTGTAATTAGAAGATTCATTTTTCCCAGAATGCAATGTCGATGGTTATTTATTTCAAACAGGAAGTTGTTTATGACCTATACCAATGTTATGTTACAATTGAGTAGAAATTAAAAATAATGAATTTACGGTGCTTTGTCTTTTTGCTGATGTTGTGACTGTTCTCTGGTTGGTTAGTTTGTTTCATGGGAATGGAAGGTAGATTTGGAATTTTGGGAGTTAACTGTGAATTTTTGGAGGAGGCAGATGTATTTCTTCTACTGAATAGAGATGTCTAAAAAAATATCAAAACTTGAGTTATAGTAATTAGAAGATTCACTTTTCCCAGAATGCAATGTCGATGGTTATTTATTTTTAGACAGGAAGTTGTTTATGGTTTATACCCAGGACAAAAATCCAACAGGGAGACTGTTTGCATGTTCAGGAAAATTTCTCAATCTGCTGAACAGGAATTCTGAGAGGCAAATATGAACTAAATGTTTTCACATGTGTTCAACATTAACATTGAGCAGCTGGATTTCAATCAGGGTTGTCAACCTGAAAAATACAAAATTCAGTCTCATAACTTTCTAAAACACCCTCCTATGATATTAAAAAATGAAGAAGAAATATCAATAATATCTATAGTTTCATTAAAGAGGAAATGACCACAACAAATTCTACATATTGTACAGGGTAGTCTGAAAGTCTTTTTGACCCCTATATAATATATAATATATATATAATCCACAGACACTGTGTTTTGATGTATCACATCTCCTCAGTGTGGCTAGACATCCCAGGCTACCTCCACCCAGGATCAAAACCAAAACAATTTATCATGTCAGAGTTCTTAACCACTGCTCCATCATCAGCACCTCCGAGTGTATGAGAATTTAACTGATAAATACATACATAGTTATATATGTCAAGGTTGCCAGAGGGCTCATATCCATTTAATAGGAGAGCCTTACTATTTTTTAAGTGCAGATGGTGGCCATCAGCTAAATTCCCCTACAGAGAGCTCTACCAATTGGGAGCATATACTTAAAGATATTTTAAAGATATATATATATATAAAATTTTAATATATATATATAATTTTTCTTTATAGAGGTAAAATAATTTTATAATATAACCTAAAATTCTAGAAAATAATTTAATTTTTAAAGATTTTATTTTTAAGTGGTAAAATAATTGTATAAGTTAAATTATTTTTGGTTTAATAATATATAAGTTATGCAATTAGTTTAACTCTAAAAGAAATTAAATTATTTTCTAGAATTTTGGGTTGAATATTGTAATTTTTTTAGCTCTATATCCGTAGGTGGGTTACCAGGCAAATTGGTATTAGGATGATTCTAAGTTGGACCTTTCTTCCAACAATGGAATGTTAGAGTTATTTAGGTCCAAATTGAGAGCTCAATGTTCAATATTTTTGGTATAGAAAAAAGCTTAAAAATCGATTATTTTGAAGTTATAAATCTTTTTCTACGCACAGGTATCTGTGTATACCTATGAGTTTCATCAGACGGTTTTTACTCCTTTCTCTTTACCAATATATATATATATATATTATATATATATATATATATAGTAGGGCCTGGTTAGCTCAGTCAGTAAAGCGTTTGGCTAGAAATCACAAGGTTCCTAGTTCGATACTAGACCTTGCCAACTCAGCGTATGAGTAGCACAGGGATCTGTGCGGTAAAGTAAGGAGCTGATGGTAGGTGTGGCGCTCCACCTCAGACGCAAAAACACTCTCCTTTGTCTAGCGCTAGTGAAACAGGGATAGACTCCCTCGCTGATTGGCTGATACCGACTTTAGGCCAACCTTACGACTTTACTTATATATGCATGTGTATATATATATATATATATATATATATATATATATATAAGTTTTGCACCACCCCCATACAGATTGAATGAATTCTTGGTTTGGGGCAAAATTGTTTGGATGTTGTTTTTTTTTACTTGTTTTGCTTTATTTTTTCTGGTAAACATTTCTAGGAACTCTTTCCGAGACAGAGGAAAAGAAAAAAATGATATTGTCTACTATAAATCAGGACTTTTGATATCCAACAAAGTCCTGAAAGGAAATTTGTCACATCTTTCTAAGTAAGACAATTTGCTTCCAGTGTTTTTGTCTTGTGTCTTTTGTTTCCAATAAAAAGTTGTTTCATATTTGAGTTGATCACTTTTCTTCTTTCAGGATTGTGTATCAACCAAGATTTATTCATATCATAATTAAATCTATGATATTAACAAATGATTTCTTTTCAAATTGCAGTGCCTATTTTTGAAGACAAGATTCCTTATTGCACAGAATGCAATGGATTGGTCAAACCAGGTTTGTACATAATAATCTTATCATAATGAAGATTTTGAAACTGTCTGGCTGTAATTGAAACTATATATATATATATATATATATATATATACATACATATATATATATATATATATATATATATATATATACATTTGTACTGTAAAATAAAAGATTAGATACGACTTATGTTATTTTTCTGACAGTGCTCAATATCTGAGATGGAGCTATTACAGAGTTGTAGATAGACTGTGGTTAAAATGGGTTTTTAAGACCGTTTCTAAAAACATCTAAAACCAACAGGTCAACACAAGCTTTTTGCATTACTGACAGTTTCACAATTCTATATTATCAGATGCTTACTTCAATGGATGTATATATATATATATATATATATATATATATATATACAAGTATCCAATTGACTGGTATGTTGGGGATAATTCTATTTGGGATCATCAGTATCTCCTGTACATCCACAATGCATGCTCATGTTGATATATGTGTGTGTGTGTGTGTGTGTGTATATATATGTGTATGTTGAAAGGATAAATAAATAAAGGAAAGAAAATGTTGAATGGATAAAATTATTTTAATGAATTACCAACACGTGTTTCAGCCGGGAGTTTGCTCATGTACACATTGTATTCTATTTATTATTATTTTAAATATGAAATATGATAATAATAATAATATTTCATATTTAAAATAATAATAAATAGAAGACAATGTGTACATGAGCAAACTCCCGGCCGAAACACGTGTTGGTAATTCATTAAATTCAATTTTATCCATTCAACATTTTCTTTCCTTTATTTACTTATCCCTTCAACATATTGTCAGATTCATTTCCAATTTTCAACTTACATATATATATACACACACACACATTTTGACTGTCTCGTTTGATGATTGCAGTAGGCATGAAACTTTAGTAACAAGATATTAAATCCATAATATATAATATCAGATTGTAAAAGCTGCTCTGCTATTTTAGCATTGAGCACCTTTATATGTCAATACTTTTCTGATTCATTCTTTATTCATTATATATATATATATATATATATGTATATAATTTTGATTTAAATCTGCCGCAATTAAATAATTCCTGTTTAATCTCTTGTTAGGCATCTAATTCCTTACAACCAGGATGAAGTTGTTTATATAAAGAACTTTTCTGTTTTCTTTTTTTTTTTACAGACATTATATTTTTTGGAGAACAATTACCTGAGAAATTCTTCATTTGCCAAAAGGTAAGATGTGTAGAGAGAAATAGAAAATCAATTTACCTTTATCTTCTTTCTTTTTTTTTTTTCCTTATCAAATACAATGTAAATAAAACAGTTGTCAGGGAGAATGAAGACTGAACACGCTCGCATGTACAAGTTCAATACCTCATTGTTCCTATCTTTTTCTTTTTCTTTTTATAAATGCTTTTAGAGATTAAAAAAAATTGCATCCTTTCAAATCTGCGTTGTGTATGAATAGGGACTTAAAAGAAAAAATCCACCAGAGATTTATCTTGTGAACATGTCAGCAGCTGCAGATCTACTTTTTTATAAGATTTTTTTGTAATATTTATAGATCTCTTTACATATATAAATATATATTACTATTATCATTATTATTATTATTATCTATATATCTATTAATAATGGTGATTCGGTCTCTATTCGTCTGTAACCAAAACTATGTGACTGTTTACATCACAGTAATTTCAGGAATTAAGTTTATCAATGATTATTTAATTTATACACAAGATCATTACTACATAAAATAGAGTACACCATTATTTTATGTATATATATATATATATATATATATGGAAGCGCGTGGCATAATGGTTAGAGTCGTGGGAAATGGACTTGTCGATCCGAGTTCAAATCCCAGACAAGGCTGTTTGCATTTCACATAGCGCTAATACCCTTGGGAAAGGTATGAATCCATATATTTTCCTCCAGCTATGGGTAAAATAGTAGGCCAGACTGGGCTCTTTAACCTTGGGTAGGTAACCAGTTTAGGAGAGGGAATACTCTGAATTCAAAATTCCTGAGGTCAGTCATTGATTGGGTTTGTGGCATTCGTGCACCAATTCTTTCCAATCGACTGTGCCAAAAAGTGCGGATGGTCCAACACAAGCCTTCACCACTATAAACAAATCACTGTGTGGGTTGTTCATTGTATGAACCCTAATGCGTCGAAATCGACGAGAGAGTCCATAATATATATATTCAGAAAGTTAGTACACAACATTTGACTGTCTACCGTGTTTTTTAAAACCAGTTTTAATAAATACTTGCCCGGTATTATTGATTTATATATAATTTGTTTTATTTTAATATATATTTAAAGTTATCTAACGTATAGAGTTTTATAAGAAAATTATCTACAAACAAGAAATCGCCATATGAACTTGTCCTAGCTTATATTTTAAGAACTGTAAACTAAACAGGAAAACTCAACCAGATGTTTTTTTACGCAAATATACCAACATTAAAAAGAAAATGTTGACATTTATTTTTAATGCAAAAACTGTTTACGGTTATTATTATTTTTTTTTATTACTGATGTTATTTTTCATCTGCAATATATTTATTTAGATTAATTGTAGCAAAGTAATTAATTGTTAGTTAAATTTTGTTCATTGTTTAAACAATACACATTCATCAATAAGTTTAATTTTATTCAGTATCAGATTAGTAAAATAGCTTTTTAATTTTAATTTATATAAATCTCATTTTGTTTTTTAAAAATTAAATAAATAAAGTTATTAAATTAATTAAGGCTTACTTCAATAAATATGAAATTTATTAATTCTGTAAGAAAACAAATTTAAGTCAATAACAACATATATTACATTCATTGATTGTACAAACATTTCTTAAATAAATTTTACTTTTCAAAAAGAATTTTTAAAGAATTTATTTTTCTACAGAACTGATCTGAATAAAATTTAGTTTATTGACATTGAATATTTAACTCCCCACCTCAGATAATATTTTTCAAAAAAATATTTTTACACCGCCCAAAGGGCATTTTTATTTTGCTAGTTATACTAAATGATTGTTTCCTAAAGGCTTTTTTTCCAATTTAGTTAAAAAAAAAAAATTTTTTAAAGATACAAGGATTTTATTATTTTTAGTGGAACATTATACAATCAAAACAGATATTATTCGGTATTATTTACAGCTTAATCAATGAATAAGTACAATGAGATCATCCAAATTGTCAAACAATGAGATCATCCAAAAATGTAAATCCTAATTATCTGGTGTTGCTTATCCACCGAATTTTTATTTCTTATGAGTGTTGTCACCTCAGCTAAATAATGGACCATTTTGTTTTTATTATAAAAAAAGAGAAGAAAAAGGACATGCTACAGAAAAATATAAGAACGAAAGAAAGTAGGGGAAAGATAGACAGAGAGGAGGTAAGCATGCGGAAGCGATAACGCTAGTCTGTTTCAATTAAGCATAATGAAAAGATGAAAAGAAGGAAAAAAGAGTGAGAGTTAAATCAATATTATTATTATACTTTTTACATAGTGAAGTATTTTGCTCTTAAGTAAACATATCAAACATTGTAATGATTAAATTATCCTACTGTGGTATATCCACAGGTCCTGCTAGTGTAATATAAAAATAGAGACTGTTCTTTCTTTCTTTCTTTCTTTCTTTCTTTCTTTCTTTCTCTTTCTCTTTCTTTCTTTCTTTCTCTTTCTCTTTCTTTTCTTTCTCTTTCTTTCTCTTCTCTTCTTTCTCTCTCTTCTCTTCTCTCTCTTTCTCTCTCTCTTTCTCTCTCTCTCTCTCTCTCTCTCTCTCTCTCTCTTTCTCTCTCTCTCTCTCTCTTCTTTCTTTCTTTCTTATCCAAAATCAGCATGCCTACATTGTTTTTCTTGTTCTTGTTGTTCTTCTTGTACTTTCTTTCTTTCTTTCCCCGACTTAGCATGCCTTACCTATATATGTCTTCTTCTTCTTTCTTTCTTTCCTATAAATTTGGACCCCTGACAAGGTTGGCTAAGGGGGTGGGGTCAACATCATCTTATTGATACTGGCTGGTTAGACAAGCGCGTTAATGACAAAAGAATGCAAGAAGCATCAGCCAAAATTCAAACTTTCCTTTTTTCTTTTTTTTTCTTTTTGTTGTTGTTTACCCATTCTATTTTTTGTTTAAATGTTGGTAAAAGTTATTCACTACGTGGGTAGACGGTTGCGTACATGTCTTTTTACATATCAATATGTCTACACAGACACTTTTATTGGTTATTTCCTATAAGTCTAACATAAACAAAGGAGAACCACTCTTGACTGATAAATTATTTATTTTCCCATTAAACTAACCCTAAACCCTAACCCTAACTTCTTTTTTCTTTGTAGATCAATAAATAAATAAATAATTTATCAGTCAAGAGTGGTTCCCCTTTGATCATGTTAGAAAATAACCCTTTTATTCTATCAATATCTCTGGATATGTGTATACAAAGAAGAACATATGGTATAATGGTAATGAAATGGACTGAATGAGTTGAGTTCAAATCCTAGACAAATCTTATTTGTCTGAATTTTGAAGATGAGGCTTGATAATTTGTATTATTTAATTTTTTTGACAGTTATCCTCATCTTTGTTGTTATATATATATATATATATATATGGGGAGTAAAATATGGAAATGAATCTGACAATATATAGAAATAGGAAAAACATATTGTTCCAAAAAAGATGAATTTATTATGATGCTTTTGCTGACGTTTAAACATTTTGGTTTATGTAAAACATTCTTTAGGACAAGTTAATAAAAAGAAGAGAAAAAGATTTTTTGTTGTTCAAACGTTGATGGATGTTTTTAAATGATCTGTGTTGGAAATGTGTATGTTATATATATATATGATGGACTCTCCCGTCGATTTCGATGTATGAGTGTTCATACAATGAACGTCCACACAGTGATTTGTTTATAGTGGTGAAGGCTTGTGTTGGACCATCCACACTTTTTGGCACAGTCGATAGGAAAGAATTGGTGCATCAAGGGTTGCCACAAACCCAATCAACGACTGACCTCAGGATTTTTTTTAATTCAGAGTTATCCCTCTCCTAGACTGGTTACCTACCCTAGGCTGAAGAGCCCAGTCTGCCCTACTATTTATATATATACACACACACACCAATCTTTCCGTACGAGCAGGATGTGACACAAGGTCAATTTCTTAAGCGGAGTTCAATAGGTTTGAATTCAGAGTTTTCCTTCTCCTAGAATGGTTACTTCACCATGGTTAAAGAGCCTAGTTTGCCCTACTATTTACCTATATCTGGAGTGAGAGTAGTTGGATGCATACTTTTCCCAAGGGTATTAGCACTATGTGAAATGTAAACAGCCTGTCGAATCCTGAAACCTTCTTGTTAAGGTGGCTGAGCAGTCTATGACATAAAACATTGTGACCCTTACTTAGGCTAGACTGGCGGTCAAAGAGGCCCCTTCTGATCCATCGGCTGATCATGTCAAGCCCTAACAACTATATGATAGTCCCAACCCTATTGCCCTTATGGCATCACCCCCCCCCAGCCTTTTTATCATAATGCCAAAAATGCCAGATTACAATTATAACGATATTTCCAATTTTGGGCGGGTGGGGTCAGGGTATTGTGGCCAATGTGTGTGACTACAAGATTGTACTATTTCTCTGAATGTTTGAGATGAGGCTTGATGATTAGTATTATCTGCATTATTTGGGCTATTGTCATCCTCTTCATTGTTATCTGTACAACGTTTTGGCCGATATGCCCTCCAGCTATGGTTAGCGGAATGAGAACAGGATACCCCTGTGGACTGAATAAAGGGTTAGGTTCAAAGTTCGTGATGGCTCCCGGTTACGACAAGAAGGTTCCCAACTACGACAATGTTCCCGAGTCCGACAAGAAATACCTGAAGAAGGCCAAAGGGCATATCGTCCAAAACGTTGTACAGATAACAATGAAGATGAGGACAATAGTCTGAATAACGCAGATAATAAACAAGATTGTAGTGAGTAAAACTCCATTTGCACTATTATGTTCACTTTCAGACTAATACCCTTGGGAAAGGTATAAACTCCCTCATACCCCAACTATGGGTTAAATAGTACTACTATTGTTCTTCTACAAGGATGGCTTTGGTATTAAATAACCCACAAAGGATGATATGCCATTAAACAAAGAAACCAACCTATTACATTTTATTAAATTGCACTTTTTTTTATTTGATCTATAATTTTGCACACGGTTATATAGTTTCAAGTATTCCTATCTAAGACAAATAATTTGTACATAGTTGTATGGTTTCAAGTATTATTATCTCGTACTAATAACTTAGGAAAGGCATGGTCCACTATAAACAGATTATCAATCATATGAAAATCTGATCTCGCTGACAAGTTAAAGTGACAATTCTTCCAAGCTGTAGTTATATCTGTACTGCTGTACCACTTGGACCCTAACGAAGCCCCTAGAGAATAAGCTATATGGGAGCTTCACAAGAATGCTACATGTAATCTTAAACAAGTCATGGAAACAACACCCCACGAGAAAAACAGCTGTATGGCCACTTGCCTCCTATCACACAAACGGGTAAGACAACCAAGACCTGCTGGACACTGATGTAAAAGCAAGGATGAATTCATAAGTGACATTCTCCTATGGAAGCTAGCACATGGGCACACCAGTGTTGGCTGTCCAGCAAAGACATTCATTGACCAGCTCTGTGTGGATACTGGATGCTATGCAGAAGACCTCCCAAGAGCAGTTGGTGAGAGATTGTCATGGATATCCATGCTAATAGTGTGACATGATGATGATGATGATACAGTTTCAAGTAGCTATTTCTATTTAATAACACTAATTTGTTTGCACACAATTATATGGTTTCAAGTAACTAATAATAATCCTGAGTAAATATATTCAAGTAACTATTCTTAATACAATTAATTTGTACACAGTTATATATTAAGTATTCCTAATACAAATAATGTTCAAATAGATCTATTTAACGCATAGATGAGACTTTAAAAAGTACTACCATCTTGGATCAGAGTGGAGCACTGGGAGTACTGACAATAAAGGAGCACTGGGAGTACTGACAATAAAGGAGCACTGGGAGTACTGACAATAAAGGAGCACTGGGGGGTACTGACAATAAAGGAGCACTGGGGGGTACTGACAATAAAGGAGCACTGGGGGGTACTGACAATAAAGGAGTAACTCCATACTCCTCAGAACTGTAGCCTCACCACTGGATGTAGTTTAGTGTCATCCCTAGGATACCTTCTTTGATGGGAGTCTTACCCCCTCTACAGAGGATGCAGTCAGTGTATTCAGTGCTTCCTTGATATTGCATGACCTCTATAGATGTTGACTTGCCAAGGAAAGACTTATTCATATTATTATTATATTGCACTGTGTTATAAACAGACGTGCAGGAATCAATACATTCACTTCTTTCTTGCTTTGCTTCATTTCAAATAAAAGAAGAAGAAAGAGAATGCGTGTGTGTGTGTACGAACACACATACATATGCACTTATATATGCAAGCATTCACACAGTGTCTACTTTTATTTTTCTGCATACACATAAATACACACACACACTGCATTTACTAGCAAAGCATACAAACACGCACATACATGCACTTATACGTGCAAGCACTCACACAGTATATACTTTTGATTCCCTGCACACACACACACACTCACACAGTATATACTTTTATTTCGCTGCACACACACACACACTCACACAGTATATACTTTTATTTCGCTGCACACACACACACACACAGTATATACTTTTATTTTTCTGTATACACATAAACACACACACACACACACATACATACATACTGCACTTACCGGCAAAGCATACTAACACCCACACGTATGCACTTATACGTGCAAGCACTCACACAGTATATACTTTTGTTTCCCTACACATACACATACATACACACACACTGCATTTACTGGTAAAGCATACAAACATGCACACATATGCACTTATAAATGCAAGCATTCACACAGTATATACTTTTATTTTTCTGCATACACATAAACACACACACACACACACACACATACATACACACACACTGCATTTACTGGGAAAGCATACTAACACGCACACGTATGCACTTATACGTGCAAGCACTCACACAGTATATACTTTTGTTTCCTTGCACACACACAGACACACACACACATTGCATTTACTGGCAAAGCATACAAATAAGCACACATATGTACTTATACGTGCAAGCACTCACACACTATCTACTTTTGTTTCCCTGCACACACACACACGCATACATACAAGCACACTGCATTTACTTGCAAAGCATACTAACACGCACACACATGCACTTATACGTGCAAGCACTCACACAGTATCTACTTTTGTTTCCCTGCGCACACACACACACACACACTGCATTTACTGGCAACACATGCATCAACCCACACATCACAGAAGCTGTAATGTCACAATTACAATTGCACGGATGTGTGTGTGCACATGTATATACGCGCATTCCTTGTTGATTATCTGAAAGAGAAAGCAAAGATGTGGAATCAGCCAAGTGCTTCTTTTGGGTTTTTTTTTTTTTTTTCTTCTTTTTGAAAAGTGATTTTGTACAATGCTGTTCTTTTCTTGTTTCCTTCGACTGAAGAGGAAAGAGAAACAACTTTTGAAATAAAGCTCTCTTGTCTGAGAGCCAACACTGCCTTCTGATTGTGCACTGAAACATATATATATATATATATATATATATATATATATATATAAATGAGCAATGCAGATTTTTATACAATGTTACACATTGTTAGTGCATTTAACTATGCGTATGGCTGGCAGTTATAAATGATAGTCTTGGTTAATGATCTTCGATCGTATACTTTCGCAAACATCACTTGGTTGGTGGAAGTATATCTCTCTATCAGTTTCTTTTACAATACATTCATATATAATATATATATATATATATATATATATTATATATATATATGTTTTTTGAATTTGAAATATTTCTTTTTCTTATGAAAACTGTTACACTGAAGGAAAATGACGTAGCGAAAGAGCATGATGCAGCGAATGATCGAGACAAAGCGAACGCACGGGATACACGCTTTTTGGGAAAAACAATACTTCCAGTTTGAATTCAAATTATTTTCTGTTTTTCTCTTGAAGAATCTGGATCCAAAAACGGACCTAACTATCATTACACTCTGATGATGATTTTTAATAAATCGAAATATTGTCAATATCAGCAGTGAAAAAGATATAAAATATTTTTCATTTTAACAACATATTGTGTTTTTCATACCCTTTTATATATATATATATATATATATATGTGTGTGTACTTGAGAAAGCGGTAGTAATCTAACGTACAGTGTTATTAGAAGAGTGCTCAATATCTGTGATAGAGCGTTGATAGATAAATAAATGAACAAATAAAAGGTTTATTATTTTATTTGTTCCTATGAAAATAAATAAAAGCTAAACCTTTTATTTGTTCATTTATTTATCTATCTATATATGTATGTGTATATATATATATATATATATATATATATATATACTCCCACTTTGGTTGACTTCTCTGAATAGGGATTTAATTGCAAATTCACCGTTCTGGCGTCTAGCTAACCCTCGCTTTGTTTACAAATGTTTGAGGACTCTAGTGAATTCTTTTCTGCTTAGAAATGTAGTGATTAAATATTCTCCTATATTTGACAGCCGCCTCTGGCCGTACGGGTTAAAGGCTTGGCAAACGAAAGTTCATTCAGATCTCAAACCCGGCCAGGGGTAGCTGTTACGGTATAGCCACACTGATGAAAGGTGAAACCTCGAAACCCGTGTCTGTGGATTACTTATTTGTTATATATATATATATATATATATCAAATCCTGCTACCATGTTTTCACTGTAGTAGCATTAGTAGTTAATTCAAAAAGTGCTCAATATATTTTGTAAAGTATAGAGTATTTATAGTTATAGAAAAAAGTTTTCTCTCTACCACGTTTTGAGTGTTCAAAGTACACCTTCTTCAGGAGAACTAACAAAATTTAGGTAGCTACATTTTATATATACTTGTCAGTATAAAAATTAGTCTGGTTTGGAATTATTTTTATTACTCTTTCTGTTTTTTAATTAGTTTGTATAAACTTTAATTTCTAAGTCTAGCCATTTTTTCTAGAAATCTGTTGTCTGTGAATTTACATGTCTCCTTCATTCAGGCAAAAGTAATTTGTAATTCTTTCATCTTTTATCTCCAACCCCCTCCTCTTTTTTCTTTATTCCTTTTGTTTATAACTTATTTGTGTATACTACTAGTGTTAATATCTTTTGGTAAATCTATTTAGTTGCAGTTGGTGTTTTATTATATGTTAAGAGAGGGTGTTAATCTTAATAATACATAAATGAATTATGGCTCTTGTGACGACATTTCCCTAAAAATTCATTTTTATTGTTAAGTTTTCTTGTAAACACAAGAAGAAAGGGTCACTCAAGCTTCAGTAAATATTCAATTTTTTCTTTTTAATTTCCCTTGCTTCTTGAGTTGACAAGAAAAGTTAGCAATAATTAGAATTTGAATTCAGTTTTCCTTCTCTTAGACTGGTTGCCTAACCAAGGTTAAAAAGACCAATCTGCTTTACTATTTACCTGTATCTGGGGGAAGAATACTTGGATGAATAACTTTCCCAAAGGTATTAGCTCAATGGGGAATGCAAACGGCCTCATCCAGGAATTCTGGTCCCCCAGTCCATTTCTTATGATGATATCCATTACACCACAAGCGCCTCTGTTAATATATAATATATATATATAGAGAGAGAGAGAGAGAGAGTAAACTACAGACACGTGTTTCGAGGTATCACCTCTCATCAGTGCAGCTATACCATTTTAGCAGCTACCTCTGGCCAGGTTCGAGACCCGAACGAACTTACGCTCGCCAATCCTCTTACCCATACGGCCACAGTCAGCTGCCATAATATATATATATATATATATATATATATATATGGAGGTTAGTCATAGGAAATGGACTCATTGACTCGAGTTCAAATCCTGGACAAGGCTGTTTACATTTCACATAGTGCTAATACTCTTGGGAAAGATGTGCCTCCAACTACTTTCCTCCAGCTATGGGTAAGTAGTAGGACAGACTGGATTCTTTAACCATAGCTAGGTAACCAGTCTAGGAGAAGGAAAACTCTGAATTCAAATGTGTTAAATTTCGTTTAAGAAATTGACCTTGATCATGTGGACAGGTTGGTATTATATATATATATATATATATATATATATATATATAAATATGGGTAGGTCTATTTTTCACTTTTTTGAATATCTAATTTCATGAGAGACCGATAGTTGTGTACTGGTCTGTTAAGTACTGATACCAAAGTGAAAAATGAATATATATATATATATATATATATATATATATAATTCTTTGTTATTATTATTAGAAATGATTATAAAGTGCTCAATTACTTCTGTAAGAGCTGTATTTATTTGTATTTGAAACAAATAGGGATGCCGGTGAATAATGAAAGGAAAAGGAATAACGGATCACGTAGACACAAGGCATGGGTAAAAACTGTCCAATATTTTCAAAAGTGAACGTTTCTGATGACGGATAATCACCTAAAAGTGATGTTCCTAAACCATTGGTAAAACAGACTTTTAAATGTATTGGTGACTATAAATAAATAAATATATATATATATATAATGCCAGCCTGGCAGGTAGGGTTCGAATCATGCACAAAGCACTGTCCTGTCTATAGCTCTGCTGATGAGGCCTAATGGGCTGAAATGTACATACAGAGATTGACTTTTTCTCGATTTGTTTACGCCTTACATTTAAACCGATTTGCATGCCTAATTCATTTAATTATAACTAATTAATTCTCGAATTAGGTATGACTTTAATTAAGCACATAATCTCCCAAAAATCGTCGGCTATCGCCATCTCAAACACTTCATATATATATATATATATATATATATATATATATTTGTGTGTGTGTATCAGTTACAACCCTACTATCTTACTAACAATAGTTACAAATTTAGCCTGACTAACCATTGCATTTTAGCCCAAACAAATAAATTCTTTCTTATATTAACCAAATTTTTTGGTACTTAAAATGCGATTTCTTTTCTTCATATTGTCTGGATATTTTTACGCTATTTATTCAGATTAAATTTTTCCTTTGTTGTCTGTTCCTATTGAAAAAAAACAACCAAATCTGATATCTCTTCATCTGTGGATGGGCATGTATTTTACTGTCTGCCTTTTGTCGACTAAAAATACCAGAAATGCTTCATCAAAAACGTCTTTCTTGGAATAATAGTTTATTCACTTCACTGATTCTTCTGCCAAGAATGATTCAATCTTTGCAAAAGTCATAAAAAAAGTTCTTCCACTTTGTTGGCACCGCTTAGAATATGCCAACCATACCCCCTTAGAGAGGGTGTCCTGGATATGACTGCATCAAATGGTGAGGTTCCAATTCTGGAGCTCTGGGGAGTGTGGAGTACCCCTTCATCACCATTGCTCCCAGGTCCACTCTGACCCAGAGTGGTAGTATCTGTTAGGGTTAAATAGAAAAAAATGAGTTTTAAAAAGTTTTTTTTTTTAAATTAGTTTTAAAAAATTGAGTTTAAATAAAAAGAATTTTGAATACCCATCAAGAATGAATAAAACAAATGGGTATTTCCTATAACTCCAACATAAAAAGGGGAACCACTCTGATTGACTGATAAATTATTTATTTATTTTCCCATTAAACTACCTCCCTAACCCCGTCTTCTTTTTTCCTAGTAGATCAATAAATAAATAAATAATTTTTTTATGTTGAACTTATAGGAAATAACCAAACAAAATGTCTTCAGCATAGAATAACCCAACAATGGGTTGTGACATGCTCTAAAATCTAACCAACCTTTTAAATAGGGGGTGGGTAAGACTCCACTCAAAAAAGGAGTGACACTTGGTTATATCTGGTGGTGAGACTCCAGTTCTGGAACTTTTTAGGCTCACCCCTTCACGACCATTACTCCTAGGTCCACTTTAACCTGGATTGATAGTACTTCTTAGGGTTCCATCATGATGGTTGTTTTGTTTTACAGTATATCAACCCTTTCCAGGTTATTTAATGCTGAACCAAGTCATTTTGATATATATTGCTTACAGTACCTGCTGTTGCTTAAATGGTCACTGATCTAATTATTGAATAAGATTTCACTGCTTAACTTTGGTGATATAGCAGGAACCAGTGCTTTCAATGGGACTTGACCATAAGACCATCAAGATAGTCCTTGTACCAGAACTTGCAATTCCACTCTGAAGACTATCTAATGGTGAAGTTTCAATTCTGGAGCTCTGGGGAGTGTGGAGTACCCTTTCATCCCCATTACTCCCAGTTCCACTCTGACCCTGGAGTGGTAGTACCTGTTAGGGTCTCATCTATGGATTAAATAGAAAAATGATTTTTTTTAAATGTGTTTAAAAAAATTGTTTAAAAAAAAGTATTTCAATACCCATCAAGAATGAATAAAACAAAATGTATTCAGCATAAAATAACCCAACAAGGGTTGATGTGCCATAAAATCCAACCAACCAGAACTTGCATTAATCAGAAACGAGTGAGAATTAAAACAAAAATGAGATGTGTTTAATATGAAAAAGAAGAATTTTATTCCTGGTTGATTGAGATTTTAGTTAGCTATCATCAGAAATGGTAGTTAAATGTTATTGCATTACATAGTTTAGTTGCGTCATCCATTGAGGTTGCTGTAACTGCCTCTAAACCAACCAGTTAATTATATCTTATTTTTTAAATAGTTATTTTTGTTTATAAAAATTAACTACAACCACAGTATTCAATTTAGAGTAATTTAATGGGTTTAATACCATTTTGTGCCGACCACTGGTTTCTACGGTCTATGAACCCTAACCGGAAAAGGGGAAGTCAGGGACAAGCCTTTAGAGTTTTTATGCCACTGTTCGGCGTTGTGTTGTGCTTTCACATTTCTTTGAGGATTTCCTATTTATTTTTTTCTGTTATCCGCTTATTAAATGTTATTTGTTTTTCCTTGTATAGTTTCACGATGTTTATTAAATAAACTTAATGACATCAGTAAAGAAGCGTCATGCATCCCTTTTTTCAAAGATCAGTAGCATCAAATTAGTAAAATTTGATGCTGCTGCTTCTTAGTGATCATCATTCGGTATCTCTTTGAAGTTGCTGCTACTTAATGATTGTTTGAAGGATGCTGCTGATTTCTGATTGTTTGGCATCTCTTTGAAGTTGCTGCTGCCACAGTCTTTTTTCCTCTCTGACTGCTGGGTCAAATGAAGTCCTCTTATATATATGCAGAGAAGCTCAATTTAGCTAAATAATTGCTGAAAGTTGCGTAACGACTTCTGATTGGTCGGAAAATATTTTTATAACCCCTTTTTTTTCTCCTGAACTAGTATGCTAAGTTTCACCCAGTCAACTGAGGCTGTAGAATACACTGACTGCACCTCTGCAGTGGAGTAAGACCCCCACCAAAGTTTTGCAATAATGGGGGGGGGGTATATTTTTAATTTGAACTTTATTTATAATTTCATTTAATTTCATTTAGATAAAATAAAGTGACAACATTCCGTGGTTTAAATACTCAAATTGTTAGATTTTCTGATCAATCTTTTGGTCAAATGTTGCAACGCCAATAATTTTTCAGTGCATTTTTATCTACGATCTTTGATACCGTTTCCTCAAAAATTGGTACAAGTTCAAGATCTAATTTTTGGTATGGGTACTTAATAGACCAATACACAACTTTCTTGTAGAGTGTTGTTTCCACGATTTAAGATCATGCAGTATCTATCTAATTTATTCTCTAAGTATTTCATTAGTGGTGCATACAGTAGCACTGATACAAGTATGGCTTGGAAGAATTGCTGCTTTACCCATGTCAGTGAGATCGGATTTC
Organism: Doryteuthis pealeii; assembly: GCA_023376005.1. Taxonomy (NCBI): domain Eukaryota; kingdom Metazoa; phylum Mollusca; class Cephalopoda; order Myopsida; family Loliginidae; genus Doryteuthis; species Doryteuthis pealeii. Next base: position 25,854,232 of record CM042155.1, on the reverse strand, counting down.
CATATCATTGATAATCTGTCTATAGCAGACCATGCCTTCTCTATATGTGCATTTTATGCGTGTCCAAAGTTGCAATGATTAATTATGGTGAATTTCATCCTTAGGATTTTTGCCAATATTGCAATTTCATTTTTGGTTATGGAATTTCAATGCTAGAAAATTTGGTTATAAATAATATCTACTGATATCTGTTTTGATTTTCTGATCAATTTCTTTGTCAAATTTTGAAAAAACGATTTTTCAGTGCATTTTTGTCTACGATCTTTGATGCCATTTCCTCAAAAATTGGTACAAGTTCAAGATCTAATATTTGGTATCAGTACTTAATAGACCAATACACAACCTTTGGGGTTTCATGTAATTTGATATTTATAAAAAGTGAAAAATCGGTCTACCCTAATGCATATATGATAAGATTATAAATTGCATTTGGTATGGCGAGGGTTATGTTTTTACTTAGCCAATCCTATCGAGCCCTTCCCCACAACATGTGCATGAAGTGCGCCAATGACAAAACTCAGTACAATGGTATTAATATAGAGATAATTGTTTGTTTGTATCAATACATTGCTATGATTCTTACTTGTGTAGACATACATTGCTGCCTCTATTTTCTTCTTTTTTTTTGGGGGGGGGGGGTTGCACAGATAAATGAAGTTTGGCATTGACTGGTCAAGTTTGGCAAACACTTTGATTTTTATTGACTAGTCATAAGTTTTTCCTTTTGTATTATATTGGCTATTGTAAGATTTTCTTTTCTTTTTTCTTTATTCTTTTTTTTTTTTTTTCGGGGGGCGTGGTATATCTCTCTGAAGTTGATTCGTTTAGTTTCTCGACATCATACTCAAAGAGACGAAACATCTTTTCAGTTAGCCTATGGGATTTGTTTTTTTTCTAGTTGGTGCATATGCTAGTTTAGGTTCAATACTACTTATATTCATATTGTTAATAAAAAGACTTCTTATATTTCTAGTTCATTAAACTGAATCTAGTGGTTGTTCTATATTGATAATAAACCATTGTTTTTGGGGCGGTTTGTGTAGAGACAGTATAGATTTTGAATTCAAGGGTTAAAATTCAAAATCAGAAGAGGTTTAGATGATTGGTATGAATTAATCTTTGGATGACCTTCTTTTCTAGAGTGGTAGTACCTGTTAGGGTCCCATCTATGAGTTAGAGCAAAATGTGTTGTTTTTTTTTAATTGAGACTTCAGCATAGTATAGATTTTGAATTCAAGGGTTGAAATTCAAAATTAGAAGAGGTTTAGATGATTGGCATGAATTAACCTTTGGATGACCTTCTTTTCCAGAGTGGTAGTACCTGTTAGGGTCCCATCTATGAATTAAATAGAACAAATTTTTTTTTTTTTAAATTGGGACTTCAGCATAAAATAACCCAATGGGGTGACATGCCGTAAAAATCTAAACAATCATTTCTATTCTAGGGTTGTGTGGAACTCTTTGGAAGGCAGAGCAACAATTTTTATATTTTTTGCAGTAGTTCACTGTGTTGAGAAAAGAGAAGGAAATTCAGTTTTGCATTGTTTTTTATTGTTTTCTTTTGTTTGTTTTTTGTTTTTTTCTGTACTGTTCTTATTATTTTCACTCTGTTTTCTTTGTTCTCATGGACACCTGCTTCTAAACAGAATTTATATATCAGCACAGCATTGCTAATAGAATATGGCTATTATGCAATATAAACATATTGTTAATGATTCTAGTATAGAAATGCATTGAAAATAAAGGAGAAAGGGATTGTCAAAAGGTCAGGATATATGATGAACACTAGAAAAAAGAATAAAGTAATTATTGTGTACTAGCAAGACCTGTGGATATACCACAGTATGATTATATAATTATTATGACATTTGATATTTTTACTTAATAGTTATTGCTCGATAGTTCAATATATAAAAAGTATAATAATCTTGATTTAACTCTCTCTCTTTCTCTCTCTCTCTCTCTCTCTCTCTCTCCTATTTTTCTTTCTTTTCATCTTTTCATTATGTTCGGTTGAAACAGATTAGCATTATCGCTTCTACACGCTCACCCTCTCCCTCTCTCTCTCTCTCTCTCTCTATTTTTCTTTCTTTCTTTTCATCTTTTCATTATGTTCGGTTGAAACAGATTAGCATTATCGCTTCCACATGCTCACCCCCTCTCTCTATCTTTCCCCTACTTTCTTTCTTTCTTTCATTTTTTCTATAGCATGTCCTTTTTTTTCTTTTTCTTTCTTTGATAAAAATGGAATGATCAATTATTTAGCTGGTGTGATGACACTCATAAGAAATAAGAATTCGGTTGATAAGCAACACCAGATAATCAGTATTAACTTTTGCATTTCATCTTGGATGATTTGGATGGTCTCATTTTTAACCAGAGGATGTTGTAAGATGATAATAGGCATTCAATTAAGGAACACGAGTATTAGTATATAGATAATGTAAGTACATTAAACTTGCATCATTTGAAATATTGGACTGAGGCCAGGGCTCCATGTCTAGACATGGAAATTGGAGTGTAATATTGAGATTTGAGAGCCTACAAAGAAGAGTGACAAAAATATTAAAAAGATTATAGTTACAGGGAGAGATTGGATAAATTAGGTGTAGTGAGATAGCCAATGGCGTGTTATCTCATTTGCATATGTGTATTACAGCAGGAGATATATAGAGACTGTTTAGAGGAGTGGGATGAAATTAGCGACTTGATGCTAAGACCTGAGTTACGATTACGCTCGAAGGATTATTGATACTACTACAACAGAGAATACGAAACCACACCTCACAACATTAGGATTAACTACTTTACTAGAAAGAAGAATCAGAAGTGATCTAATTGAAACTTTCAAAATAATTAATGGAATTACTGATTATGGTAGACATTTTTTTAAATTCTTACCCCCTCTGTAGATACAGTCAGCATATTCTAGGCCAAATCGAAACAGCTATAAATAAAGCTATTATATATACTAGCAAGAATATGCGCCCTCTGGGCATAAGTATTTAAGTTTTAATGTAATGAAATATATGGTTTGGTTGGTTTATTGATTTTAGTGGCATATCAACCTGTCTGGGGTTATGTCATGCCTAACAGTTAGGAAGTAATATATGTTGTGTATTTACATTTATACTTTTTAGTAATTGGTTTTAACAATGTGTTAGCACCAATAGGGATCTTGTTGTATGGTATTGATTAAGTTCATGTCTATATTCTATGGTATAATTTTGTTTCCCTCAAAAAGGAGAGAATGAAATATATCAAATATAAATAGTAATGAAATATATTAAATTAGAAAGACTAACAAAATTAAATAAGAACTCATAAAAGATTACACATATTATATTTCAATTGATTTCTATATAAAATCATTCATAGGATCATTTTCATACATTGGGGAATAAAACAATAATATTAGAGATCAATGACACCAAGTAATTATTTATTAAACCCAGTTTTGTTAAAATCACTATGCAAATTAACCACACCATATATTATGTAAACCTTTATTTCTTAGTGATACATAAGACACATTGCAGGATTTTGAATAAACTAAAAACATGGGTTGTTTTGAGGCAAATCTAACTCAGATTTTCATTAAGACATATTATATATATATATATATATATATATATATAATGGAGATTCAGTATTTTTCTGTCTTTAACTGAAACTATATCACTGCTTAAGTCACAGTCACTTCAAACAAGTTTATCAGTGAGTATGTAATTCATTGCCAATATAATTTCTACATAAAATAATGAAGAATCTTGATTTATAGATACACTCAGAAGTAAGTAAATAATAAAAGATGGTCTACAGTGAGTTTTTTTAGATAAGTTTTATTAATTACATACCCGGTATTATTAATTTTTATATAGTTTTATTTCAATATATATTTAAAGTTATTTAACGTTTAGAGTTTTACGAGAAATTCCTCTACAAACTAGAAATTTCACCTTCACCTTAACCTTCACGTACCTTAAATTTTAATATATTTTTTGTATACAACTGTATATTTGGTTTGATTCTGCACATTTTTGAAATATACATTTATGTAATTTAAAATCAAGATAAAAAAATTTTTAAAGTAAATATTTTTTTTACACTAAAATTGAAATATTAAAATTTTAATATTAAAATATTAAGTCACTTGGTTTAAGAGTTGGAAAAAACAAAACAAAAAAAAAACAAATGGTACAACTCAATGCTTACTTTAATAAATATGAAATTAATTTAATCTCTAAGAAAATGAAAATGAGCGTTGTTTACGTTTTTTATGCAAAAAATTATATACGGTAGGGATGTTCACTCTGCCGTGTAAAATTATCCCCCCCCACTATATTCAATACAATGAAACTTGCATAAAGGTGAATATTATCTTCAAAATTTTTTGACCATTCAAAAGAAGAAACATTTTTAAAAATTCCTAATGATTTTTTTTTTTTTTTTTTTTTTTTTTTTAACTTTCAAGTTACAGAAAATATACATGAAAATTATGAACGAAAACAATATTTACATTTTTGTACCATTAAATCAATTGAAATTTAATGTAGCCAAAACAAGTTATGACTACCGGCTTTTTAAAAATTCTATGAAAAATCAATTAAGAGTCAAATTTTCATGAACATTTTGGTAGTTATTAACCTGTTGATGAAATTATGTTTAAAATAGGTTTTCCCTAAAATATATTTGGGGAAATTTTTTTACGAGGTCCCCTCCCCATTTTATTTTATGAGAGCTAAAAAAATGAACCGATAAAAAAAAAATTTTTTGGATTTTTTTTATAAAGATAAGAGTCTGAATAATTATATCAGAAGATTTCTTTGAAAAAAAAATTATTTTCTTGGCAATTCAATTAAAAAAGCAAGTAAAAGTTTGAAAAAGAATAATATTATGACAGTTTTTAGCAGAATTCGGAATTCGTGTTTTTTGTTTTTTTACTAAAAAAGATCATGTACAGAAACTTATAAAAATGCTTACTTTTAGTTTTAATAAAACTTAGTTAAATTTTTTTTTTTTTTAATTTTCACATCAGTGCATTTTTTATCTTGCTAGTCATTAATGAATAAGATTTATTCTATGTATTAATGATTTTGACTCTAAATTAAATACTCATTGATAAACTTACACAATTCATGAGGGTATTGTGACTTCAGCAGGGATATAGTTTCGGTTACAGACAGACAGACACCAAATATCCATTATGATAAGATATATATATATATATATATATATATATATATATATAAATAAAATATTGGGTTGGTCTCAATATTTGGTTGGTACAAGTTTTACCTGGATAAGTCAGTATTATAACAAATATAAAGTGCTCAATACATAAGTAGAGCAGTTTTAACTACAACATGAACTCCTGCAGTTAGCTGTAATTAATCAATATCTTGATTAATTCAGTGAATTTAACCCTGAAGATCCGTATGGTGAAACTCGAGTAGGTTATTACTGTACACTATATATATATATATATATATATATTTGTTTCTATAATCCTATAATCTTGTTTCAATAAGACCTGATTTTGTCTCGTTAACTTATCCCACTCCTCAAAAGAACATCAAACCAAAATGCTGATTATGATTTTTTTTTTTTTTTGTTTGTTTTCCGATTTCTTTCATGGGATTTTCTCAATCTCCTGACAATATCCGATGAATTATTTTCTCCTCTTCTCTTTCCACAGGATTTGAAAGAATGTGACTTGCTCATCATTATGGGAACGTCTCTCACGGTTCAACCATTTGCTTCCCTCGTGTCTCAGTAAGTCAAAACCTTTCAATATTCTAGCGCAAAGAGATTTATCAACTCAAAAAAAAAAATGCTTTTCATTATTTTATTGGAACATGATTTCTTCTTTCTTTTTTTTTTCTTTTTTTTTTTTTTTTTTTTTTTTTCTTTTTCTTTTTTTTTTTTTTCTTTTTTTTCTTTTTTCTTTTTTTTTCTTTTCTTTTTCTTTTCTTTTCTTTCTTTTTCTTTTCTTTTTTTCTTTTCTTTTTCTTTTCTTTTCTTTCTTTTTCTTTTTCTTTCTTTCTTTCTTTTTCCTTTTTTTTTCCTTTTCTTTTCTTTTCCTTTCTTTCCTTTTTTCTTTTTCCTTTCTTTCTTTTTCTTTTCCTTTTCTTTCTTTCTTTTCCTTTCCTTCTTTTTCTTTTTCTTTCCTTTCCTTTCTTTTTCTTTTCCTTTCTTTCTTTTTCTTTTTCTTTCTTTTTCTTTTTTTCTTTCTTTTTCTTTTCCTTTCTTTTCTTTTCTTTTTCTTTCTTTTCTTTTCTTTTCTTTTCTTTTCTCTTACCTACCAATCTGGAGTGTGTCTGTTACCATATTCATTGGTGAAAAAAATCAGCTCTCCACTTTACCGCAGAGTTCCAATCTGTGCTACTCATGTGCTGAGATGACTTGTGTTGGTATCAAACCCAGGACATTGTGATTCCTTTTGCAGATGCTCTACCAACTGAGGAGCCCTGTTGACTGCACCTCTGCAGTAAGACCTCCCTTTGGGGCCACCTGTTGGCCGTGGTTGGCAACCTGTGATTCTTAAGGACGTAATCCTGGTGGCTAAGAAGTACATGACATGCAGCACTCCACTTTGGCCCTTACTTAGGCTAGACGATCAATCAGCTGGTCACATCAAACCCTAGCACCTATATGATTGTGTCAACCCTATTGCCCTTAGGGCAACCCCCAACCCTTTTTATCATATATGTGTTAGAAGGCAGTGGCTGAGGGTCTTCATGTCCTGGGTATGACATGAAACTCTGATGGTGAGGTTCCAGTTCTGGAGTTAGTACTTGTTAGGGTTCCATCTATGGGTTAAATAGAAAAAAAAGGAGTTTAAAAATATGTCTTCGGCATAAAATGACCCAATGGGTTGACATTCTGTAAAACCCAAACAACCAACCAACTGAGCTAAACTGACCCCTAATATATATTTATTCAGCAGATATTTCCCCAGTGTCAACGTAGAACAAGTGCAGACTTGGTTTTCCTTTTAATTATCACATTATACTGGGATCCAGTTAAGATGTCATGTCAAATTTGGTTTGGTCCCCTTAGGAAATAGCAACGTTTTTTTTTTTTGGTTTGTGTTTTTTTTTTTAGGTTTTTTTGTTGCGGGGGGGGGGGGGGTTGCAGCCATACAAAAATTAAGGATTATTATATAGATGGTAGTATATAGATGGTATAGATAGGGCTGGTTTAGCTCAGTCGGTAGAGTGTCCAACTAGGAACCTTATGGTTCCTAGTTCGATACCGCCCCTCGCCAACTCAGCGTATGAGTAGCACAGAGATCTGTGCGGTAAAGTATGGAGCTGATGGTAGGTGTGGCGCTCCACCTCGGATGCAAAAACAATCTCCTTGATCTGGCGCTAGTGAAAAGGGGATAGACTCACTCGCTGTCTGGTTGATACCGACTTTAGGCCACCCCGACGACTATATAGATGGTTAATACTAAATACTTCAGTAGACTTAGACAAATAGATTTTAGTGCCCATGTTTGTTTAATGCAAGAAAAAATCAGTGGCAAAGACGTCTGCTCAGTGCTACTGTACGGCTGCACCACCTGCACACCTGGAGAATAAGCTAGATGGGAGCTGCACAAGAATGCTACATGCAAAACCCATAGGGGGGAACTGGGAAAGCCCCCATCTGCCTCCCACGAAGCCTGACCGAAAAAGGAAAGATTTTCCTCCACTTCCATTTCTCACATCTGTTTCAGGTCAAAACCCGGAACTTCCATTTTTATTTTTAAATCTATTTCCGGGGTCATTCATGATCTATGATTCTGTAAAACCCAAACAACTGTAAGATTCAAAGGTTATGACAAAGTCATAACTCGTTGGAACGCAAACAAACTCCGACACAGGTTGAGGGACAAAACATTTTATATAACAGCACAGAATAAACAGGGTACATAATACATACATACATAAGTAGAGATAATGACACATTCATGAATGGTAAAATACGAGATATTTAGGTATCAAAGAGATACCTAAATGTACATAAAAACGTAGTTATGGATACATGACTAAAGGATAGTCATATATCGTATAAGAGACTTACTAGCAGTGAGTGACCAGTGTTAAGGGCCGAAGCCCCAACAAGAAAGGGGTAGAACGTGTCTAACCCATGTGGTCTCGTAGCGAGCAGCAGGCAAAAAGAAAGAGAAGTTCAAATCCGCCGCTTAAATACCCAAGGCCCCTAGCGGGAACCAGCGACACAAAACGGGCAGACAACTCCCCAGGCATATACGAAAATAACTCCTACACAACCAATTACTGGCACCCCATTGAGTGTTTACTCTTTCAAATTTTAACCTTTGTTCTTTTTCCTTTTCCTTTTTCTTCTCTTTCTCCAGAAATCCGAATACCGTTTTATTTTCAATCACCAAATTTCCCATAGACCATAATAATTACACTACACAAGTTGTTCTTTGTTTTCCAAATATTCTGACACTTCTGAAAGGCTCTTGTGATTGAAATAATTGAAAATCTGGGGAGTCTAAAAATCTTCTTCTTTTTTTTCTTGGGCTGCATTTGTTGAAAATGAAAGGGATTAGATTTTTGATGATGATAATATTTGGGTAAATTTAACTTACATTCTCTGACAGACAACTTTCTACCTCTTCCATAAAAATGCTCAATATCCAAGATTAGAGCTATATAAAATTCAAAGAGGTTAACCGCAACTGTTAGTTTCATGTATTCACGATCATCAGGCGACAATGAAAGATTGTCTATCTCAAATTCACTTCTATGTATATTATATATATACGTGTGTGTGTGTGTGTGTGTGTGTGTGTTATATATATATATATAATATATATACATACATATACACACATATGGTTGAGCACTGTAGGGGAGACATTAGTTGACCTTTCACCATTTAACATAAAAGCAAATACTCACCTGTTTACAGACTGGAGTTCTCTGGTGATTGTAAAAACATACATCCTGTAAATTTATCAATTAATTGTTCACCCCATGGCTGACAGTTCTCGATAGCCGAGAGGGTAAGGAACTTGACAGATGAAAATTCTGTCAGGTTTCGCACCCGGCTAGAGGTAGCTGTTAAAAAGTCGAGCCGCACTGATGAGAAGTAAACTTCGAAACACATGTCTGTGGATGACTAGTATGTGTGTATATATATATATATATATATATAGAGAGAGAGAGAGAGAGAGAGAGAATTAAACAAAAGACACATCTCCTGTTTAACAATTTTATTTTTGATCTTTTCGAGTTTTCTGGCCAACTTTTCGAGACCTGAACTTTGGTGGACTTATCCACGAATTCCAACCAAACATTAAAAAGTTGGCCAGAAAACTCGAAAAGATCAAAAATAAAATTGTTAAACAGGAGATGTGTCTTTTGTTTAATTCTACATGTATAAATGAAAGAATGCTGCCCAAATACACACACACACACACATATATTATATATATATATATATATATATATATATATATCATTACAATTTAAAAATGCAAATTTGAATAAATCCACACCAACCAACCAACTAATTTCTTTTAAATCATTTATTGTTTTATCTAAAAAAATTCCAAAGTTTTTCATAAGTGAATTCATTTTCCCAACTCCTGATTATATCCACTCTCAAATAATAACACATTGTTTTAAAAATACTTTGTGTTGTTGAACAACGTGTTAAGAGTTGCGTGTTTTCACCACTCACACGGCAATTAGCGTATCAGACGAATCGGAGTCTTAAACAAAAATTTCTTTTGTAAAATAATCCAAAATCACAAAAATAAAAAAAAGATTAAAAATAACGTATCTGCACATTTATTGACTAAAACAACTTTTGCATTTTTTTATCACTTATTGCATGCAAATGTTTAATGTTTAATTTTTTTTTTTTTTTTTTTTCAAATTTTCTTTTTTTCTTTTTTTGTTTTTCATTAATTCTTCTTTTTTTTTTCCTTTTCTTTTTTGTTTTTGTTTAAAATTTGTTGTTTCTTGTACTAAATAAAAAATGAAAATGATGTCTCATAATGAATAGAATGTGAAATAATTTTTTGCACAAATATACATGTGTCTTATACAATGAGACTAATGTATATGAAAACAATTGTAACCTGTTAGGGATCTATAACAGAGGAGTATATATTCGTACTACGGAGTTTCGTTTGTTTACATACACAGATCTAGTGTAGTTCTTGCCCCAAAATCTTTTGGTTCAACTCACGTTCACAACGGCAATTGTATCCACGATAGTGACCTATAAGTCCATTCATAAAAGGAGTAAATAGAGCAGACAACAACACCAGGTTTGTGAATTAAAACTATTATAACATCAACTGCCATAAATAATTGTACAGTTCCATACGTATAGGTATAAACTACTCTATCCTATCGCACTAAATAGATTCAAACAATCCCCAAGAACGTTCGAGACCTTTCGATTCTTTCTATTTTGTTCCAATCTCACTGGTCAACCAAAGTTCACTAACCTAAACATCAAAGGCTTCTTGGAGTCCAGAAGACTGTTTTTTTCTTAATCCTAGACTTATCGTCTGTTTCTCTCGTTAAGAGAGTTATCTATCCTATCTAGATTCACAAAGACCACAGTCTAAGATAATCAGTAGTACATTTTTCTAAGTTCTTTTAGTGCCACAAATATAGCTGAAGGGGCGATTACATAACACAATTTTCAATGCATTTTTATAGTAAAAACAATTTTCAATGTATTTTTATTGTATAAATCATTTCCAATGTCCTTTTTTATAGTAAAAAGAAATAATAATTTCTAATGCATTTTTATAATAAAAATCATTTACAATGCTTTTTTATAGTAAAAATCATTTACAATGCTTTTTTTTAATAGTAAAAATCATTTCCAATGCTTTTTTTTAATAGTAAAAATCATTTCCAATGCTTTTTTTAATAGTAAAAATCATTTCCAATGCTTTTTTTTATAGTAAAAATCATTTCCAATGCTTTTTTTATAGTAAAAATTTCCAATGCATTTTTTTAATAGTAAAAATCATTTCCAATGCATTTTTTTTTAATAGTAAAAATCATTTTTTTATAGTAAAAATCATTTCCAATGCATTTTTTTTTAATAGTAAAAATCATTTCCAGTGCATTTTTTATAGTAAAAATCATTTCCAATGCTTTTTTTTTTAATAGTAAAAATCATTTCCAATGCTTTTTTTTTTTAATAGTAAAAATTATTTCCAATGCTCTTTTTTTATTGTAAAAATCATTTCCGGTGCATTTTTATAGTAAGAATCATTTCCAATGCATTTTTATAGTATAAAAAAATCATTTCCACTGCATTTTCATAGTAAATAATTTGTATGTATACATATGTGTGAAAGATGACAGTTTGGAAAATCAGATTGAGATGATTCACTAGTGGTGTAGCTTCATCAGAATGCAAATGAATTTATTACCAAAAACAGAATCTACATTGCAAGGGAGAGAAGCATGATTATTAATAAAGAGCATAAATTAAACATCCATATACTTTACATATAGTCATCTTATTTCTCGTAATCATTAATAATTTTGTTCAGTATTATCCTTCATCTTTCTATTTCTAGTTGCTTGTCAATCATCATTAAGTTTGACTCGTATTGTTTTTCATATTTATTTCTAATTCGAGTGTCTTTGTCAATCATGATTATTAATAATTTAGACCTCTATTCATATCTATTGATAACCTCTTCACAAGAAAAACAGTGACTATTGCAGTTTCAATTGTTTAGTAGCTAATACCTTATTGTCCATTTTGAAAGTCTAATATGTCCATTTTTGAAAGTATAATATTCTAATACCTTATAGTGTCCATTTTTGAAAGTATAATATTCTAATACCTTATAGTGTCCATTTTGAAAGTAAATATTCTAATACCTTATAGTGTCCATTTTTGAAGTATAATATTCTAATACCTTATAGTGTCCTTTTTGAAAGTATAATATTCTAATACCTTATAGTGTCATTTTTGAAAGTATAATATTCTAATACCTTATAATGTCCATTTTTGAAAGTATAATATTCTAATACTTTAATAATATTCTAATTTTAATTTGTTTAAGATAATGTTTTGAATGACTTTGAAGTTCATTAATACATTGGCTCTTAGTGCATTAATATTTGCAACTAAGTATGAAGTGTTTACCTGTTTAAAATGATTGTGAAGATACATTATTATATTGGCTCTTAGAGCATTGATATTGCAACTAAGTATGCTGAAAATGTTTAGAATGATTGTGAAGATACATTTTTCTACCGTATATTAGTGAAGATCCTAAATGTTAAACTGACTTGGTCAGAAAATAACCCAACAAAGGTTAACCTGACATAAAACCAACCAACCAACCAACCAACATTCATATTTTTGCTCTGACAAATTGGATGTAACAAAAACTCTTCCTTGTTTCATTTAAAATAGAATCAATATTAAAGCCAAAATAAAAAATTTCCTTCTCAAAGATTTTAAAAATAAGACAATAATTTGTGCCAAGTGCCAATTAAAGAACTCCAACATCTAATTATTTTTCTGTTTGCGATCGATAATTACATAACTTGTCTATATATTAATACTCGTGTTCCTTAATTGTACAACCATTATCATTTTGCAACACCCTCTGGTTAAAAATGAGACCGTCCAAATCTTCCCTTAGATGAAATGCAAAAATTTAAATATTGATTATCTGGTGTTGCTTATCTGCCAAATTCTTATTTCTTATCAGTGATGTCACCTCAGCTAAATAATGGACCATTACATTTTTACTATAAAGAAAGGGAAGAAAAGGGACATGCTACACAGAAAAAATATTAGAAAGAAAGAGTAGGGTAAAGATGAGAGAGGGGGTGAGCTTGCGGAAGTGATAATGCTAATCTGTTTCAATCAAGCCTGATGAAAAGATGGAAGTAAAAATTTTTTTTTAAAAAGAGTGAGAGAATTAAATTGAGATGATCATACTTTTTACATATTGAACTATTGTGCAATAGCTCTTAAGTAAACATATCAAACGTTGTAATAATCAAATTATCATACTGTGGTATATCCACAGGTCCTGCTAGTTTTATCAATTGTCGTAGTAGTAAGTAGTACGTTTCTTCTTGTGAGTTTTTGACATCAGTCTTAACTGAAGTCCAATTGACCACAAGTCCCTTCAGATCTCAGGGTTGGTGTAATGGTATATAAACCTTTGTGGGTTATTGTCATATAGTACCTAAATAATGAGAATGGAATACTCTGTTTTTTCCTATAAATGATGTCTGACAAAACCTCAAAAGAGAGAAATGATGAGATCTCATTGTTATATTCTTCTAATCATCTTTGATATCTTATGTAGCTGGGAGTTCTTCTTCTAGGGTTTGGAACTTTCCATTTGGAGATTTCGTGTCTGGTCTTCCATTAAGGATTTCTCGTGTATCAGAAGCTCTGAGTCATTAGTAGTTTTTGGATAAATAACCCAAGACTTAGATTTTCTTTATATCATATTTTATTTAGAAATCCCCATCCAGACTAACTGCACAGAGTATGGCCCCACCAGGAGCGCGCTGATCGCAACTTGCTATCTCCGTTGGCTTGCCCAGTACTGACTAAACCAACTCTTTCCAATCAAAACTGGAAGAGCCCTTTGTTTCTCATTTCTTTACTAATTCTCACGGTATCTACCGGAAAAGGGGTTAACACGAGGTCAATATGTGTCAATCAATCTTCCATGATATCATCACATACTCCCACTCAAAGAAACTGCTAGCCGTAATTTCTAACAGCCATTTTGATTTCTACACTAACCCTACATAATTGTTAGGGTACTAACAATTATGTAACATCATGAGATTTGTTAATTCAACCTTGTAATTGCTAATTACTCTGTTCATATTGTACCTTTGCTTAGTAAACCTTTTTCCCTAGCCTTAATACACTTTGTGTTCCTTATTATTTCTCTGTTAACTTTGATACCTGAGTTACAACAGTTATTTAATGCCAAATCTTTTCCGCCCTGTCGGTGGGGCGTTGGAATGCACCGACTGCACTTCTGCAGAGGGGTAAGACTCCCCCAATGGGGCCACCTGTTGGCCGTTGGTGGCGACCCATGATGCTTAAGGATAGAACCCAGGTGGTTGAGCAGTCCATGACTTGCAATACTCCACTTTGGCCCTTTCTTAGGCTAGACGGGCAGTCGGAGAGGCCCCCTCCGATCAATCGGCTGACCATGTCAAGCCCTAGCACCTATATGATTGCCCCAACCCTATTGCCCTTATGGCAAGCCCCAACCCTTTTGATCATATGGGTGCTAGAAGGCGGTGGCCGAGGGTCTACATGTCCTGGGAATGACGTTAAACTCTATCTGATGGTGAGGTTCCAGTTTTGGAAGTTTGGGGAATGTGGAGTACCCCTTCATCACCATTGCTCCCTGGTCCACTATGACCCAGAGTAGTAGTACCTGTTAGGGTCCCATCTATGGGTTAAATAGAAAAATGTATTTATAAAAAAAATTGTGTATCCATTAAGAATTGATTTATTTCAAAACTTAATCGGCATTAAATAACCCACTGAGGTTGATATGCCGTAAAACAAACCAAACCTCCTGTCCAGAATTTTCCAAGTCCAGAGCCCCATTCCTATAAGGATTTATTAAAAAAATGGCTAAAAATGGCCTTTTCATTTAAAGTTACCTGTTATTTCCCTAAAAATAAAGACTTCTAAATGTTTATTATTACATTTAAACAAAGGCATTTGGAGTAGATTATGAAAATGAATGTGACTTCTGGCTGGGTGGAATGAGGTAGAATAGAACATTAAGAGTTAATACACATTGTGTTCCTTATTATTTCTCTGTTAACTTTAATACTTGAGTTACAACAGTTATTTAATGCCAAATCTTTTCTTTTTTTTTTCTTTTTTTTATACATATATAATTGTAAGTGAATAATTTGGGGGCATATTTAATGTAAATAGAAATGGTGCTAATGTATCTCTTTGCAAGACTCCAAAGAAATCAGTGTTACCAGTGTGAGAGCAAACCATGGCTTTTTGTGTCTTTGTCAAGCATCATTATAGTAGTGTAAGATTCAAGGTTGATAATTGAATAACATACAAATCCGACACGTTTGTGAGACAAAACATTTTATATAGATAACAGCGCATGGAAAGGATACATAAAATACAAGATAGTGTACATAAACATATATACATCAAAGGACTGGAGCGTCCATACATTGAGATCACTTACTAAGAGAGGGGGGGTGTCGAGGCCCCGCCGAGAAAGGGGTAGACAGTAGGCTAACCCATGTGCTCATTCCGGGATGTAGCTAAAAGAGGAAGCAGCATTTGAAAGAACGCGCTTAACTACCAGAGGTCCCCCTCGTGGGAACAAACAGCAGCACAGCAAGGAGATAACTCTTCCGGCAAAAGGAAGATAATTCCCTACAGTAGTAACAGTTTGTTTGGGAAGATCATATGCTAGAAGTGTCCTGGGTATGACATTAAACTACACCTAGTGGTGAGGTTTTAATTCTGAAACTTTGGGGAGTGTGGAATACCCATTCATAGCCATTACTCCAAGGTCCATTCTGATCCGGAGAGGTAGTACCTGTTAGGGTCCCATCTATGGGTTAAATAGATCTAAAAATGTGTTTTAAAAAGATTTGAATACCAACAAGAATGAATAAATCAAAATCTTTTTTGGCATAAAATAACCCAACAAGGGTTGACATGCCGTAAAAACAACCAGCCATATGCTAGTAGTATTTGTTCAATCTTTCCTATGTGTATAGAATTAAATGTCTTGGAGAAATCTACTAACAAAAATGTAGTATTATATTGCTGCAGTTTAGACCAGTCGGTAGAGCATCCGTCTAGGTAATCGCAAGGTTACTGTTTCGGTACCGATCCCCATCAACTCAGCGTATGAGTAGCACATATTGGGTAATCTGATGTGTGCAGTAAAGTGATGAGCTGATGGTAGGTGTGGCGCTCCACCTCCAACAAAAAAAAGAAAAACTATCACCCTAGTCTATCACTAGCAAAAAGACTCCCTCGCTGTCTGGCTGATACTGACAATAAGCCACACCGCCAGTCTTGTTAAACATCGCCTAAATGCACTAAAGGAGGTCATTAGTGATGTTACTCCAGTATCCTTACAGATTTCGGGTTTTGCAGCATTATATCTGTTTAACCGGTAGACCTGACATGTTATTAGGCCGCCTCCTTTCCAGATTTGCTCTGGGTATTTTAAGAATAGTTCATGAATTCTTTTATATTGGCCCAGGGATACATAACAGCCATGCAGAGACTAGCTCGGTACATGTATAAAATAGGAGATTGAAGGAAAAAAACTTAACTAAAAAATTAATCTTTAAATATACGCTCCTTTGGAGGGCGTCGTCAGTGATATCATTGCTTGGGTCACTGGGGAGTTTTGGGTCTTTCAACATCATACACCCCTCACTAGGTGGACCCTATCAGAAAAGATGAAACTCTGATATTTACTTTACTTTAAGATTTTAGAATTTTCTGGATTTGAAAAAAAGAAATTTTCCTAAGATTTTAAGATTTTCTCCACTTGACTTTGTTTATTAGTCGAATTCCATGATGGACAAATGAGCAATATGGATTTTTCCGAAGATTGGAATTTAATCCGTCTTTTACTTGAATGTTCCTACTTGAAAAATGTTCCAATTCCTGGACGTGCTCATCTTCATTTCTCATCGTTCTGCAATCTGCCTCTTCACGGCTTCTTTTAATATTTTTTTTTTTTTTTTTTTTTTTTTTAAAGAAAGGAAAAAAAGAAAAAAGGATTACTACCAATTTAACAGCTGAAAAAGAATAGATCATTTATTGTGGTAAAAAGCAACAAAATTATAAACGACTAAAAATGTATGTACGAATGAAAAGATTTCATTTCCAAAATAGGCTAAGTGTATTAGAATTATTTAATGTGGGGTGAGGGAGTCCATGTAGTGTAGTGGCTAACGTGCTGGACTGCAACATCATAGTAAACAAGTTCAAACTCTAGTCCACACTATCATTCATATATGTGCTAGAAGGCGGTGGCTGACGGTCTTATTTTCCTGGGTATGATGTTAAACTCTATCTGATGGGGAAGTTTCAGTTCTGGAGCTCTGGGGTATGTGGAGCACCATTACTTCCAGGTTGACTCTGATCCGAAGTGGTAGTACCTGTTAGGGTACCATGTATGGGTTAAATAGAAAATATGAGCTTAAGAAAAATTGAGTACCCATTAAGAATGAATAAAATAAAAACGTCTTTGGCATAAATGACCTAATGGGTTGACATGCTGTAAAACCCAACCAACACACTATTACATTCACTTTCGGACTAATACCCTTTGGAAAGGTATGAGCTCCTTCACCCACCCACCCCAGCTATGGGTTAAATAGTACCCCTACTGTCCATGGCATTAAATAACCCATGAAGGTTGATATGCCATTAAACAAAGTTTTTGTTATATTGACTTTTTTTTGCATTCTTTTAATATCCTTTTTTCTTATTTAACTCTTAACATCCTGTTGAGAATTTTTTTTTAAGTCCAGAGCCCCATTCTGATGGTGAGATTCCGCTACTTGGAGGTCTGGGGAATGTGGAGCACCCCTTCATCACCATTACTTCTAGGTCCACTCTGACCCGGAGTGGTAGTACCTGTTAAGGTCCCATCTATAGGTTAAACAGAAATAAAATGTTTAAAACAAATTGAATACCCATGAAGAATGAATAAAACAAAACATCTTCGGCATAAAATGACCAACAAGGGTTGACATGCCATAAAACCCAAATCAACCAATAAATGTTAGAACGAGATGAAGAAATTTGTTGTTTTGTTGATTTTTCCTTGCTCGTTCTTTTAATATATTTTTTTTTCTACTTTTCTTCACTGTTGTGCATTCATAATTATTGAAAAATGTATTTTCTCTTTAATTTTCAGAGTGATCCCTTGTCT
The DNA here is from genome assembly GCA_023376005.1 of Doryteuthis pealeii. Lineage (NCBI taxonomy): Eukaryota > Metazoa > Mollusca > Cephalopoda > Myopsida > Loliginidae > Doryteuthis > Doryteuthis pealeii. The sequence goes on along the minus strand of CM042155.1, from coordinate 25,836,279 downwards.
ATGTTGCTAGGACAACCAGATTTTGATTTTGAAAGTGAAAAGAACTATAGGTTTGTTGCAGATTTTAATTAACAATTTCTTTTTTATAATCAGATTTTTTATATGTAAATATTTGACAGACTTTGGCCAGCCTAGCAATTACGTATATATATATATGGTTTTAAAGTAGAGGAAAATGTGGATATAACAACACAAAACGACTATGTTCAATTGATCTTTCGTCTCAATATTAGTTGAGGCTTCCTCGGAAGTTAAGTGCTTGTACATTCTGTTTTTATAGTGAAATGGTAAATGGGTGAGGGGAGGGAGAGAAAAGGGGATGGGTTATTGGTGGATAGTCTAGGGGAATGAGAAGAAAGTCGGGAGGGCAGGGTATATGTGTGAGGAAATCATAAATCAATAAACTTCTGAAGAATAATGAGGCGAAATATCAATTGAATATAGTCGTTTTGTGTTGTTATATCCACATTTTCCTCTACTCTCAACCACATTTTGTCGGATTTATTCAATCTTTCACTCCTCATACATATATATATATAATCCAAAGATTGAGTAAAGAAATCTTCCTTATGACCTAGTAGTTTTTCAATTGTCATAATTTACAGAGCTCAATGTGTACTCTTATTGTTAGAGTCACAGAGAAAAATTATATTTGTAAAAAATAGCAAAGAAGATTTAGGATGAAAGCATAACAGACTATTTCAGGAGACCTAGAGGAATTACCTTTCGGTCCCCATCATCAGATGTAAAATGAAGAATCTTTTATTATTCTTATATAGGTTGAAACCAGATGTTTTTTTGGTATGTCCGGGTCATGAGTACTGACCATTCCTTGAGTAATTTGAATTACCCGAGAAGTGGCCAGTATGATTTTGTGTAAAATTTATGTGTAAAATATTCAAAATAATCCTTTAATTAATAATTAATAGATGCACACAAAGGAACAAGTCATTGTGTCCGGATTACGCATTGGTCATACAAGACTAATGCACTCCAATATACTCAAAACAAGAACAACAACCACAATGTGGAACATGTCAAACACATTTGACAGTTAAACACTTATTCATGGAATGCAGCTTTTTTGCTCACATCAGAAACCATTATTTTAAAGCAAACAATATGAAATATCTGTTTGAAAATATCAACATGGAGGATATTCTCTCTTTTTTGAGGGAAATAAAATTATACCATAGAATATAGACATGAAACAAATCAATACCATACAACATAATCCCCAATAATGTTAACACATTTTTAAAACCAATTACTAAAAAGTATAAATATAAATACACGATATTTATAACTTCCTAACTGTTAGACATGACATAAACCCAGACGGGTTGATATGCCGTTAAAATCAATAAACAAACAACATTTTATTTGAGGAGGATAGAACTAAGTTTCTATTTCAAATTGTTTTATTTTTTTACTTATTTTAATAATTTTTTTTTTTTTTTTTGCTAGTATATATACTTACATCATACATGATTGAATATTGTACTTTAAATTAGTAAATATATATATTTCCATGTATTTCTTAAACATTGTCTAATCTTTTCTTGTTTTTTTTTCTTTTAACAGAGATGTATTTTGGCAAGGGACTTGTGATGATGGCTGTCAAGCCCTTGCTGACTTACTCGGTTTTGGGGTAAATATATTCACATTCAATGTGAATTTATTCTTATATAAACTTCTTGCTTCGTTCAAAAGTTTTAGATGAAGCATTTTTACTGATATTATTTTATTTCTAGTTTTACTCCATCTTATTATTGTTAAAATGCTTCATCTGAAAAATCATTATTCATTTTTTTAAACTTATCTAAAAAGAAATTTAGTAAGAGAAGGAATTTACTTGATAAGTAACTGAAAGTCACCAGAAAGCGAGCGGACTGATTGTAGAATTCTCCTTGTTCCATTAGCAATGCCAACGAGAAGTTCAACTCCATGATTGTTTTGTTATGTTTGTTTTTAATTTGTTATGTATTTGGATTTGAGGTCATCAGGAGAGAATGTGCTACATTTCGGGGCCTTCCTCTCAATGGTTTTATTTGCACACCGGCCCCCTCACTGATGTGAGGCTCCACAAAATATATCCAGTATATCGTACAATCAAATATACTAATGAATAACAGTGAAAAGTTGTTTGGACCATATCGCCTTTAGGCACCCCTTTTTCAATCTCGTTTCATCAGAACATTTTTTTCATTTACACCGTCAAAATCCGGTTGTCTGTTAGGAGTTAGGGTTAAGGGTTAGGGTGAGGGGTTAGTTTTATAATTAAAAAAATCTCTAAAAATCCTCTGTTAACAAACAACCGGATTTTAACGGTGTAAATTAAAAAAAAGGTCTGATGAAACTAGATTAAAAAAGGGGTGCCTAAAGGTCATATGGTCCAGTTGTTTTTAAAACTGCGCGTCTTATGGGAATATTTTGTATGAATCTCATTGCACACTCGCAAGCAGGTGATGAGATGACGCTTTTACTTTGAATTAGACATTTCTTTTTTTCCATATCCACATTGAGCTATTTTCCATTATTTCTGTGAAGCATTCTACACTTTTGGTTCTTTTGCACTCTTTGATTTCGATTTGGCTTATTGTCGGCATCAGCCAGACAGCGAGGGAATCTATCCCCTTTTTGCTAGTGCTAGACCAGGGAGATTGTTTTTACTGAAGTGGAACGCCACATCTACCATCAGCTCCTCACTTTACTTCACAGATCAGATACACAACCTGTGCTACTCATACGCCGAGTTAACAGTGGCTCATATTGAACCAGGAACCTTGCGATTCCTAGGTGGGTGCTCTACCGACTGAGCTAAACCGGCTCCTATAGATTTATAATACAAGACAATTTTTTTTTTTAATTTTATATTTTTCAAGTTTTACATTCTTAATTTTCATTAAGTCTTTAAAATGTCTTTAAATTTATTGCTTTAACTCTTTGCCTACTTTAAGCCGCTTACAGTGGCCTTCCCACCATTGCAATCCTACCATAAACTGCTGGCAGGGGCTCTCACACATGTTACTTGTTTGCACTAAAAAATCACTACGCGAACCCCCCTGCTATCTTTTTAATTTCTGAGGTGAATAGATAGTGAATTTTGAAATATATTCTATCATAGAGGCAAGAAATATCAAGAAAATTTGGTACAGAAGGAAATTTGGTAAACAAAGAGTTAGAATTATTTAAATTTTTATCAAGTCTTTAAAATGTCCTTAGGTCTTTAAATTTATTTAACTCTTAACAACCTATACCACCTCATTCCACCCGACTAGAAGTCACATTTCCTAATCTGCCCCAAACGATAGCCTTTGTTTAAATGTAATATTAAACATATTTAGAAGTCTTTGATTTAAGGGAAATATCTCGGGTAACTTTAAATGAAAAGGCAATTTTTAGCCATTTTTTGATAAATCCTTAGAGGAATGGGGCTCTGGACTTAGAAAATTCTCTACAGGATGTTAAGAGTTAAAAATAAAAATCTACAGATTTTTTTTTTTTTTTTTTTTTTTTTGTATTCAAGAATTCCCATTTACATATGATTGTTATTGAGTTTGGCTAAGTAGAAATCTTAGTAAACCTTAATGTGACTGATAGCTGGAAACCATGTAGGCAATCTCCTGATGATGTCCTGGCTATGACACTAAACTGCATCTGGTGGTAATGCTCCCATTCTGGAGAGCATAGTACCCTTTCATTGCCATTACTCCCAGGTCCACCCTGAGTCAAATTAGATCTTTTTAAAGGTCACGTGAAAGAAAAATACATAAGAAACAACTACATCAATATACTAAACGAGTTTTCCTAACCTCTAGGCATAATACAACCCTCAATTGTTTGATATGTCATTAAAATCAATCAATCAGAACCTGGAAAATATTTTTGAGGCACAAAAATTAGAATATTAAAAACTAGCAGGACCTGTGGATATACCACAGTATGATAATTTGATTATTACAAAGTTTAATATGTTTACTTAAAAGCTATTGAAAATAGTTCAGTATGTAAAAAGTACAATAATCTTGATTTAACTCTCTCTCTTTTTTTTTTTTTTTTTTTTTTTTTTTTTTTTCTTTCATTCTTTTCATCTTTTCATTATGTTTGATTGAAACAGATTATTGCTTTTGCATGCTCACCCCCTCTCTCTGTCTTTCCCCTACTCTCTTTCTTTCTTCGCCCTGTCGGCTGGGGCGTTAGAATGCACCTCTGCAGAGGGGTAACACTTCCCCAATGGGGCCACCTGTTGGCCATGCATGGCGACCCATGATGCTTAAGGATAGAACCCAGGTGGATGAGCAGTTTATGACTTGCAATACTCCACTTTGGGCTAGACAGGCGGTCGGAGAGGCCCCCTCCAATCAATCGGCTGGTCACGTCAAGCCCTAGCACCTATATGATTTTACCAACCCTATTGCCCTTATGGCAAGCGCCAACCCCTTTTTATCATATGGGTGCTAGAAGGCGGTGACTGAGGGTCTACATGTCCTGGGAATGACGTTAAACTCTATCTGATGCTGAGGTTCCAGTTTTGGAGGTTTGGGGAATGTGGGGCACCTGTTCATCACCATTGCTCCCTGGTCCACTATGACCCAGAGTGGTAGTACCTGTTAGGGTCCCATCTATGGGTTAAATAGAAAAATGTATTTATAAAAAAATTGTATTATCCATTAAGAATTGATTTATTTCAAAACTTTATTGGCATTAAATGACACACTGAGGTTGATATGCCGTAAAACAAAACTAAACAAACAAACAAACTTTCTTTCTTATATTTTTTCTGTGTAGCATGTCCTTTTTCTTCCTTTATAATAAAAACAGAATAGTCCATTATTTACCTTAGATGGCAACAGTAGAAAAGCAATACCAGATAATCAGGATTTACATTCTTGAATTTCATCTTGGATGATTTGGATGGTCTCATTTTAAACCAGAGGGTATTGCAAGATGATAACAGTCATATGTAAAAAGTATAATAATCTTGATTCAACTCTCTCTCACTCTTTTTTCTTTCTTTCATTCTTTTCATCTTTTCATTATGTTCGATTGAAACAGATTATCACCCCCTCCCTCTGTCTTTCCCTTACTCTCTTTCTTTCATATTATATTTTCTCTGTGTAACATGTCCTTTTTCTACTCTTTTTTTTTCTTTATAATAAAATGGAATGATCCATTATGATCATTAGAAATAAGAATTTGTCGGATAAGCAATAACATTCTTGCATTTTATCTTGGATGATTTGGATGGACTCATTTTAAACCAGAAGGTATTGCAAGATGATAATAGTCATACTTTTAAGGAACACGAGTATTAATATATAGATTGTTAATATTAAATCTTTAAAAAGTTCCAGTTCAAGAAATCATGTATTTCAAGTCTTTCCTATACCATCAAATATCATAAGTCTCTCTGTTCTGCAAACACGATCAGATTTACCATTAGATATTATTGGCCATTGCCCTGGTGTTACATAATTATTAAATTCCTAATATTTATATACAGTAGTGTAGAAACCAAAATGGCTGTTATAAGTTCAGCCGGCGGCCTTGAAAGATTGAATGACAAGACTTGACCTCAGTCCTGATCCTCCTTCCGGTGGATACCGTGAGAATCGGTGGAGAAGACCCTCTTCCGGTTTAGATTAGAAAGGATTTTTAGTCAGATCGGCCAAAAGCCATGACGGTGGTAAGTCGTGTTATGCACAGTGCCAACTCAATCTGCGCAGGTAGTCTGGTGGGGATTTCAGAATAAAATATGATCTAAGTTAAATCGAAGTCTTGTGTTATTATCTAAAAACTACCAATGACACAGGGCTTCTGATAAAGAGAAATCCCCAATGGAAGACCAGACACAAAGTCCCCAAGATGAAGTCCAAACGCTAGAAGAAAGAAAGTAAGGAAAGACAGTATACAACACTGGGACACACTGAAACAAAATTTTTCACACAGCGTGCCAATGTTTAAAGTTGTTTCAAGTATACACCAGATATTTCGTTATATAATATATTCAAAACCATAAGGACCTGGAGTATATAGTATTTGTTGATATTTGGGCATTGAAAAAAAAAATTTTTTTCTTTTAGTGTATTATACAATTAAAAGGCAATTGTTACCATTGGTTTCTAAGCAGCATATTATCCACTTATCTTCAGGACAATGGCCCCATTAAAAACATTACAGCAAAAGCCAACATTTTCATAGATTTGTAACTGGGTCCCACAAGTACATAAATCCTGCCCTATCTGCAAATCTTTTTTATATTGTCATAAAAGTCATTTTTTGCTTTCTTTTTTTTTCTTTTTCAGGATGAATTAAAAGAGTTAGTGCAAAAAGAACATCAACGAATATGCGATGAAAACGTCGATAAACCACAATCTGAGTAGTGCTGCCAACAAATTGAAATGAACGAACTTATTGGGGTTACTCCATCCGAGACACTAATATAAAAAAAAAACGTGGGGGGAGAGAAATAAAAAAAAACCTTTGTGGAGGCAAACAAACTGTATTTTCACTGGGAACAAAAAAAAAAAGGAATTTTTGTTTAAATTTATAATTTTTCTGTTTATTAATCCTTATTTATAAAACCGAAAAAAATTCTGATTTTTTTTTTTTTTTTTTTTTTTTTTTTGTCTATAAAAACAAACAAAAAAAAACCAATGATGCATTAAAGAAAATAAAAAAAAGGGCAAATTTTTAATCATCGATCAAAAATGCATCAAATTAAACAATTATGTCTTTAAAATTTGTTTTCGACGACACCGGTTTTCTAATTATTGGTTTATGGAAGATTATTATTATTATTATATTTATTGTAGAATCTATTTTTTACAAAACTGTGTTTTTAGAAATTATTTTATTGCTTTCAAATTACATAAATTGAAATGATTTCAGCTTCAATTCTGGTGGATATGAAATTTAAAAACAAAAAACAAAAAATGATATCTAGAAAAATATTGATCGTACCAGATTGATTTAAAAGAAACAAAATGGCTTCTCTTATTTAATTGTTCTATTCATGTCCAGCAGTTAAGCAGATACGATCACTTTCTTCTGCACGGAGCTTTTTTTTTTCTTTTCTTTTTATAATCATTGTTTTAATTTTGCTTGAAATAGTTCAACATTGATTTCACTGCTTCAGAACACACAATTCCAGATTTTAATTGCTTTATCAGCTTCATCAAAAACTGATAATCCTATCACTGGAGTGGCTCTAAAATAATGTTGGCATTCTTGTAAAATCTACTCCAGACATTTAATTATGTAACAATTTTTTTGTTCATACATTATATATATAGAGAGATATATATTTAAACATTTGTTTTGGGATGAAACAAAGAAATCACAGTGCTCAACCACAAATTTGTAGGAGCTTTATTTATTTGCTGAATTTTTTTAAATATAAAAGTTTTTCATAAGCAACTACCCAGGTTTCAGGTTATTTCACCATCGTCAGGTTGCTCCTGGTGTTTCTTTGAAGAGATTTTGTGTTGTTAACAACACAAAATTACCTGACGATGGTGAAATAACCTGAAACCTGGGTAGTTGCTTATGAAAAACTTTTATATTTAAAAAATTCAGCAAATAAATATATATATATATATATATATATATATATATAGGCAAGAAAAATGGAAATTAATCCAACAGTATGTTGAGAAATGAGTAAGAGTGAAAAACAAGAAAATGGGGCTGATTTATTGATATTTAAGCAAAATATTCCGACACTGAGTGTTTTGATTAATGGATCCACAGTATTAAAACATATTTGAAATAAATATTTATTTAGTATGTCTCTAATTTTCTTCAGGGTAATAAATATCATGTTAGGTTTTGGTTTCTGTTCAATTTATTTCAAATATGTTTTAATACTGTGGATCCATCCTCAACTTCTTATTTTTTTTACTCCTACTCATTTTTCAACATATATATATATATATGTATATATATACACAACTACTCATAAGTAATTGAATGAATCAAAAAATTTTCTTGTAAATGCTTGATTTTTGAAAGATTTATATTGCAATTGACTTAACAAGACTTTTGTGTTTCTGAATTCTAAATTTCTGGAACTTTTTTTTAACAGAATTAAAATTGTTAAATGAAAAATGAAAAAAAATTTTTTTTTTTCCATCTTTCCTTCTAAAATGTTGTTCAGAATTGATCAAGGAGATTGAAAAGGAGAAGAACTCCTCATATTGTTATTTGGAAGAATGAAATAAGCATGAACAATTTTTTTTTTTTTTTTTTTTTTTAATAGAATTAAATCAAATGAAGAAAACAAAACAATTCTATCCATCTAAAATAAGAGAGAGTATACTGACAGACATAAATATATTTTATTTTATGATTCTGGGATATGATTTTTTAAACCTCTCTCTCTCTCTCTTTCTCTGTATATGTAAATGTATATATATATATATATATATATATATATATATATATATATATAGTATCCAATTGCCACTTCAACCTTTCTGTTGTAGTCTCATCAGTAAATTATCCAAAAGTGCTCAATATATTAAAAACAGAGCAGTAATAATAATAATAATAATATTTATAGTAGTAAGGGGAAAAGAGTTAAGGGTCTACCATGATTTACTTATATATATATATATATATATATATATATATATATAAAGAGAGAGAGAGAATTAAATCAAATGATTTTTATCCATCTATTCTTCTAAAAATCTTATTCAGAATTAGTCAACGAAGATTGAAAAGAAGAATTCATATTGTTATTTGGAAGAATTAGGTAGACAGACCTGAACAGATTTAAATGTTTTTTTTTTTTTTTTTTATATCAAATCAAATGAAAAGATTTTTTTTTCAATCCTTCAGAATTAATCAAGGAGAATTTACATTTCCATTTGAAAGAATAAGATAGACTAACCAACTAGTCTGAACAGATTTAAATCAAATGAAATCAAATTTAAAAAATTGTTTTTCTATCCATTTTAAAATCTTGTTCAGAATTAATCAAGGAGATTGAAAAGGAGAAGAATTCCCTTTTTTTTTTCACGATTTGGCGTGTTACCAAATAGTAAATTTAATTTTGGATCCTCTCTGCTCAAAATCCTTAATTTTGGCCCCCTGTAAAATTAGCCAATAAAACAATAGATTTTGTACTTATTAAAATCTTTGTTATATCTGTCCTAAACAACTGATTATCCCCTCTGCCCCAAACAAGATTATCTGTTGAATAGAAAGTCTGAATTGATAAGTAAATGCAGACACATTAACAAACATCTTTTAAGTTCATTAGCTCCTGATTGACTAAAAAAATTAAATCAAATGAAAAGAATTTTTTTTTCTTTCAAGACTTCTAAAATCTTGTTCAGAATTAATCAAGGAGATTGAAAAGGAGAAGAATTCCTTTTTTTTTTTTCATTATTTTGACGTGTTACCAAATAGTAAATTTAATTGTGGATCCTCTCTGCTCAAAATCCTTAATTGTGGCCCCGTGTCAAGTTAGCCAATAAAACAATAGATTTTGTGCTTGTTAAACTCTTTATAAACAGAACTTTCTTATGGTAATGCTCATAATTATTTGAACAAGCACAACATTCTGTAAAGCAGTGTGCTGGTCTGGTGGGCTATCTAGCTTAGTATTGTTTACTTGTGGTAGCATCACTAGGAGAAGGTACACTGTTTCCTCGTTTAGCCCATTGCATAGCCATAACGAGGGGACCTGTTTATCCTGGGCGACATCCTGCCAGTATTTTTCTTCTGTATTTAGGTTAATTTTCATTCTTGTTGGAATATTTGGTCAGGGTTTATTTCCTAGGGGAAGTATTCTCATGTCAGATACTAACAAACCTTTGTACAGAGAGACCGAAGACACTCAAAGTCATGTCTTGTAGGCTTTCCAATTCTCTCCACAGTTGCTACTAATAGTTTAATTTTAGCCCAACTAGTTTGGCTGTGAGGCTCTTCACAATGTAGCACTGCCTGGTAATCATGAAAACATTAACAAGTTTATACGGTTTTAATTTGTGTAATACTGCTTGTATATGCTCTGTCTCGGATATCGAGCACTCTCATTATAGATACATTTAAAGATACCAATAATGAGATCTATATATGTACATATACAGAAACATTTACCTACATATGAGGTGCTACCCAAAGATTTGGGGAATTTGAGGAACGAAATGGCTTGATTAATTATATGAGGTCTTTTACTTCCTGTTCTAGAGAGGAACAGACTGATTAATCTGTACAAATTACCTTAAATAAAAGAGGATTATATATATATATATATATATATATATATATATATATATATATACACACACACACACACACACACACACATTAAAAACACTCATGAAAGTGTTTGTCCGATGATTGAGAATGCCTCCTGAAACTGACAATAACACAAAGAAAGTGTTTGTGTTTTCTTTGCATTACTGTCATTTCCATGAGGTGTTCTCAATCAGCAGACACTTAAATTTGATTTCTTTCTCTTTTGCAAGCATCAACCCTGTCATCATAAAATAAAAAATTCTCACATGAACAGAGGATATTATAATTTGGCTGCATCAAAATTATCACATGTTCAAATTTACTGAGAGTTTTTTTTTTTTTTATATCAACAAAGTTCAAACTTTTTAATGTCACAAATAAACTGATTTTGATTTATTTTTTCAATAAAGTTGAAGGCACCACAGTTGTGGTCAGTGCTTGCAAAATATAATGTCTTAAACTGATTGAATAGAAGGTCTGAATTGATAAGTAAATGCAGACACATTAACAAGCATCTTTTAAGTTCATTAGCTCCAGATTGACTAAAAAAATTTTTTTTTTCAAATTACTGTGTATAGGCTTTTGAATTTAACTTTTGAAAAGAATCCAATTATGTGTCTGATGATTGAGAACACCTCATGAAACTGGCAGTAATGCAAAGAAGGTGTTTTCATTAATTTTTATTGTCATTTTAATGGGATTTTAACAAAATACAGCAATATTTTGTTTTTTTTTAAATTTTATATTTTTATATATATATATATATATATATATATATGCCCCAAACAACAGTATATAAAATGACATCCACCATGTGCTTCTACTTGGTTTCAAGAGCACATAGCAAGACACTGATGATTACCAAGCTCTCTTGACTATATATATATATATATATATATATATATATATAAAATGTTAAAATAGTATAAACACACACATATATAGTGTGCTATATTTATAAGTAAATAGTGCTCAATATCATTGAGCATATATATCTAAGTTAGGGAAAGCAGGGATATGAAGTCAAAAGCGCATGGTTACTGACAATTTTTCATCTATGCAATAGCAAGAAACTGTCAGTAACAAGTACTGTTTACTTCATGTCCATTATTTATATATATATATATATATATATGTGTGTGTGTGGCATGAAACAAATGCTGTAAATATATTCATTTAAAAAGTGACTCCAAAGTAAATGATTCTTTGATTTTGAAATTTGTACCCGATGACTTTTTACTTTTTTTCTCTTTTTTTTTATTATTATGTTTATAAAGAATAATCCTTTTTTTTTCTTATGTTTATAAAGAATAATCCTTTTTTTTTTTTTCTTTTTTTTTTTTTTCACCTTTTATTCTAAACCTGTGCAATAAAATTGGGGAGAAAAAAAGTTGGCCTTTGCAGAACCCCCAGCTCTTTTTTTTTATAATTTTTACTTTGTTTTGAAAGAATATTGAAATCATTAAAAAAAAAAAAATTCTTACACAAAGAGAGGATAATATAATTTGGCTGTATCAAAATTATCACATGTCCAAATTTACTGAAAGTTTTTTTGATATCGACAAAGTTTGACATTTTTTTAATGGCACAAATAAACAGATTTTGAGTTATTTTTTTCTTGAAGTTTTCATCATTGAGAAGATAAAGTTTGCCTCTCCTCCACCCCACAAGAAATCAATTTTGGATTGAATAAATTTATTCTATGATTAAGATCTGTTAAATAATTTTGGGGCACAAACATAATTTTAACTGCTTATAATCAAACTACAAAATGCAACCAAATCTGAAGTTGAATTGTCATAATGATTTAAAAAAATATTTCGTATTCCTTTTTGGGTTTTTTTAGAATGTGTTGATAGAGTAATTAAGTATACTCAATTAAATTAAATTACCATGACCAGAAAATTCAGCAAAAACCGTGTACAAAATGTGGAACACTGGAGAGCTGTTTCAACCTTATTTGGTCTCCTCAGCAGTGTATACCACGATCTCTATCACTTGAGATTGAGCCAGCGACCACATAATGCAAAACCGAAACTCTACCTCTAGGCCCGCCAGACCATGCCACACACGGGGATGGCCAAATCATCAAGTTATGATAATTGCGTGCAGCCACATAATCTTAATTTGTCTTGGAGCTCATCATTTTTTTTAATCAGACAAGATGATACACAAACCTACTCTTAGTTTGACACAAGGTCAGATGTATGAGCACTCAGTGAAAATCGAATTGCCTAGATTAGCTTGCTAACAATTACACCACAGAAAACGCCCCCCCTCCCAACCTCTAAATATAGATATCATATTTATTTTTGTGGGTGTGAGTCTGTGTTGTTCTTGCATACTATGTAGATATTTAGTAAATATAATTTAGATTGAAGCGAGATAAAAAAAATTTTATTTTAATTATTTTTTTTATAGGGGGAGATTGGAAGATTGTATTGCAACGACCTTCATAGATACAGCTTACTAGCTTTCAATTGAACTCAAACAGAATTCTAGCAGAAAATACTCTCTCATCTCAACTACAAAGCAACTCAGTTTTTTTTGTTTTTTTTTGGTTTTTTTTTCATCATACAATATGTGATAGCACGTGCGATACCCTGCCCTCATCAGTCGCCAACTAGGAGTGATAGCACAGTTTCGGTAGCTCAAGGCAGGACTGCCACTCCCAGCGCTACCAAGCAGCTTTTGCCACTGGACAGAGTATTAAAAAAAAAATCAGAAGAAATTATAATACTTATTTACTTGGTGTAGCTTTAGAAGGGAAAAGTTTTTTTTTTTTTTTAAATTTTTTTTTTAGCTGATTATAAAAAATATTTCATATTCAATTTTTTTTTTTCAATTAGATTAAAAAAGACAAGGCACCAACCTACACTTAATTTGACACGAGGTTAGATGTATGAAACACCCAGTGTTCTCTAGTTGGTTGGTTAGATTTTACAGCATATCAACCCTTATTGGGTTATTTTATGCTGAAGACATTTTGTTTTACTCATTCTTGATGGGTACTCAATTTATTTTTTAAAACTCTTTTTTTAAAACTCTTTTTTTAAACACATTTATTTAAAACTAATTTTATTCTATTTAACCAATAGATTGGACCCTAACTGGTACTACCACTACGGGTCAGGGTGGACCTGGGGGTAATGGTGATGAAGAGGTACTCTACACTCTCCAGACCTTCAAAATTGGAACTTCACCATCAGATAGTTTTAAATGTTTTAAGAGTCATTAAAGTTCACAATTATTTTCAACATTATCCCAAACAGATCAAAAGACAATCATTTTCTTTTTAACCCTCAGTACTTCGGGTCCCCAATGACACAGGACCCTTATACCCAGGGACCTTTGCTGAAAAATGTTATAATTTCAACTTAGAAAAAGTTTCCTCTAATTGTGCATATAAAAACAAAAAATAATGTAAATATTAGACAAAATTCAATAAATGCATGAGATAGATTTATTCATCTGAGGAAGGTTGATGAACACACTGGTTGTATAACTAACATATGGATACAATTAGAATGATGACAAGAATTTGTTTGAGAATTTCAGACAAAAGGAATTTTTTTTTTTTTTTTGTCTGAAAGTTTGACATTTATGGTAGAAAGATTGAAGAACTAATTGACAAAAATATCTTGGGGGGGGGGGGAAATACCCAGCACAGATTAATATTTAGAAATCCTCAAACAATAACAGAAAGATGATAAAAAATACAGATAATAATAGATAAAGAAGGCTATTGAGATTTATCCAACATTTATTATTAATATAATTTGATTCTTGCTAATATTCCTATTGTCTGTATGATTACATAACTGTGTCTGTGTAATATATATAATATGTATTATATATATATATAACATATGTATATATATATATATATACACACACACACACATGAGTGTATATATATATATGTGTGTGTGTGCGTGAGAGAGAGATGAATAAAAGTGATAAGACAAATAGGAATATTTCTTTTTTGTGTTATTTTTTTTTAATTTCTTTTATTGTTCTCAGCTTTCGACCTTAGGTCATTGTCAGGAGAAATGTTTTTGTGAAGAAGTTTTTTTTTGTTTTGTTTTTGTTTTGTTTTTTTTTTGTTTTTTTAGAAACTTTTTAAGAGTTTATATGCTATAAGCGAATCAAACAAAAAATGAACGGGGGACATAGCATATCCATTCATCGAATGAAAATTATTTTTTACTATCCAAGCATCTTCAAGTGACTTTAGTATCGTATGAACAGCGTGTGAAAGCTGGCTTGAATTAAGGGTTTTCCTTCTCCTAGACTGGTTGCCTTTCCAGGCAGACTGGGTTCTTTAGACACCTGGCACTGAGCTCTCTATTTTTGAATTTTATCATTTTTTTTTTTTTTTTTGTATTCTTAAAAGATTTCTTAAATGTGGTTCAATTTTATATCAGCCCTGTCAGTGGAATATGATGACTGTATGAGTAAGACTCCCCTGCCCTACCCCAAGAAAAGTAGTGTCCTGGGTTTGGCACGTTATAAAAGATAATCTTGCAGATCTATTACTACTAAAGATTGAGTTCGATTCTCGCTGGGTGCCCCATACTTGCAACCTTGTGTCACATCATACCAATTCAATATAAATCAATTAAAACTTATAGAAAAAAATTTTTTTTTTTTAAATTCTAGATAGATTATCAGAACTTATAACTAAATGTAGGCATAAAAACAAAATCCTACTGATCCACCTAGCAATTACAAATACCAATTAAACTAAATACTAATCAAAAGTAAAAAAAACAAACAAGATATTAGAATAAATCATAATAATAATAATAATTAATAATAAAAATATTAAAAACTAAAAATTAAACAAAAAAATAAATACCACCCTTCCCAGAATGCACCCTAACTAGATTACCCTTCCCATCATACCCACCATGTATGCCTCTTGTTCTGATGATTACATAGATGAGGAACTGACAGTCAACAAGCATTCTTGACTGTTTCTACACTATTCAACTTATAAATATATACACACCTGATGATTTCTAAACTTAATATTAAAGCACTGTATTAAAAAAAATTCTTAGAAATATCAGATGTTGTGTGTTTTTTTATCTATGTATTTGAGTACGGGGGTATTAAATTTTAAAAAGAACTCTTTCGGTTGATTTATTGTATATCAACTAGCAAGAATATGTGCCCTCTGGGCCATAAGTATTTAAGTTTTAATGTAATGAAAATATATTGAATTAGAAAAACTAATGAAATAAGAAAATGCAGACACATTAACAAGCATCTTTTAAGTTCATTAGCTCCAGATTGACTAAAAAAATTTTTTTTTTCAAATTACTGTGTATAGGCTTTTGAATTTAACTTTTGAAAAGAATCCAATTATGTGTCTGATGATTGAGAACACCTCATGAAACTGGCAGTAATGCAAAGAAGGTGTTTTCATTAATTTTTATTGTCATTTTAATGGGATTTTAACAAAATACAGCAATATTTTGTTTTTTTTTAAATTTTATATTTATATATATATATATATATATATATATATGCCCAAACAACAGTATATAAAATGACATCCACCATGTGCTTCTACTTGGTTTCAAGAGCACATAGCAAGACACTGATGATTACCAAGCTCTCTTGACTATATATATATATATATATATATATATATATATAAAATGTTAAAATAGTATAAACACACACATATATATAGTGTGCTATATTTATAAGTAAATAGTGCTCATATCATTGAGCATATATATCTAAGTTAGGGAAAGCAGGGATATGAAGTCAAAAGCGCATGGTTACTGACAATTTTTCATCTATGCAATAGCAAGAAACTGTCAGTAACAAGTACTGTTACTTCATGTCCATTATTTATATATATATATATATATATATGGTGTGTGTGTGTGGCATGAAACAAATGCTGTAAATATATTCATTTAAAAAGTGACTCCAAAGTAAATGATTCTTTGATTTTGAAATTTGTACCCGATGACTTTTTACTTTTTTTCTCTTTTTTTTTTATTATTATGTTTATAAAGAAATAATCCTTTTTTTTTTCTTATGTTAATAAAGAATAATCCTTTTTTTTTTCTTTTTTTTTCACCTTTTATTCTAAACTGTGCAATAAAATTGGGGAGAAAAAAAGTTGGCCTTTGCAGAACCCCCAGCTCTTTTTTTTTATAATTTTTTACTTTGTTTTGAAAGAATATTGAAATCATTAAAAAAAAAAAAATTCTTACACAAAGAGAGGATAATATAATTTGGCTGTATCAAAATTATCACATGTCCAAATTTACTGAAAGTTTTTTTGATATCGACAAAGTTTGACATTTTTTTAATGGCAAAAAATAAACAAGATTTTGAGTTATTTTTTTCTTGAAGTTTTCATCATTGAGAAGATAAAGTTTGCCTCTCCTCCACCCCACAGAGAAATCAATTTTGGATTGAATAAATTTATTCTATGATTAAGATCTGTTAAATAATTTTGGGGCACAAAACATAAATTTTAACTGCTTATAACAACTACAAAATGCAACCAAATCTGAAGTTGAATTGTCATAATGATTTAAAAAAATATTTCGTATTCCTTTTTGGGTTTTTTTAGAATGTGTTGATAGAGTATTAAGTATACTCAATTAAATTAAATTACCATGACCAGAAAATTCAGCAAAAACCGTGTACAAAATGTGGAACACTGGAGAGCTGTTTCAACCTTATTTGGTCTCCTCAAGCAGTGTATACCACGATCTCTATCACTTGAGATTGAGCCAGCGACCACATAATGCAAAACCGAAACTCTACCTCTAGGCCCGCCAGACCATGCCACACACGGGGATGGCCAAATCATCAAGTTATGATAATTGCGTGCAGCCACATAATCTTAATTTGTCTTGGAGCTCATCATTTTTTTTAATCAGACAAGATGATACACAAACCTACTCTTAGTTTGACACAAGGTCAGATGTATGAGACTCAGTGAAAATCGAATTGCCTAATTAGCTTGCTAACAATTACACCACAGAAAACGCCCCCCTCCCAACCTCTAAATATAGATAATCATATTTATTTTTGTGGTGTGAGTCTGTGTTGTTCTTGCATACTATGTAGATATTTAGTAAATATAATTTAGATTGAAGCGAGATAAAAAAAATTTTATTTTAATTATTTTTTTTATAGGGGGAGATTGGAAGATTGTATTGCAACGACCTTCATAGATACAGCTTACTAGCTTTCAATTGAACTCAAACAGAATTCTAGCAGAAAATACTCTCTCATCTCAACTACAAACAACTCAGTTTTTTTTGTTTTTTTTTTGGTTTTTTTTCATCATACAATATGTGATAGCACGTGCGATACCCTGCCCTCATCAGTCGCCAACTAGGAGTGATAGCACAGTTTTCGGTAGCTCAAGGCAGGACTGCCACTCCCAGCGCTACCAAGCAGCTTTTGCCACTGACAGAAGTATTAAAAAAAAATCAGAGAAATTATAATACTTATTTACGCATGAACAATTTTTTTTTTTTTTTTTTTTTTAATAGAATTAAATCAAATGAAGAAAACAAAACAATTCTATCCATCTAAAATAAGAGAGAGTATACTGACAGACATAAATATATTTTTTTTATGATTCTGGGATATGATTTTTTAAACCTCTCTCTCTCTCTCTTTCTCTGTATATGTAAATGTATATATATATATATATAATATATATATATATATATATATATATAGTATCCAATTGCCACTTCAACCTTTCTGTTGTAGTCTCATCAGTAAATTATCCAAAAGTGCTCAATATATTAAAAACAGAGCAGTAATAATAATAATAATAATATTTATAGTAGTAAGGGGAAAAGAGTTAAGGGTCTACCATGATTTACTTATATATAATATATATATATATATATATATATATAAAAGAGAGAGAGAGAATTAAATCAAATGATTTTATCCATCTATTCTTCTAAAAATCTTATTCAGAATTAGTCAACGAAGATTGAAAAGAAGAATTCATTATTGTTATTTTGGAAGAATTAGGTAGACAGACCTGAACAGATTTAAATGTTTTTTTTTGTTTTTTTTATATCAAATCAAATGAAAAGATTTTTTTTTCAATCCTTCAGAATTAATCAAGGAGAATTTACATTTCCATTTGAAAGAATAAGATAGACTAACCAACTAGTCTGAACAGATTTAAATCAAATGAAATCAAATTTAAAAAATTGTTTTTCTATCCATTTTAAAATCTTGTTCAGAATTAATCAAGGAGATTGAAAAGGAGAAGAATTCCTTTTTTTTTTCCACGATTTGGCGTGTTACCAAATAGTAAATTTAATTTTGGATCCTCTCTGCTCAAAATCCTTAATTTTGGCCCCCTGTAAAATTAGCCAATAAAACAATAGATTTTGTACTTATTAAAATCTTTGTTATATCTGTCCTAAACAACTGATTATCCCCTCTGCCCCAAACAAGATTATCTGTTGAATAGAAAGTCTGAATTGATAAGTAAATGCAGACACATTAACAAACATCTTTTAAGTTCATTAGCTCCTGATTGACTAAAAAAATTAAATCAAATGAAAAGAAATTTTTTTTCTTTCAAGACTTCTAAAATCTTGTTCAGAATTAATCAAGGAGATTGAAAAGGAGAAGAATTCCTTTTTTTTTTATTATTTTGACGTGTTACCAAATAGTAAATTTAATTGTGGATCCTCTCTGCTCAAAAATCCTTAATTGTGGCCCCGTGTCAAGTTAGCCAATAAAACAATAGATTTTGTGCTTGTTAAACTCTTTATAAACAGAACTTTCTTATGGTAATGCTCATAATTATTGAACAAGCACAACATTCTGTAAAGCAGTGTGCTGGTCTGGTGGGCTATCTAGCTTAGTATTGTTTACTTGTGGTAGCATCACTAGGAGAAGGTACACTGTTTCCTCGTTTAGCCCATTGCATAGCCATAACGAGGGGACCTGTTTATCCTGGGCGACATCCTGCCAGTATTTTTCTTCTGTATTTAGGTTAATTTTCATTCTTGTTGGAATATTTGGTCAGGGTTTATTTCCTAGGGGAAGTATTCTCATGTCAGATACTAACAAACCTTTGTACAGAGAGACCGAAGACACTCAAAGTCATGTCTTGTAGGCTTTCCAATTCTCTCCACAGTTGCTACTAATAGTTTAATTTTAGCCCAACTAGTTTGGCTGTGAGGCTCTTCACAATGTAGCACTGCCTGGTAATCATGAAAACATTAACAAGTTTATACGGTTTTAATTTGTGTAATACTGCTTGTATATGCTCTGTCTCAGATATCGAGCACTCTCATTATAGATACATTTAAAGATACCAATAATGAGATCTATATATGTACATATACAGAAACATTTACCTACATATGAGGTGCTACCCAAAGATTTGGGGAATTTGAGGAACGAAATGGCTTGATTAATTATATGAGGTCTTTTACTTCCTGTTATAGAGAGGAACAGACTGATTAATCTGTACAAATTACCTTAAATAAAAGAGGAAATTATATATATATATATATATATATATATATATACACACACACACACACACACACACATTAAAAACACTCATGAAAGTGTTTGTCCGATGATTGAGAATGCCTCCTGAAACTGACAATAACACAAAGAAAGTGTTTGTGTTTTCTTTGCATTACTGTCATTTCCATGAGGTGTTCTCAATCAGCAGACACTTAAATTTGATTTCTTTCTCTTTTGCAAGCATCAACCCTGTCATCATAAAATAAAAAATTCTCACATGAACAGAGGATATTATAATTTGGCTGCATCAAAATTATCACATGTTCAAATTCACTGAGAGTTTTTTTTTTTTTTTATATCAACAAAGTTCAAACTTTTTAATGTCACAAATAAACTGATTTTGATTTATTTTTTCAATAAAGTTGAAGGCACCACAGTTGTGGTCAGTGCTTGCAAAATATAATGTCTTAAACTGATTGAATAGAAGGTCTGAATTGATAAGTAAATGCAGACACATTAACAAGCATCTTTTAAGTTCATTAGCTCCAGATTGACTAAAAAAATTTTTTTTTTTCAAATTACTGTGTATAGGCTTTTGAATTTAACTTTTGAAAAGAATCCAATTATGTGTCTGATGATTGAGAACACCTCATGAAACTGGCAGTAATGCAAAGAAGGTGTTTTCATTAATTTTTATTGTCATTTTAATGGGATTTTAACAAAATACAGCAATATTTTGTTTTTTTTTTTTAATTTTATATTTATACATATATATATATATATATATATATATATGCCCAAACAACAGTATATAAAATGACATCCACCATGTGCTTCTACTTGGTTTCAAGAGCACATAGCGAGACACTGATGATTACCAAGCTCTCTTGACTATATATATATATATATATATATATAAAATGTTAAAATAGTATAAACACACACATATATAGTGTGCTATATTTATAAGTAAATAGTGCTCAATATCATTGAGCATATATATCTAAGTTAGGGAAAGCAGGGATATGAAGTCAAAAGCGCATGGTTACTGACAATTTTTCATCTATGCAATAGCAAGAAACTGCCAGTAACAAGTACTGTTGACTTCATGTCCATTATTTATATATATATATATGTGTGTGTGTGTGTGTGGCATGAAACAAATGCTGTAAATATATTCATTTAAAAAGTGACTCCAAAGTAAATGATTCTTTGATTTTGAAATTTGTACCCGATGACTTTTTACTTTTTTTCTCTTTTTTTTTTTTATATTATGTTTATAAAGAATAATCCTTTTTTTTTTCTTATGTTTATAAAGAATAATCCTTTTTTTTTTTTTTTTTTTTTTTTTTTCGCCTTTTATTCTAAACTTGTGCAATAAAATTGGGGAGAAAAAAAGTTGGCCTTTGCAGAACCCCAGCTCTTTTTTTTTTATAATTTTTACTTTGTTTTGAAAGAATATTGAAATCATTAAAAAAAAAAAATTCTTACACAAAGAGAGGATAATATAATTTGGCTGTATCAAAATTATCACATGTCCAAATTTACTGAAAGTTTTTTTGATATCGACAAAGTTTGACATTTTTTTAATGGCACAAATAAACAGATTTTGAGTTATTTTTTTCTTGAAGTTTTCATCATTGAGAAGATAAAGTTTGCCTCTCCTCCACCCCACAAGAAATCAATTTTGGATTGAATAAATTTATTCTATGATTAAGATCTGTTAAATAATTTTGGGGCACAAACATAATTTTAACTGCTTATAACCAAACTACAAAATGCAACCAAATCTGAAGTTGAATTGTCATAATGATTTTTAAAAATATTTTGTATTCCTTTTTGGGTTTTTTTAGAATGTGTTGATAGAGTAATTAAGTATACTCAATTAAATTAAATTACCATGACCAGAAAATTCAGCAAAAACCGTGTACAAAATGTGGAACACTGGAGAGCTGTTTCAACCTTATTTGGTCTCCTCAGCAGTGTATACCACGATCTCTATCACTTGAGATTGAGCCAGCGACCACATAATGCAAAACCGAAACTCTACCTCTAGGCCCGCCAGACCATGCCACACACGGGGATGGCCAAATCATCAAGTTATGATAATTGCGTGCAGCCACATAATCTTAATTTGTCTTGGAGCTCATCATTTTTTTTAATCAGACAAGATGATACACAAACCTACTCTTAGTTTGACACAAGGTCAGATGTATGAGCACTCAGTGAAAATCGAATTGCCTAGATTAGCTTGCTAACAATTACACCACAGAAAACGCCCCCCCTCCCAACCTCTAAATATAGATATCATATTTATTTTTGTGGGTGTGAGTCTGTGTTGTTCTTGCATACTATGTAGATATTTAGTAAATATAATTTAGATTGAAGCGAGATAAAAAAAATTTTATTTTAATTATTTTTTTTATAGGGGGAGATTGGAAGATTGTATTGCAACGACCTTCATAGATACAGCTTACTAGCTTTCAATTGAACTCAAACAGAATTCTAGCAGAAAATACTCTCTCATCTCAACTACAAAGCAACTCAGTTTTTTTTGTTTTTTTTTGGTTTTTTTTCATCATACAATATGTGATAGCACGTGCGATACCCTGCCCTCATCAGTCGCCAACTAGGAGTGATAGCACAGTTTCGGTAGCTCAAGGCAGGACTGCCACTCCCAGCGCTACCAAGCAGCTTTTGCCACTGGACAGAGTATTAAAAAAAAATCAGAAGAAATTATAATACTTATTTACTTGGTGTAGCTTTAGAAGGGAAAAGTTGTTTTTTTTTTTTTAATTTTTTTTTTAGCTGATTATAAAAAATATTTCATATTCAATTTTTTTTTTCAATTAGATTAAAAAAGACAAGGCACCAACCTACACTTAATTTGACACGAGGTTAGATGTATGAAACACCCAGTGTTCTCTAGTTGGTTGGTTAGATTTTACAGCATATCAACCCTTATTGGGTTATTTTATGCTGAAGACATTTTGTTTTACTCATTCTTGATGGGTACTCAATTTATTTTTTAAAAACTCTTTTTTAAAACTCTTTTTTTAAACACATTTATTTAAAACTAATTTTATTCTATTTAACCAATAGATTGGACCCTAACTGGTACTACCACTACGGGTCAGGGTGGACCTGGGGGTAATGGTGATGAAGAGGTACTCTACACTCTCCAGACCTTCAAAATTGGAACTTCACCATCAGATAGTTTTAAATGTTTTAAGAGTCATTAAAGTTCACAATTATTTTCAACATTATCCCAAACAGATCAAAAGACAATCATTTTCTTTTTAACCCTCAGTACTTCGGGTCCCCAATGACACAGGACCCTTATACCCAGGGACCTTTGCTGAAAAATGTTATAATTTCAACTTAGAAAAAGTTTCCTCTAATTGTGCATATAAAAACAAAAAATAATGTAAATATTAGACAAAATTCAATAAATGCATGAGATAGATTTATTCATCTGAGGAAGGTTGATGAACACACTGGTTGTATAACTAACATATGGATACAATTAGAATGATGACAAGAATTTGTTTGAGAATTTCAGACAAAAGGAATTTTTTTTTTTTTTTGTCTGAAAGTTTGACATTTATGGTAGAAAGATTGAAGAACTAATTGACAAAAATATCTTGGGGGGGGGGGAAATACCCAGCACAGATTAATATTTAGAAATCCTCAAACAATAACAGAAAGATGATAAAAAATACAGATAATAATAGATAAAGAAGGCTATTGAGATTTATCCAACATTTATTATTAATATAATTTGATTCTTGCTAATATTCCTATTGTCTGTATGATTACATAACTGTGTCTGTGTAATATATATACATATGTATATATATATATATAAACATATGTATATATATATATATATACACACACACACACATGAGTGTATATATATATATGTGTGTGTGTGCGTGAGAGAGAGATGAATAAAAGTGATAAGACAAATAGGAATATTTCTTTTGTGTTATTTTTTTTTAATTTCTTTTATTGTTCTCAGCTTTCGACCTTAGGTCATTGTCAGGAGAAATGTTTTTGTGAAGAAGTTTTTTTTTGTTTTGTTTTTGTTTTGTTTTTTTGTTTTTTTAGAAACTTTTTAAGAGTTTATATGCTATAAGCGAATCAACAAAAAATGAACGGGGGACATAGCATATCCATTCATCGAATGAAAATTATTTTTTACTATCCAAGCATCTTCAAGTGACTTTAGTATCGTATGAACAGCGTGTGAAAGCTGGCTTGAATTAAGGGTTTTCCTTCTCCTAGACTGGTTGCCTTTCCAGGCAGACTGGGTTCTTTAGACACCTGGCACTGAGCTCTCTATTTTTGAATTTTATCATTTTTTTTTTTTTTTTGTATTCTTAAAAGATTTCTTAAATGTGGTTCAATTTTATATCAGCCCTGTCAGTGGAATATGATGACTGTATGAGTAAGACTCCCCTGCCCTACCCCAAGAAAAGTAGTGTCCTGGGTTTGGCACGTTATAAAAGATAATCTTGCAGATCTATTACTACTAAAGATTGAGTTCGATTCTCGCTGGGTGCCCCATACTTGCAACCTTGTGTCACATCATACCAATTCAATATAAATCAATTAAAACTTATAGAAAAAAATTTTTTTTTTAAATTCTAGATAGATTATCAGAACTTATAACTAAATGTAGGCATAAAAACAAAATCCTACTGATCCACCTAGCAATTACAAATACCAATTAAACTAAATACTAATCAAAAGTAAAATAAACAAACAAGATATTAGAATAAAATCATAATAATAATAATAATTAATAATAAAAATATTAAAAACTAAAAAATTAAACAAAATAAATACCACCCTTCCCAGAATGCACCCTAACTAGATTACCCTTCCCATCATACCCACCATGTATGCCTCTTGTTCTGATGATTACATAGATGAGGAACTGACAGTCAACAAGCATTCTTGACTGTTTCTACACTATTCAACTTATAAATATATACACACCTGATGATTTCTAAACTTAATATTAAAGCACTGTATTAAAAAAATTCTTAGAAATATCAGATGTTGTGTGTGTTTTTATCTATGTATTTGAGTACGGGGGTATTAAATTTTAAAAGAACTTCTTTCGGTTGATTTATTGTATATCAACTAGCAAGAATATGTGCCCTCTGGCCATAAGTATTTAAGTTTTAATGTAATGAAATATATTGAATTAGAAAAACTAATGAAATTAAATAAGAACGTATATAAAAAGATTACTTATTTTAATTATATTTCAATTAGTTTCTATATAAAATTCATTCATAGGATTGATTTTGATATGTTTGAGGATAAAACAATAATATTAGAGATCAATAACACCAAGTAATTATTTATTAAACCCGGTTTTGTTAAAACCAGTATGCAAATTAACCACACCATGTATTATGTAAACCTTTATTTCTTAGTAATAAAACACATTGCAGGATTTTAAATGCAATAATAACCCGGCCTCTAATTTATTAAATCAATTAATTTATCAGTTTAAACTGTGTCAGCAATATGGAAGGGCAAATCAACATCCCACCCATAACTATAGTAACATAGTTTGTTGTCTTCACAGTTATTGTAAATGGGATGGATGTGCTTGGTGCAGGGATATCAGCTTCTCAACATCAGGCTGAACATTCAGACTTTTGAGTGATTTCGGACTACATAACAAAACTATGCATTCATTTATAACTCTTATGTCAGTTTTATTCTGTATAAACTGCATACGTGTTCCTTTATCTTTATGACATATATTTTGTCATTTAGATTTTGTAAAAAAAAAAGCAAGTTATTTATTAAATGCTCCTAATGCCATTTTGTCACCACCACCCCTTTTTGCCATACCGCCCTCCCTAGATCTTTCCACCACCACCCCTGTAGGCGGTACTGCCCACTTTGGTAACCAGTGGTTTAAATAAATGAATGGTCCTACTGCCAGTACCTCTCAGTGGTGTTCAGGGCACATTCCATATCTGCCAATGGTTGGTCAATGGTTTCACAAATACAACCAGTGGTAATCATGAACTTTAGTTTGGTAAATTCCTACCATAAGATTATGCTTGCGCCTTATCTGAAATGAACTTAATTGTTATTAAGAACACATTTTATGATATTTTTGTGCTAAAGCATGCAGTTGTATTGATTCGAACAAGTTTGTATTTTTTTGTTTATATCGTATGATAATTCAAATTAAGTTCATTTCAGATAATGCTTGCACATTATCTGAATTGAACTTAATTGTCATTAATAACACATTTTGAATTATCGTACAATATAAACAAAAAATATAAATTTTTTCGAAAACAATAAAACTGCATGCTTTAACATAAAAATATCATAAAATGTGTTCTTAATAACAATTAAGTTCATTTCAGATAATGTGCAAGCATAATTTTATGGTAGGAATTTAGACAACTAAAGTTCATGATTACCCAACTAGTTGTACTTAAACTTTTTAAAAAAATAATTCTCTTTGTATATTTTTTTTTTCTTGTTTTTTTGCAATTTGATTCATTTTGTATGTAACTCACAAATATCAACAAATGACATTTTTGTTCAAATATTTGAAATGTTCGATGAATTCTTCTGACTAGTATCTTCATGTTTGTTGTTTTTATCCCAATGCTTTGGAAATAATATCGTTTGTCCTTTTTCACTGAATGTGTTTTTATACACAATTGTAACTGAAGGATATTTTTCAAATTGTCAGTTCTGTATTTAAATAACAGAGAAGAAACTGTATCGAAAAACATGGCAATACTTCAAGTGTAGGCATGGAAGCCATTGAATTTCACTGAGGGTGTTTTTATACTTGCCTATAGCAACACGGTTAAAAAGCAAAAAAGTTCACAGATTCTCAGGCGGGAAATTTGCAGTCGGGACTGAACAAAAAACATTGGAAACAACTATGTAAAAAAAAATAAAAAAAATTTAGACCCACACACACAAAAGAAGCATATATATATATATATATAGTTTTTTTTTTCCGTAGTTAGGGTCTTTCCATGTGTGGTTTAACCAAGCTGATGCAGGTAGACCATAAGGAGAGCTCAATGTACCTAATACCAGTGAGTAGAAGGACAGAGCAAGATATTTAGTAAATGAAGAAAAACTCTAAACTTGCTTCATTACAATAATTTATTTCAACCGTATTAATACGGCATCTTCAGGTAATCACAAGAACATGACTCTTACTCTTACCAGTAAGAGTCATGTTCTTGTGATTACCTGAAGATGCCGTATTAATACGGTTGAAATAAATTATTGTAATGAAGCAAGTTTAGAGTTTTTCTTCATTTACTAAATATGTTTTTTTTTTATATAGAAATCCTTAATAACTAACTTTTTCTCTTCAATATTGCCTACCATATGAAGATTAAAAAAACAAAAACACATTAAGGTTATTTATGTAGAACTTTGATAAACCTACTTTCTTTACTGTAAATGCATTCCAATTTATTTCCTTATTATTTAAGGGGCCAGTTTAGCTCTGTCGGTAGAGCACCCGCCTAGGAATCGTGAGGTTCCAGGTTCGATACCAGTCCCTGCCAACTCAGAGCACGAGTAGCACAGATTGGGTAATCTGATCTGTGAAGTAAAGTGGAAAGCTGACAAGAGGTGTGATGCTCCACCTCAGCAAGAACAATCTCCCTGGTCTAACAATAGCAAAAAGGGGATAGATTCCCTCGCTGTTCAGCTGATACCAACAATAGGCTACTCCACCAACTTTATTATTTAAATAATATTATAAGAATTAGTGGGGAGCTAATACACGTATTCCTACAATGCATTAGGTTATCCAAAAGAGGGTAACCTAACACAGAATATTCAATAGGGAAAAAGACAAGTCAATTAATACAATATAACATTCAATTACATAACATACAAAGAGGGAACCAAGTTCCAGTCCCAAACCACAAAAGAGTCACAATGTGTTCCATGGAATATGAAGAAAGATTAAACAAAGAGGTGGAAACCACTTACTATTTTTCAAGAGGTCTGGGAACACAAACATGCGTGTAGCTGCTGAGAAAGCTGTTACTTCCAACATCATGTTCGTAAACGAGGGAGATTTTAGGGTTCGTCCTGTCACGTGACCAAATCAGACCCCTGATGTGGGAAAGACCCTCCTCTCTCAATGTGAAAAGGGAGACAATTTTATTTTGTCTCCCAACAATATAAAGAAAGAGACTTAGACTTATCCCCTAACCTTGTTTGGTCGTGGGGGTGCTACTCATGTAGTGTGTGTGTTGGGCAGGAATAGCCTTATGAAGCACATCCCTCTCCAGTTCTGATTCTGAATTCAGAATTTTCCTCCTTCTCCTCTGGTCACCATATCAAGGTTAAAGAGCCCAGTCTGTCCTA
Organism: Doryteuthis pealeii; assembly: GCA_023376005.1. Taxonomy (NCBI): domain Eukaryota; kingdom Metazoa; phylum Mollusca; class Cephalopoda; order Myopsida; family Loliginidae; genus Doryteuthis; species Doryteuthis pealeii. The sequence continues at coordinate 25,808,121 of CM042155.1, read as the reverse complement.
CTATTTACCCATAGCTGGAGGAACAATAGCTGGATTCATACCTTTTCCAAGGGTACTATCACTATGTGAAATGCAAACAGCTTTGTTCAGGATTTGAATTCTGCTAGTCCACTTCCCTGCCACAAGCACATCCTAATATTGAGTAAACCATACTAAAAAAATCCACAAGTTGAAAATGTATGAATATCTAAAGTGTAAATATGGAAGCCCATACTCAGCAAGAACAAAAATATTTGACCATTAAGGCCTTCCATAACAATATGCTTTTTTTTTTATTTTGGTTTGTATAAACACATGACTTGAATCTGTAAACAATTATTTTTTTGCAGCAATTTACAAAAATACAGAAAATATATCGGTTGAAATATTATGACAAAAATAATAACAATGAAGGTAACTGATCAAATTGTGCAAATTAAATTTCTGAAAGGATTGAAACTGGCCACTATAATATAAAATTAGAGAATTTAGAAGAGAAAAAAAATGTAAAATCCTATCTACTCGAATAATACAAATATCAACTTTTAAATATTTTACTGTTCAGTTTATTAGCCTTCCCTCACTACCAATCTTGATAAGTTTTAATCTCTTATATATACTCAAATCTCATGCAGCCTCTTGCTGGGTACGAGGTGAGCTGCTAGTTTCAACAAACCCATGATGGCTGAACTCTCTGCTTCTTGCCCCACCCCAGCTAGTTCTATCTCGCCTGGCTCCAAGTGGCGAGTAGGCATAAAATGAGCAGAGCACATCACATACCCAGGAAGGTTGACGAATGTCTGTTTCTTACACCCGTTAGGAGCTTAAGGCCTTCAGCTAAAACTGCTGCTACTATATATTAACTTTCGGACAAAGACTAGCAGGAACTTGTTACCACGAGGGCTAGATATTAACAAATTCCTTAGCAGGCAATATCTCTGCAAACCCTAATAAACCTAACAATCCCTAACTTTACCAAACTACCATATTTACCAGTAGTCCTCGTCCGGCCTAAATGAGATGTTTTCCTGAAAAATAATCCTCCAAATATGATACTAGATTAAAATATTTATGATACTAAATTAAAGTATTTATTTCATGTATTTATTTAATGAAAAATAATCCTTTAAGTATGATACTAGATTAAAATATTTATGATACTAAATTAAAGTATTTAATTCAAGTATTTATTTCATGAAAAATAATCCTCCAAATATGATACTAGATTAAAATATTTATGATATTAAATTAAAGTATTTATTTCAAGTATTTATTTAATGAAAAATAATCATTCAAGTATGATACTAAATTAAAGTATTCATTTCAAGTATTTATTTAATGAAAAATAATCCTTCAAGTATGATACTAAATTAAAGTATTTAATTCAAGTATTTATTTCATGAAAAATAATCCTCCAAATATGATACTAGATTAAAATATTCATGATACTAAATTAAAGTATTTAATTCAAGTATTTATTTCATGAAAAATAATCCTTCAAGTATGATACTAGATTAAAATATTTATGATACTAAATTAAAGTATTTAATTCAAGTATTTATTTCTTGAAAAATAATCCTCCAAATATGATATTAGATTAAAGTATTTAATTCAAGTATTTATTTCATGAAAAATAATGCTCCAAATATGATACTAGATTAAAAACAATACTAATCAAGATATAGCAAAAATAATCAGCAAATTACTGAAGAAAAAAAATTTAATTTATTAAACGTCTTTTCTAAAAAAGCAGATAAAAAAAATTCTCTAATCAACAACTCAAACTGTCATATATGCTCACGTATCATGCAAGTTTCTGAGATCTAATTTGAGACTTTTTGCAGCTGGAAATTGTAGCTGTACCAGTTGGTCTAGGCCTAGCCTTAGCCAAATTTTCACACAAAGTTTGTATCTTGAATATGGTGCAACCTCCCTCCTTATATTAGACTAAAATTTAGATCTCAGAAAGTTGCATAATTCACAAATATATATAGTACCTATTCAAATTACAATACATGTGGTGCTACCAAAAAATTTGAGGAAGTTGAGGTAGAAAATTAAGTCTTATTTTGTGGTGGAGTGGTTTCAATAGATGTCTGAAATGTCCTGCAAGACATGGGAAACTTTGGGTAATTTGACAGATGAACAGATTAATCAGTCTATTCAAATTGGTCAAATCTTTGGGGAGCATTTTGTATATTCTTGGAAGTAAATTGCAGAACATTTTTTTGGAAAAACGCTTCCAATAAAGCCTTGTCAGCCATTATATCCGGGCCAAAATTCTATTCGAACTATCTTTTAAGGAACTCAACTTGCTACAATATTTTTAAATATCAAACATCACTTGATCAAAATAATTAGAAATATAAAACTAAATTGCCTCACACATTTTTTATTTCATTTTTGTTACCCCCCTACTCAATTTACTGGACCATATGACCTTAAGGCACCCCTTTTTGATCTCAATTAAGAAAGAACATGTTTTTCATTTACACCATCAATATCCGGTTGTTTTAACAGACGATATTTAGATTTTTTTTTTTTTTAAATTCTAAAACTAACTTCTAACCCTAACTCCTAACAAACAACCAGATATTGACGGTGTAAATGAAAAACATGTCCTTTCTTAATCAAGATCAAAAAGGGGTGCCTTAAGGTCATATGGTCCAATTTACTTCTAACGTTCCTTGTATGTCATTTACCTACAAACTTCTTTATAACAAAATGGTTGGAATATTTGCAAAAACAAAACAAAAAAAGCTTCAGTCCATTTTTTTTTTTTATTTAATTGCAATCCCCAATTGCTGGAGGTAGAAGATATGAAAAAAGAAAAAAAAAAAGAAAAAAAAAGTCTATTTTTTCATGAATTCCCAAAACCTTAAAAAATTAAAAATGAAATTTTTTTAAATGATTTAATTATTGTATGAAAATCGCATTCCAACAATTGCATATTTGAAAACACTCTATCTGTGCACGTTGTCATTATTGCCTTTTGTCAACCATTTGTTAAAGTATTTGTAGCTTTTGTTTTTTATCGGCTTTCTTAGCAAAATAGCGTGTATATTCAGACGACAGCATTCTGTGAACTTCCAAAATTCAATGATCAGATGTCCTGTATTGTTGACAGATTTCCTGTCCCAATAATTTTTTTTTTTATACTTTATTCTAAAAATGACAGAATTCCTCAGAATGGATGACTGATTTAGTAGAATCGGTGCCTGCTGGAATTGTTGAGAAAAGATTTTGACTTGAAAAGTTTTTTTTACCCCAAACGTATCATATATACTCAGGTATCATGGGACTTTCTGAAACCTAGCTTAAAACCTACCAGTTGGCCTAGGCCTAGCTTTGGCCAACTATTTATATAAACAAGGTTTGTATCCCACTTATGGTACAGCCCCCTAAAATTTGAATCTCAGAAAGTCACACGATATGCGAGTAAATACGGTAAATGTTCACTTGGATTCTAGCTGCTCTCCAAGTGTATCTGACTGTGATTAGAATAGACATGTTATAGCACTAACTAAATATTATTAACTAAATATCATTATTATTATTAATCTCAACAGCTCTTAATCTGCTGCCTACTTACCCTCTAATTAAACAACGAAAGCTTCCTTTTCCGCAAACGTCTTGTCTTAATCAAAGTCTTAATCAATGTCATTTAATTATGTCATTTATCTTAGAAGTGAAATGATATTTCTTTACGAGTGAAAAACAAGTGGGTGTTTTCTTTGGTAATTTTCACCTTTAGTTGGTTAAATTCCTAGCAAATAAGGCAATTAGAGTAACCTCCCTTGACTTTCACTTTGAAACAAGCTGGTAGCTATTTTGAAAGTCTCTGTGCGAAATAAACAAATCTTAGAAACTTTTTTGAAAACAATACAACTGCATGCTTTAACACAAAAATATCATAAAATGTGTTCTTAATAACATTTAAGTTCATTTCAGATAATTTTATGCTAGGAATTTAGCCAACTGACTTTCACTTTGAAACAAGCCGGTAGCCACTTTGAAAGTGTCCGTGCGAAATATACAAATCTTAGAAACTTTTCGAAAACAATACATGCTATAACACAAAAATATCATAAAATGTGTTCTCAATAACAATTAAGTTCATTTCAGATAATGCGCACGCACAATTTTATGCTAGGAATTTAGCCAACTAAAGGTGAAAATTACCTTGTCTTTTTTTTTTTTTTTTTTTTTTTTTATTCTCAATTAAAAAAAAAAAGTTTTGTACAACTTCAGTTTAGATTAGAAAGTCTTGAATATTAAATCTTAGTATTCTATGTGGTTATAATGCAGGCATGTCAAACATGTGGCTCACTGGCCACATATGACCCTCAACAAGCACGGGTGTGGTCTGCGCACAGACTGCCCTCTCATTCGGTGCTTTTACAGTACCCCAGGTTTTTTAAAAGTTTTTTCCAAAAATTCTTGGGTGAAAACGATCGTTTATTTTCATTAGAGCATTGTGTTAAGAAAAAGACACTATTATCAATGCATTGTCTCTCACCCCTTCCTTTGAGTTGTGGAAGAAGGAGGCTAATTCAGTCAATAAAAGAGAGTGAGTATTTCCTCTTGCCTCCTCCTCCTTTCAATCAACACATGGCTATAATTGAAAATGACAGTGACACTTGTATGTTTTATTATTTGAAATTGGTTAGTAATAGTCTTTTTTCCTTTATTTTTTTTACAAAAATGCTTTTTTAGATACTAGATAATTTTGGAACTTGTGCATTCCATTTATTTACTAAAGAGTCGACAGAAGTAACCGGTGTGTGTGGATGGGAGGACCCTATGTTACTGTAACAGTATTCATTGGCTTTTAATTGATAATAAAGAAATTAATGATAGAAATCATCACTTTGTTTTGTTAACTCTTAACATCCTATACCACCTCATTCCACACATCCAGAAGTCACATTCATTTTCCTAATCTGTCCCAAACGATAGCCTTTGTTTAAATGTAATATTAATATTTAGAAGTCTTTATTTTAAGGTAAATAACAGGGAAATTTAAATAAAAAAGCCATTTTTAGCCATTTTTTGATAAATCCTTATCCGAATGGGGCTCTGGACTTAGAAAATTCTCAATAGGGTGTTAAGAGTTAATGTAGAAGAAAGATTTAAAGACTTAGTTGTCATGTGCAGCCCACATAATAGACATATGTAATCTATGTGGCCTAGGGGGCTACACAGTTTGACATGCTTGTTATAATGTACAAAAAAAAAAGAAAGATGATTGTGTTAATGCCCAAAGTCAGTGTCCAACTTTAATGAAGACAATGATTTGTTTCTGCTTCACTTGTTTCATTGTATGAAAATAGAAATTGTCCAGTTCAGTGATGCGTAGCCGAGAGAAAACAGTTTTTTTTTTTTTTTTTTTTTTTTTTTTTGTACATGTGTTTAGTTCATTAGATTCTAGTGATTGACAAGACTCTAGATCCCATCTCGGGCCGTCGATTATAAAAAGGCCCTTCTTAGTAAAGGTGGTACCACCAAATTCCTTTACAACAAGCTCAAAATGGACAGATGTTAAAGAATAAGTCAATTCTGTCCTCTCTTTACATTCATCGCACAAACCCCAAAGAGTTTGAATCCTGTGACAAAAAAAACAAAAAAAAACAACTTGTATCTTTTAGAAATGTAACTTTATATTTATATACGATGCAACCAATGAAAATTATTTCACAATTCTCTTAGTCATTTGATACTAAATCATATACAGTTTGAAATAGGTCTCGTTTTTAAATAATTGATAATGTGACTCATGAATTTTTAAAAAATTATCTATTGAATGTATTTTTTTAAAAATCACTTTTTTCATCTGTGCATAGACAAGATTTTGTTCTGAGACTTTTTTTTTTTTTATTTTTTTTTTTGGTAGATGTAATGATTTTTTTTTTTTTTTTTCAAATCTTAAATTGTCAACAAGCCATGTAATATTACTATTAGATTATTTCATTGTTAATTCTATTTTGCATCTTTAAAAAAAAAAAAAGTACCCAGAATTGGCATTCCTAAAAGGAAATAATTTGCCTCACGGCAAAGCCAAACAAAATTCCACTGTGCATAAAAACCAAGAAATATTACAAATTGAGATTTTTTTTTTATTTTGTGCATTTTTTTAACGTGAATTTTTGAGATGATGAATTATTATTATGAAGGTTTTTCACACCCACCTATGCTGGTGATTCACTGGAGGCTGAGTGACAGCAAGTCTCCTCAGGACTCTTCTGAGTATTCTAGCTGATCTTAACAGTGTTGTTGTATGGATGGTCTCGATTCTTCTTTGGATTTTCATTTCCTCCAGATATTTTTTCCAAACCCTTAGGGACCGTTCCAAGGGCCCTAATTACAATTGGTACAACCTTTACCTTCATGTTCCAAAGTTTTTTCAGCTCTCTGACCTGGTCCAAGTATTTGTCTATTATTATTATTATTATTATTAGTATTAGTATTATTCACTGGTGTACTCTGACTAGGATCCTTATGCTGATTGTTATTATAATCACATTTCAACTTTTGTACTTACCAGTGTCTGTCACAATTAATAATCTTCTGGGAATTTCAAGCTGCACATTCAATCTAGAGAATTATGGTCAAGTCACTCTGAAAGTACCAGTTCCTGCTAGATCACCAAAATTAAGCAATAATGAGCCTGTTCAATACTTAATCTGTACTGTAAGCAACCTGAGTCCTTTGTTTATCAAAATGACTTGATTTGGCATTAAATGACCCAAGAGAGGGTTGATATGCCATAAACCAAAACAGCCAAAATCAATCTAGAGGAGTAGATTTTGCTTTTCCCACCATCCATAGTTAAAGGATTGTATCGGTTAATTCTTCCTAGTTTGTTTGTCTTTTTTTACTGAAGCAGAATATATACACTACCTAGCCAATGGATTGAACCCATTACTCCCTAGTGTAGTGGGCAGGTAAAAACGAATTCTAAACCTACTAAAAATATTTAAATGATGAGTAATGAAAAGATGAAAGTCAGACAAAAATGGAGGAACAACAATCAAATGGTATATAGTTAACAAACTACAAATAAATTATTCCATGATCGTGGTCGGCAGAAGGTTGGATCGTCAGCTGGTTGGGTTGAATGGCCGGATCGTGATCAGCAGAAGACTTGATAAACTAGGAAAGGTGTTAATAACTTACATTCCTAAGATAATTGTCTCATTGTATTTACCTCATACCCAACTTGTACGGGTTAGGCACAAGGCCCTATTAACATGGGACCACCCACAAACCGAAGCTCATGGGAAGATAATTGTCTCATCTTTGGAATATCATCGGATCAAAATCTAAGTCACGTATCTTGATGTTATTAGTATTTCTGGCATCATGTTACATAATTATTAGATACCTAATAATTATGGCAATAGTGTAGAAATCATAATGGCGATTAATGCAGCCCACGGCCTTGAAGGATGAGTGACAACGCTTGACCTCACTCTCACCTTGCCTTCCGGGGATAAATCGTGAGAACCGGAAGGCATAGAAGACCCTGTTTCGGTTTAAGGATACTAAGTAACTGAGTCAGTTAGAAGTTAGAAGCCGAGCTTGTAAGATGTAAGTCTCACTGCGCAGGTGTCTGGGTTGGGGATTTGGAAATAAAGTAACATCAACGTAAATCGAAGTCTTGTGTTTATTACCTAAAAACTAACAATGACACAGGGCTTCTGATAAAGAGAAATCCCTAACAGAAAACCAGACCAAAGTCCCCACGACAACTCCAGACGTAAGATGTTAGAAGATAGAACCAAAGCCGGCCAGAAGAATAGATGTCCAAGATATAGAAGCAAGTAAGAAGTAAAGAAAGGGTATACAACATTATATCGATTTGGTACCGTGAAAACTTCAGTACATAACAATCAGACTGCCAGTCGATGAAGCTTCTAGTTGTGGCAGCTCTCTCTGATCAGTTCGGAAGCTAAGTCATATATTGAAATTTTATGTTACTACTACGGTCTACACCGGAACTTGCCCCTAGGGGACTGTCACGGCAGCAGCCATCATCATCACCATCAGGGGTGATCTCTATAAATAGCCCTGACCATTAGTAATTCCTCCTCTTTCTAGTTGTAACCTTCTGGGGGTCAGTGCTGGGTTCGGCCATCACGTGTCCCTCTCCCTTTGGTTGAATCCTTCTGACTACTACTACAGGTAAGAGCTTTGCTCTGTCTCTCCCTACGAACTAGGTTTACTGATAGAAAAACCCACGACGGACTTTCTACCATGCTACCAAACCCGGCTTCTCAAGAGAGATTGCTGTCTTTTTGAACCCATGATGGCTGACAGCAAATTTACCTTATCACCAGGATAACAACTGAGGGAGCCAACGAAATATTTGCAACAACGGACAAGCTTCACACTTTGATACCATTGCAGTCAATAGGCTGCTAGCAGAATAAACTTTTGCAACCTTAAACTACCCTAAACTACCTTAAACAACCCCATAATAACATTACGGCTTATACCTAAACGGGGAGGTGCCGCTAGCTTCTAAAAGAAGTTATTAAACCTCGCGAAGCTTGTCCGAACTAAACCAGAATTTTCTTCTTCTCTTGTACCTTTTTATGTGCATATATATATTAAATCTGTTGCATTTTGATTTTGTTGTACTCTCGTCCCTTAATGTCATAACTCACATTTTCTCTTCTGCTCACCCCCCTTCGTTAACCACTAATTTTTATACATATACTTTTGATCTTATCAGCAACTCTCATGTTGGACTGATTGCCATGAAGCTGCTGTTTGTTGCATACTTGTCATGGAAAAATTCCATCTGTTACATGCCAATGATAAAGTTCATCTGACTTGTTAATTCATAGTCAACTTATATATATATCCGCTTACCAGCTCTGATTTTCTTTTTGGCAGTAATGATTTACAACCCTCCTGGAATTTCAACATCAGACATATTAGTAAGCACCCCACATGACTTGCCTTATCCAATCAGAATCTAGAGATTGTTTAATTGATTTAAAAAAATTTAATTTGTCCAAAACTGTGGAATTTTTTTAAAATTTGGTTGGCGCGTCTTTTACACTTTCTTTTTATTGGTTCTAAATCATAGGAGTTTATCCTATACTAGAAACTAAATATATTTTAACCAATTCTTCTATTTATGTGGTCTTTAGAAATTTTATTCTCATAATTATACAACAATGTTCTCTAGTGAATAACCTCGTCTTATATATGATAATAGTATCTTTTTCAGCTAGTATATTAGGTCTGAGACCTGTCAGCTGTTCCTTATAAACATTTATCTTAATTCCGCAGAATATTTATAATCTTTCCACAGATTATCTAACATTGCCTTAAAGGAGTTTAGGGATGAAGCACTCACTGTTGATGATGGTAGTCTATTCCATGTATTCACCACTCTGTTACTAAATTAATTTTGTCTTGCATTTGCTTTACAAATTTTTTTTAAAGAGTTTTAATTTATGACCCCTGGTATTAATATTTTGAACAATGTTTAGTAGATCAAAGTTCGTTAGTCAGTCTCTTGCCAGCCGTTGAAGGATGAAGACGTGTTAGCTAGATTCGCATTAGCGTGATTGAGTGATCTGGATCCAATAAAAATAAATAGATACATGAATTCACTCAAGTGTTTTGTATTGTAACTTTGCCAATGCTATATTAGGTCTGAGACCTGTCAGCTGTTCCTTATAAACATTCATCTTAATTCAACAGAATATCTAACATTGCCTTAAAGAAGTTTAGGGATGGAGAATTCACTATTGATGATGGTAGTTTATTCCATGTATTCACCACTCTGTTACTAAAATAATTTTGTTTTGCATTTGCTTTACAAATGGTTGTTATTAAGGATGAAAGTGTTGGTTAAAGTTTAGATATCTAGCATTTGTGAGTTCAATCCTGAGTCGGGGTTGCAAATAAAAGTCATACACTTCTAGTTCAGTGGAAGGGAAGAATTAACAACATCTGGATAGTGGAATCATAACAATCTATCTTTGCGGATTGAATAAAGGATTCGGTTTGAAATTCCCAGATTACTGACTACAATGGAAGGCCAAAGAGTACAGATTCTGAAATGTTATTATAATAATAACAACAAGGATACTAGTTCAAGTAGATTGAAATTATAATTCAGGGGGTTTAATTAAAAAACAATATCATTTTGTAATCGTATAAATTGACCAATTTTTGTTTAAATAATCTCAAATTTTAACAGCATATGTAGAAATAACTCGGCATTCTCTTTCTAGTGAATTACATTTCTAGACCCAAAAAGTAAAAAAAATATCCATTAAACTTAGAATTTTGAGTTCTTTCTACACATGCTGTTATAATTTGAGATTATTTAAATGAAAATTGGACAAGTTATTAGATTAGGAAATACCATTTTTTTTTCAAACAACTTATAAATTATCTCAAATGATCTCAAATTTTAACATATGTTGAAACAACTGAAAATTCCATTTTCAATGTTTAAATGCCTTTTTTTTCCCAAGTGAATGGCAAATAAATTAAATTTTGAGTTGTTTCTACTCATGTTGTTAAAAATTTAAGATCATTTGAATGAGAATTGGTCAAGTTATTAGATAACAAAATGATATTAATTTTTCTGAAACACCCTGTACATCTCGAATGATATCAAAATTTAACAGCAGGTGTAGAAACAATTCAAAATTCTATGTTTAATGTTTAAATGAATTTTCTTTGCCAGTGAAAGACATCTCTATATCTAAAAAGAAAAAAATATATATATAAAATGCTAAAAATACAATTTTTCTACACATGCAGTTGAAATTTGAAATAATGTACAGGGTGTTTCAGAAAAATTATATCATTTCATAATATGGTGGAGATGTGAGGAATAAAAGAACAAAACTCAGACAAAAGTGTGTAGGATATATTTTGCTAGAGCTTTGAGCACAGCATCATCAGAACTTGACCAATTTTCATTCAAATGATCTCAAATATTAACAGGAGTTACTAAACTAAAAATTTTATGTTTAACTTTTTTTTTTCTTTTCTTTTTTTTTTTAGTACAAAAATGTCATACACTAGAAAAGAGAATTTTGAGTTATTCCTACAAATTCTGTAAAAATTTGAGATCATTTGAACGAGAATTTGTCAAATTATTAGATTACGAATTGATATCAATTTTTTTCTGAAACACCCTGTACATCATCTCAAATGATATCACATTTTTTGAAACACTGTGTAATATGCTATTTTTTAAAGACATGTTTTAGTTGTTAGAGTGTTAATATAAGTGATGTATAAAAAAATATATCTGAGGTATTTTTTTTATAGATGTCCAAAATAAAGAATTAACATGGCTTCTTTACAATGTTATGTCTCCATAATAGTCGCTACATTTAGTGTATGAAATTTCTATGCAAATTCTAAGAACTATTATGGGGACAGAGTTAGTCTTATAGAAATTCAGATCTCCATTATGCAAATCGCAGGTTCTTTTACTTGAAAAGGTGTCTATATTTCTAACAATTTACCAAAATTTTTTTTAGTCAAAAATTTAGATTTTTGGTAATTGTCTTTTAATGACTACTAACCTGGGGCACAAAATGGAAAATTCTTCTCCCACCCATATATCAAGGAATTTTTTTTTTTAATTTTCCTCAAACTTTTCTAAAAAAAAAAAAAAATTCCAAACTACAGTTCTTTCAAAAATTTGGCTTCGTAGGTTTTAAATAAGAAAAATGAAAAAGAAAATATTTGAAAGATTTTGAGAAGAAAAAACTAAAAAGAAAATGAAAAATAAAATGAGAAAACGTTTTGTAAATTGGACGATTGAAATTTTTTGAAAGAAGTTTTGGATTAAACTGAAAAGATAAACACCGTGGGTATTAAAGATTTTACTAACTGGTTAAAAAAATGTGCATTTTAGACTAAATTGAACAAACAACCCAATTCTTTGGCCTTCATGCTGAGATTAGAGTGTAGTATCTGTTCTTTATTTTTGGACAGAGCATAGCAAGAAAAAGAAGTTTTAAAAAATTGCATAAGCACTTACACCAATGGAGAGGTGGGGGGTCAGAGTACTCTGATGTTTACATGACACTCAGTCGGTAGAGTGTCTGAATAGGAACCACAAGGTTCCTGGTTCGATACCGGCCCTTGCCAACTCAGCGTATGAGTAGCACAAGGATCTGTGCGGTAAAGTAAGGAGCTGATGGTAGGTGTGGCGCTCCACCTCGGATGCAAAATCAATTTCCTTGGTCTAGCGCTAGTGAAAAGGGGATAAACTTCCTCACTGTCTGGCTGATACCGACTTTAGGCCACCCCATCGACTTTACCGTTACTTTACTTTTGGGGAGGGCTCTGGTGGTTTTTGGTCTTGTGAATTTTGTTGATCGATGCCACAACCCGTTGTTTGAATTGGTTACATTAGATTCTACTCTTCAAATACAGCGGCTGGATAAAATAATGGAAATACCTGGAAATTTCAAACAAATTTATTTTAATATGGTGTAGGACCGCCTTTGGGAGTAATTACAGCTTAAATTTGTGCAGCTCCCTTCTTACAGTTTTTGAGGAAACTGGCTTCTCGAGATGGTTATTAAACTCTACTGTAATTTTTGGAGCTGTATTTTTGTGATCCTTCCTAACAATCCACGTAAGAGTCCGACGGACCCTATCAAACACCTTTTGCTTCAGTGAGGAGGTTTTTCCTTCTTTCTCAAATGCTGTCATTACTTTCAAACCAGTACTCCTTGCTACACCAAATAATTCAGCGTTTTTTTGTTACTCTAGCACCTGCCATATAAGCCTCAACACTTTGACATCTTTTAGAGTCTGATAGATCTGCCATTTTAATGATTTTTGGTTAATTTCTTCTGATGATACCCGTAAAAAAGAAAGAAAAAAAACAACAATTTTAGTAAAATAAGACAAGAAAAATTAACAATAAATAAAAAACAAATATTTGATGGTCAGTCGGTAGAGTGTTCAGCTGGGAACCTCAAGGTTCCGGGTTTGCTACCGGCCCTCGCCAACTCAGCGTATGAGTAGCACAGGGATCTGTGCAGTAAAGTAAGGAGCTGATGGTAGGTGTGGTGCTCTGACTCAGACACTAAAAAAACAATCTCCTTGGTCTAGCACTAGTGACAAGGGGATAGACTCCCTCACTGTCTGGCTGATACCGACTTTAGGCCACACCAACTACTTTACTTACTTATAGGAGTTTCAAAATTATAATACTAAGATGTTTCCATTATTTTAGTCCAACCCCTGTAAATCAAGTACACTGATTCTGAATCCCAACTATCTATCTATCTATGTATCTCATTTTCTCCATATCTATCTATCTATGTATCTCATTTTCTCCATATCTATCTATCTCATTTTCTCATCTATCTATCTATCTATCTATCTATCTATCTATTCTATCTATCTATCTATCTATCTATCTATCTATCTATCTATCTATCTATCTATATATCTATCTATCTATCTATCTCATTTTCTCCATAGCTATCTATCTATCTATCTATCTATCTCATTTTGTTCATATCTATCTATCTATGTATCTATCTATCCCATTTTGTTCATATCTATCTATCTATGTATCTGTCTATCTCATTTTGTTCATATCTATCTATGTATCTGTCTATCTCATTTTGTCCATATCTATCTATCTATGTATCTGTCTATCTCATTTTGTCCATATCTATCTATCTATGTATCTATCTATGTATCTATCTATCTCATTTTGTCCATATCTATCTATCTATGTATCTATCTATGTATCTATCTATCTCATTTTGTTCATATCTATGTATCTATCTCAATTTGTCCATATCTATCTATCTCATTTTGTCTATATATCTATCTATCAATTTTAAGGTCCCAGGGGAGAAAAAAAAGGTCTTGATTATTGATGATTAAAGTCACTTATGCATACAGTATGATAATTTAATCATTATGTTTGATATGTTTACTTAAAAGCTATTGCTAAATATTTCAATATGTAAAAAGTATAATAATTTTGATTTAACTTTCTCTCACTCTTTGTTTTTTTCTTTCTTTCTTTCTTTTCATCTTTTCATTAAGTTTGATTAAAACAGATTAGTGTTATCGCTTCCATATACCCCCACTGTCTATCTTTTCACTACTTTCTTTCCTTCTTATATTTTTTCTGTGTAGCTTATCATTGTTTTTTACCTTTCTTTCCTTATAATAAAACCAGATAGGTGCATTATTTAGCTGATGTGACAACACTCATAAGATATAAGAATTCGATGATTAAGCAACACCAGATAATCAGGATTTTGCATTTCATCTTGGGTGGTCTCACTTTTAACCAGAGGGTGTTACAGAATGATCATGGTCGGAAGATTAAGGAACAAGTGAATTAATATATAGATTTTATGCAATGTACAGCACCCCCCATTCACATCAATAAAGACCCCCCCCCCAGCAATAACCCATGATCATTAGTGATTCCAGAACATAGAGACAAGTCCCAATGGCATAGTAGCTAACATACTGGACTACAAAATTGTAGTAAGCGAATTCAAACTCCAGTTCACTTTCAGCCTAATACCCTTGGGAAAGGTATGAAACCCCTCATTCCCCCAGCCATGGGTTAAATAGTGCCACTAGTGTTCTTCTACAAGGATGGCTTTGGCATTAAATAACCCATGAAGCTTGATGAATAAAGAAACTACACCTTTGCAATAAAAACCTGGCACCAAGGAAAATGACACAAAACTGAAAACAAGCATTTTGATTTGACCCAAGATCAGAGAATTGGTGTCCAGTAGAAAGTTCAGAAGCTAATGATAATTGGCTACTGCTGGTTCCAACTAGAAACCAGTGAAATTCAGAGGCCAATGAGCTTCAGTTTATATAATAAGACACATTTGTGTTACACAGTTTTCTTCTTGACAGCTGAAAACTCTGCTAATTTTTTAAATGACATACCGTGTGTTAACCCCCAAAATACGTCAAGGCTTATATTTATTTTCACTCCTAAATTTTCACCTCTAAAAAACATGTAGTGCATGACAAGACTTTTGGACCACCCTGTATCATTCAAAAAGTGGTCTATATATAAAAAAAAAAGATGTGCCCGGATAATTCTGGGTAGAGATTCAAAATCAACATACTTAATATAATCTAATACAGTTTGAATGGCAGAAAAAAGTTTTGGGGTTTGTTTTTTTTCCTCGTGTTTAAAAGAATTGAATGAATTTCCAAATATTTTAAGCTGTTCACATGAAGACCATTCTGGTAACTTGGTTTGAAATATTCTCAAATTTCATTTATTTTTAAGAGTAATCTAATATTGCGTTTATGTTCATATAGAATTGGAACAAAAATCTTGTCCGATAAAAAATAGTATTTATTTGACCAATAAAGACAACATGTAAATTGAGAAATATAAACAAAACCTCGTTCGTTAGTGTCTCTAAAATTTTGAAAATAGTCTTCCTTATGGTCCTAATTTTCTTGAAGTTGTTTTATGCCATTGACATAGAATTCTACAGGTTTTGAAGCAAACCAGTTTTCCAAATAACTGTTAACTTCTTCAGTGGACTGATACATTTTCCAACAAAGTGATTTTTTCATAATAGTCTGAAGAGGAAAGGTCTCTTAAATTCCATTATATGCCACAAAATAATATTCTTTTTTTTTTAAATAATTTCTATCTGAAACAAATAAATAAAATATATAAATTAAACATTTAAACAAAATATTTAATAAAACATTGAAATTTTTAGAGACACTGACAAGTGATGTTTTGTTTATATATTTCTCAATTTACATGTTGTCTTTATTAGTTAGATAAATGTTACTTTGTATCAGACAAGACTTTCGTTCCAATCCTATATATACATTTCTTAAGATTCCTGGAGGTTTCACCTATATATATTTTGTCACAGTCTATGCAAGGAATTATATATACACCTGTTTCTGATTTTATGGGTTGAGAATTTGTAAGAAACATATATATGAACATAAATGTGATATTAGATTAGGTAACGACAACAACTGTCTCTTCCAACACATATCGGAAACACCATAATTTCGATTTTACAAGTAAGAAAAAAAAATCATCTTTCCATCAAAATTCAAAAATTGTCAAAAAAAAATTTTTTTAATTTAAAAAATGTTTCAAGTGCAGAATGTGAAGCCAAATTAAGAATTAAACTTTTTTTTTTAAAGCACAAATACGAACAGCGTCTACACTTTCTTCTTACTAAATCCCAATTTTTCAAATACGTCCAAAACAAAACTCCACTCCTGTTTTTTTTTTTTTGCTGTGGAAGAATTGAAAATAGCAAAAAACAAAAAAAAAAAACAAATGAGAAAAAAAATGTTTTATTTGAAGATACAATCATGAATATACTAAAATGGATTATTTAACTTGAAAAAAAAAAATTCTTTTGTGGTTCTTTGTATTCTGTTAAGTATGTCATTATCTCAGGTAGATATAAGGAAAAACAGGTAAGTAAAAAAAAAAAAAAATCTTCCTAGAGAGAATTGCAGCTTCAGCAATGTAATAAGTAATTTATTGTTGGAGCAACTTTTAATCTCTGTACGAAATAGGATCAACAAATTTCCTGGGGGTAATGTGATAATTTTTCAGCAAATCTTACAGAATAAAAATGTCATCAGTTTTCTCTTGCCTTCTTCTTTTTGCCTATAATATTTGTTTGATTTTGTTCTTGTTTTACAGCATATCAACCTCAATGGGTCATTTAATGCCGACTACGTTTTTGAAATGAATTGGTGATAATGTTTAATTTTCTAAAGGGTTTTTTTTTTTTTTTTGACATATTTTTTGTGAATGAAACTTTTAGATGATTTTTTTTAACATATATTTTTGTGTTTTCATTTTTTTTTTTTTAAGATTTTTAGATTTTGTTGTAGATGTGTGCTTCTTTTATGTATCGAGTAGTTTATAATATTTGTAAATATCCAGTGCTGGATTTGGTCATACCCTAAGCCAAGGTTTCTAAACAAGGGCAATGAGATTGGGGGCACAAAATCAAATTTGAAAAATGAGGGGTGGGGGTACAGAAAATTTAGGAACCATAAAATATATATTTACCAACCCCCTCCACATGAGCAGGATGTGACACAAGGTCAATTTATTAAGCAAAGTTTAACAGGTTTGAATTCAGAGTTTTCCTTCTCCTAGAACGGTTGCCTAACCCAGGTTAAAGAGCCCAGTCTGCCCTACTATTTACCCATAGCTGGAGGGAGAGTAGATTCATACCTTTTCCAAGGGTATTAGCACTAAGTGAAATGCAATTACCACGTCCAGGATTTGAACTCAGGTCAACAAGTCCATTTCCCATGACTTTAGCCATTACACCACACGCTTCCATAAAATATATATATGGAGTATTTTATTTGTCTGTATTTTTGAGATAAGGCTTGATGTGAATAATTTTGATTTTTCGAACTATTGTCCTCATCTTTATTGTGGTAGTTATTAACACAACGTTTCAGCTACTGTATCTTTCAGCCTTCCTCAGGTGTTTCCAGTGTATCCAAGTGATGATACAAACTGGAAAATCATTTTTAATTGTTTGGCAGTTGATCAAACAGGTGTCAAAAAACTTCTTTTTTCAAAAGATAGCTACTACAATAAAGAGTATTTTGTAATTAATAATTATTATTTGAAATAAAATATTAAACTTATTATTCATGTGTTACGATATCTGGCAACTAGTCTAAATGATCCAGCAATTTTTGTTCTCTTGTTAAAAAGGGATTTATAAATTCAAACTAATAAATTCACCACCTGTTTGACCTCTTATGCTTTTATTCACCCCCAGGGGTCAATATGGGTCACTTTGTGAAACCCTATTTGAGGTGTATGATATCTGGTAACTAGTATACATTATCCAGCAATTTTTGTCCTCTTGTTAAAAAGGGATTTATAAATTCAAACTAATAAATTCACACCCTGTTTGACCCCCTATGCTTTTATTCACCCCCAGGGGTCAATATGGGTCACTTTGTGAAACCCTATTTGAGGTGTATGATATCTGGTAACTAGTATACAATATCCAGCAATTTTTGTCCTCTTGTTAAAAAGGGATTTATAAATTCAAACTAATAAATTCACACCCTGTTTGACCCCCTATGCTTTTATTCACCCCAGGGGTCAACTTTGTGAAGCCCTGTGCGAGATGTATGATATCTGGCAACTAGTATACATGATCCAGCAATTTTTGATCCAGCAATTAGTAAATTCACCCCCCTGTAGACTCCTATGTTTTTATTCCCCCTACCAAAATTTTATTCATCCACAAGGGTCTCTATATAGACCACTTTGAGAAGCCCTGCCCTAAACAAGAGCTTGTGTCTAAATCCAGCATTGTGAACGTTGTATTTATCGCTTAAGTGATTGCTTGTTTGAAAATATAGAGAGAGTTCTGGAGCTTTATCTCAAATGCTTGGTTGATGATGTTCATTACAATGAACTTATGCAGGTAAAGAAAAGAAATCAATACCAGCCCTGCCAAGGCTAAAGATCCAAATCTGCCCTTTTATTTATCCATAGCTGGGAGAATAGAAAGATTCATACTTTCCTAGCAAATATATTAACATAAATTGAAATACAAACAGCTTTGCACTAGCAGTTGAACTTGGCTCACTTTTTGGATTATTGGGACTATTGTCCTCATCTATATTGTTATCTACATAACATTTTGACCAATGTGCCCTCCGGCCTTTTTCAGGTTTTTCTTGTCGAACTCAGAACCTTCTTGAACTCAGGAACCTTCTCTTCAAACTTAGGAACCTTCTTGTCAAATTCAACAAGCCTTTATGTCATAAACTGGAGCCTTCATGGAACTTCAAACCGAACCCTTTATTCAATCTACAGGGGTACAAGTGTTAATCTGTGCTAAATATTCTATGTTATAATCATCCTTAGCCAGGATTGAACCTGCAGCCTCCAGATGATTGTCACTTAGAACTGTATCAACTCAATCCTTATATCCATTGCACTATGTGTCCAAAATGAGGACAATAGTCTGAATAATACAAATAATACAAATTATCAAGCTTCATCTAAAAAATTTGGAGATATTGGCTCACTGTGTTCGCTTTTTATAATAATAATTGTTACATCATGACAGGTTGTTTTACCAAGGCTAAAGAGCCTAGTCTGACCTACTATTTACCTATAGCCGTGGAGATGGAGAAAAGATCATGCCTTTCCTAAGAGAACTAACATGAAGTTTTACAGTATGTCATCCCCCGTTGGGTTATTTTATGCCAAAGACGTTTTGTTTTATTCATTCTTGATGGGTACAAAAATTTTTTAAAAACTCATTTTTTCTATTTAGCCCATAGATAGAGCTCTAGCAGGTACTACCACTCTGGGCCAGAGTGGACCTGAGAGTAATGGTGATGAAGGGGTACTCCACATTCCTCAGAGCTCCAGCATTGGAACTTCCCCATCAGATAGAGTTTAACATTATACCTAGGACATTAAGAGCCTTAGCCACTGTCTTCAAGCACATATATGACAAAAAGGGTTGGAGCTTGCCATAAGGGCAATAGGGTTGAGACAATCATATAGGGCTTGATGTTACTAGCAGATTGATCGGAAGGGGCCTCTCCAACTACTCGTCTAGCCTAAGTAATGGCCAAAGTGGAGTATTGTATGTCATAGACTGCTCAGCCACCAGGATTCCATTCTTAGGCATCATAGGTCACCACCCACAGCCAACAGGTGGCCTCGTTGGGCGGTCGGGTGCACACTAGTAATACTTGATGCTGTTAAAGTCAATCAATCATATTTAATAATAAAAATCCCTTGTTTGAACACTTTTATATGGTTTCAAATATGTTTTGAATTCCAAATAGACAAAATAAACAAGGAAGAGTCAAAAATTATCCGCACTCTAGTTATTTCAATATATTTACACAAAAGCAGAGGATGAACAATAGGGTAGGTTCATTTTTTCACTTTTTTTTAAATATCAAATTACATGAAACACTAAAAGCTGTGTATTGGTCTATTAAGTACTGATACCAAAAATTAAATCTTAAACTTGTACCAATTTTTGAGGAAATGGCACCAAAATTTGTAGACAAAAATGCACTAAAAATCTTCCTCAAAAATTGGTTCAGGTTGAAGATCTAATTTTTGGTATAAGTACTTAATAGACCAATACACAACTTTCGGTGTTTCATGTAATTTGATATTTTAAAAAAAGTGAAAAATCGACCTACCCTAATAAACAAGTACATAATTTTTCAATATAGTCTCCTTCTTTTTCGATACACTTGGTCCAGCGGTCCACAAACTTGTGTATTCCCTCCAAGAAGAACCATATATGCACCACTTCTGGTTACATAATTGTGTAGTGGCGTAGGTTTTTGACAAGCCCTTTAGCAAGAATTCTAAGAAGCCATTGTTTTCAGATCTGGGGATGGAAAACTACCGGACGGTTATGACTCCAACTAACCCCATAGACGGGAATCTTATGAGTAACGTGATAGAGTTAGTTAGGAAGTCAGTTTTCAACCAGACATCAGGCAGAGAGGTTGTAACTCAGACTGCACGGTGAATAAGAATGGGCAATAATAAAATCTTGTACAAGAAATCAAAGTCTTGTCGTTAATTAATGCATGACTTAAAAAGAAGGCCTTAGTTAGAGACAGCAACCAGACAAGAACTTAGTAAGAAGACAAGCAGAGACTAGACAACGACCGGACAAAAGAAAGAAGATGAAACAACCACTAGACAAAGAAGATAGAAAGAAGTAACAAACAAGTAAGTCACAACACTCTCTCTCTCTCTCTCTCTCTCTCTCTCTCTCTCTCTCTCTCTCTCTATCACATGAGAACTCTCTCGTTGTATATACCCAACAAGGGTATACAACATTCTTTCAAATCTTTATTCAGTACTCTTCGCGGAAAACCGTCCCGGCCTCGCCTCAAAAAACGCTAGACGGTGGCTGCTGAAAAAAAAAAACACCAGTTACGATTGAATTTGTACCCAAAGCGGTGTCACTTGAAAAAAAACTGGGTTTAGGGTCGGGGTTGGGGTTTAGGGTTAGTTTAATGGGAAAATAAATAAATAATTTTGGCTCTGTTTTTTCTGGGTCACCCTGTATACAGGGTGACCCAGAAAAAACAGCATACTTAGGGTTTTTAAAACCAAGGAACTATTTTCTCTAAGGGAACAATTCTTACAAGTGGGATGACCAGGTCACAGGGTGCTTTCTTACAATGGAGTGACCAGGTCACAGGGTACTTTTCAGGCGAAGGGGGAAAGGAAGGCGTAAAACAAGCCTGATGACCATAACAAAAAATACTACTACTACACGCTACTGCATAGCTGCCTACAATGGCAGCCACACTTACTGTTCAACTATTTTCTTGGCTGGGTCTGGTTGTTGGGCTCTTTTGTTCTGGAACTGAGTAGATGGTATTTCTTATTCTTGTATCATAGGTCATCAATTCTTCAGTACTACTTACGGCAAAATTAATGGTTTAACTTGTTCTTATTCATCTTTCAGCTCGTCAGTTAGTCTAGATAGTTGTAGTAAACATGAGAAGAGACTAGCCTGGAACTATTTGATTTGAATATCTTGTAGGCCAGCAGACATGCATTGCAGGAATCATTGCAGAGATCAAGTGGGAATTGCATAGTAAGAAGCTTAGAATTATAATTCCCAAAGTGTCACTTTGGATCCTCTGAGCTCTTTGAGACGGAAACCAAATGGAAATGTCTTAAAGATTACAAGAAGGAAATGGAATCTCTTTCTTAAATCTCTCAAATCAATTCTTCACAGTTGAAATGGAAGAAGCAATGGACACTAGGCTAGGTTGATTTTTCACTTTTAAAAAAATATCAAATTCTCTCAAACAGTGAAAGTTGTATGTTGGTATAATAAGTACTGATACCAAAAATTAGATCTCTTATTTGCACCATTGTTTGAGGAAATAGCATCAAAGATCATCTGCTAAAATGCACCAAAAAATCCTGGTTTTCGCAAGATTTAGCTCGGAAATTGGTTAGAAAATTTAGCGATTTCAATATTTAAGCCAGAAAAGCTTGTCAATTTAAACGAAACCAATAAAATATCTTAACTAGAATTCAAATTGAAAATATTCCCCCATCAGCACCAATACAGCCGATATGCTGCATTTTACCTAATAATCAAACTGTAACAGTGATAAATATTTTAAAAGATTGAAATCTATTTCCTCAAATGAAGGCAAAGAATTGAAGAAAAATATTTTGTGTGGTAATTCCTTATGTTAATTTGGAACATTTTCCACATGGGCGACATTGCAGTTCCAAAATCGACCTACCTAATGGACCTGAAAGAAAATATTTCAGTTCAAACAAATTCATCTATTCAAATGTGGAATTCTAATTTAGGAATTCTTTTTTTCTGTTCTACATTTTTTTTTATGCGAGCGTAAAGTTACATCAGAGTGTGGTCTATTGTCAGTATCAGCCAAACAGTGAGGGAGTCAATACCATTTTTGCTAGCACTAGATTGAGCACCACACCTATCTTCAATTATCCACTTTACCGCACAGATCAAATTACCCAAACTGTGCTATCCATGCGCTGAGTTTGCAGGGACCAGTATTGAACCAGGAACCTTGCAATTCCTAGGGGAGTGCTCTACTGACTGAGCTAAACTGGTCCGCATACTGGAGGGGGGGATTTAATTTTACTCCCAAATCTAAAGGTCGCATTATACACGAGTTTGTGCAATAACACTTCCCTGGTTGATTAAAATGTTTGATTTGGTTTTGTTTAATGGCATATCAACCTTGATGGATTAGTTAATGTCAAAAAACATCCTTGTAGAAGAACAGTAGTGGTACTATCTAACACATTGCTGGGAGTATGAGATGGGTTCATACCTTTTCCAATGACTAGTCTGAAAGTGAATATAATAGCGTGACTGGGGATTGAACTTGCTTACTACAATATTGCAGTCCAGCACATTAGCCACTATGGCATGGGGATTCACCCCTCCCCCATGAATTATTAGTGTTAAGAATAGTTACTAATAATTGTTTACAAATGATTATTACCATTCATTATATGAAACCATATAATTGCTTTAAAAAAAAAGACTCCAGCATTAAATAACCCAACAAGAGTTGACATGCCATAAAACCAACCAACCAACCACATTTTTCTAAAAATCTAATTTGATTCTAAACCGAAGATACTTGGATTTTATAAATTTTGTGGAATATATTGTTAAGTGTCTAAGGGCCATTCCTTGGTCTTATAGCAGAAGCGCTTATCTGGTGGAATCCTTGATAAAGAGTCGGTCGACAATGTGAATCCTTTGGTTACTAAAGTGTTGTCAGTTATTGGTATAAAGTATAAGTCCTTCGTGAGTATTGGTAAAGATCCCGGCAATCCTATGTCCGTCCGTCCAAGAGTGTGTATTTGATGTGTGACCAACATGGGGGGTTTAAGTATCTTATCAGGCCACACCTTATATCACAAAAAGTCAACAATCATAGTCAAAAATGAGATTATTAAGTATTAATTATTACCAAATTCTAAGTTTGGTACAAGGCCAGAAGTATAGAGCACCCAGTCAGAATCAAACTCACTAACTGTTAGCCTAGCTCAATAACTATTACACTCTGAAAAACCCTCACATGTATATATAAGTAGATAGATATATGTATTTACCAACCCTTCCACATGAGCAGGATGTGACACAAGGTCAATTTTATAAGCAGTGGTTAACAGATTTGAATTTAGACTTTTCCTTCTCCTTGCACTACCAAGGTTAAAGAGATCAGTCTTTCCTGCTATTTACTCATAGCTTGAGTAAGAATAGTTGAATTCATACCTTTCCCATGGGTATTAGTGCTACGTTAAATGCAAACAGCCTTGTCCAGAATTTGAATTCGTATCACTGTGTCCATTTACTATGATGGTAACCATTATGTCACGAACATCTCCATATGTAGATAGATATATACATTATCAGTATCTCTCAAAAATATATGACCATGATCCAAATGTAGGGTTACCTATGTATAGGTACACACCTAACAATTCTTTAGAAAAAAAATTTTTTTTTAAACAAAGATTTTATCATTTCTAACACAAAATTATACAATCAAAATAGATATTCATCATCCATATATATATATATATATATATATATATGTATATATATGTACACACACACACACACACATGTATCATCGTCAAATCAACATTATACAATCAAAATAGATATTCATCATCAATATATATATATGGACACCTCCCATGGTGTAATGGTTTGCAAACTAGATTTGCAAACAATTGATAGTGAGTTCAATTCTAACTGTGCGCCCCATAATTCTGGCCTTGTGCCACATCTAAGCTAAGCATAGTAAATAACTATATATATATTCACATACACACACATATATCATCATCAAATCCAATATATATATATATATATGAGAGAGAGAGAGATGGAGAGAGAGAGAAGAGAAGAAAGAAAGAAGAAGACAAAAAAAAGTAATTAGCATGTGTGTGTATATATATATATATATAGATAGATAGATAGATAGATAGATAGGGAGAGAGAAAGAAAGAAAAAATAAGACAAAAAATGTAACTAGCATGTGTATATATATATATATATATATATATATATATATAGAGAGAGAGAGAGAGAGAGGGGGGGGAGAGAGAAGAGAGAGAGGGAGAGAGTAAGAAAGAAAGAAATAAGACAAAAAAAATGTAACTAGCATATATTCATGTGAGCAGAAATAATAGATCTCTTGGAGAAGACAGAAATTTTGTTTTATTCCCTCCACCTCGAATTTGAAAAAGCAAAATACTTTCTGTTTTTTTTAATTTTGTTTTCTTGGTTGTTTTAAAAGCAGACAAAATGGCGGGAAAGAATCCAAAGTAAAAAGGGAGGAGGATGGCGGCACTGGCACTGGCACTGGCACTGGCGGCAGACAGATATCAAGTGAGTCAGTTGGCGCCAAATCGGAAGAGCTGATCTCTTCTTCAAGAGAAAAATTAAGAAACAAATATGGATGCCAATCGAAAAAAACTGCTAACTGTCGTGTCAAAGAGAGGCTTCCAGGTTTCCAAAATGCAAGCTGGGGTTTGAATGACATATGCCAAAGGTCATCTCCACATAAGGAATGGTCAATATTTGACCCTGGCAACAACAATCAACAATTGTTAACAATTCAATCTTTTGACCAATTTCTTTTCTGACGTTTTTGATCGAAGAGAAAATACGTGAATTATTCATCTGTTTGTTGAGATTTGCACCATTATTGAATCACGGTTAATCCAAGTTTGTAGTAAGCATTCTTCAGTCAAAAGATATAGCAATCTTTCTGTAATATCACAAAAATGCGCATGGTTTGCAAAAGAAAAAATAGACGAGAAGGTTTGGATTAATTTCGTTTATTTAAAATTTTTAAATTTTAAATTTTTTATTTAAATTCCTTTTCGCTGCTTGGTGAAATGAGGGCAGGTATGGGGTCAAAAGTCAGTTCTGGCTCTGCGTGATGCGAGGTGTGGTGTGGGTATAGTATGGCGGTTCTTTATCTCGGCCTGGTGTGGTCGGCTCTGGCTGTCTACCTTTAACTGAACTTTTGACTTTAAGTCGGCTTGTATATATAGCAAGTGATAGGCTCGAGAAAGCCTTTGAAGGGTTGGGGGGGGGGAGATTTTTTATTGGTTGAAAAACATTAAATAGGAGATATCTTAATTGTTTATAAATTTTGTTTTTCGACCAGAAGTTTTGCTGGAGCCTATGCGTAGAACATTTGTTTTTTGTTCATTTCACTTTCGCTGCCATAGGGTTAACGTCCATTTGGTGTCAGCAGCTTATGTAGTGTTTTGTTTTGTTTTGTTTTTTTAATTTGTTTTGTTGGTGAGTGGATATATTGTGTTAGTAAGGATTGTGAACCATAAGAGATATCTATTTCTGTTATAACATTTCCTTGCTTATTGATCTTCATTGCACCACAAGTATGCCCCCAATGGGGTTACCTGTTGGTTGTGGGTGGCGACCTTTGATGCTTGAGGATGGAATCCTGGTGTCTGAGCAGTCCATGACATATAATACTCCCCTTTGCCCCTTACTTTGCTAGATGGGTGGTCGGAGACACATCCTTTGATCAATTGGCTGTTCACATCAAGCCCTAGCACCTATATGATTGTTCCAACCCTATTGCCCTTATTTCAAGACCCAACCCTTTTTATAATACATGCGCTAGCTAGAAGGTGGTGCCTGAGGGTCTTATTTTTCTTGGGACATTAAACTCTATCTGATGGTGACGTTCCATTTCTGGAGCTTTGGGGAATATCAGGTCCACTCTGACCCGGAGTGGTAGTACCTGTTAGGGTGCCATTTATGGGTTGAATATATCAAAAGATGAGTTTTTTTTTAAAATTGAGTATCCATCAAAAATGAATAAGATAAAACATACATCTTTGGCATAAAATAACCTAACAAGGAATGACATGCCATAAAATCCAACCGGACCATATGACCTTAAGGCACCCCTTTTTGATCTCAATTAAGAAAGGACATGTTTTTCATTTACACTGTCAATATCCGGTTGTTTTAACAGACAATTTTTAGATTTAAAAAAAAATTGTAAAACTAACTCCTAACCCTAACCCCTAACCCTAAACTCTAACCCTAACCCCTAACAAACAACTGGATATTGATGGTGTAAATGAAAAACATGTCCTTTCTTAATCGAGATCAAAAAGGGGTGCCTAAAGGTAATATGGTCCATCCAACCTACCAACCCCAACATTCTTCCACAATTTAAGTTAATGCATGTCAACAAACGGGAATGATTTCCAACATTTTATATTAAAAAAAAAATCACCTGATGATGGTCGGAGATTTTGTACATGAATATGGCATTCCATTTAATTAGTTGTCATGATCAATACCTGAGCTAGACACTTCATGAGGATTGTTGATTTTAGAAGTATACAAATATTGTTGCTGAGACGGAATAATAAAAACAAGATCCTTGCTCAAGATCTGATCAGCTTCAATAGAAGTTTAATTTATCGGAAAGATTGCCGCTCAAAAATTGCTGCTCAAAAATTGCCGCTCAAAAATAAAGAATGAAATTTTGGATCAATAAAAAATTGAATCGATAAGTCAATGATCCGTCCAACGTTCGCGGAGAGATTATTCATTTTAATCATTTCCAGCATTTTCAGATCAAATAAATTGAATTTCCTGCATTTTCCGATAATTTTAATGAGGGATCCATTATGTTGCCCAATGAGAATTGAAGAGCAGGGGTAATCTGGTTACTGTGGCTTCATACCAAACTAAAAGAAAACTATATATATATATATATATTATATATATATATATATATATATATATATAGAGAGAGAGAGAGAGAGAGAGAGAGATAATATAGTATGTTTATTATCATTGAATGTATATATATATACTTAGATATATGTGAGCTATCAGTTATATTAAGCACTCGTTACTTATAAGTATACCAACTATATTATAAATGTAAATGTACATGCACACGCACACACACACACGCACACGCACACGCACATACACATGCACACACACATTCACACACACACACAGACACACACATAGAAACACACACACACACACACACACACATATATATATATATATATATATATATATATATATATAATATATATACAGGGAGTTCGGGAGAAATTTGACAGTTTCATAAGGAAAAGGAAAAAGTGCTTGGTAATTACAAAATTTAATGGATTGTAAAGAAATTCAACAGACACAGAAATTACACTACAGTCAACAAGTTTCACTCAAAATAACTGCCATTAGCGTCGATAACAGCCTCAATCCTGCTCTGGAACCTGGAGCAAGATGATGTTACAGTTTCAATAACTACCTTAATTCTGTCAATTAACTGGGCTTTTGTAGTACTGGCATGGTGATTGGTGTCCTTCTCAACAGCGCCACATACATAATAATACATGGGGAGTTTGGAGGCCAAACATTGGGATTGGTGTAATCATAAAAATTTGCTGACGACTGCTTTTGACTTTTCCCAGAGGTGTAGCAGGAGGTCAAATCCTGCTGCCATACATATGGCTTACCAGTGGATACCTATGTTATCCAGGGTTTGACTACAGTGTTTAGCAATTCCACGTAGGCATCTGAGGGTCCTCCAACACTTCTTTCTGCAGTTTTCCAAGCAATTCTACTGTACGAACGCAATCAGATCATCTGTTATGTTGCTTTCTTCTAGCCACAGCCTCGTTGTATCCATTGCAATTCTCCAGTTCATGTCTGATTGTTTTTACAGTGTTCAGGGAGCATTGGGCAGCAATCATAATCTCTTTATTTTGTCAATACCTCCAACCTATGGAGAAAAATAACCAAATATAAATATTTCAAATTTATCCCAAACACCCTATATATATATATATATATATATATATATATATAATATATATATATATATATAAGTTGGTTAGTGGCACCTGGTGTATTTGTTAGTCATAGGAAATGAACTTGATGACTGTTTGCATTTCACACCACACATTGGGAACGGTATGAATCCAATTATTCTCCCTCTAGCTATGGGTACATAGTAGGGCAGACTGGGTTCTTTAACTTTGGCTAGGCAACCAGTCTAAGAGAAGGAAAACTCTGTATTCAAACCTGTTAAACTTCATTTAAGAAATTAATCTTGTGTCACATCGTGTTCGTGCTGAGGGGTTGGTGTATATATATATATATATATATATATATATATATATATATATATATATATATACACTTTGGTAGAGTTCTCTAAATAGGGATTTAATAAAAGTTCACTGTAGCTAACCCTCGCTTTGTTTACAAAAAAGTTTGAGGACTCTAGTGAATTCATTTCCGCTTAGAAATGTAGCAATTAAATATTCTCCTATATTTGACAGCTGCCTCTGGCCGCACGGGTAAGAGGCTTGGCGAACAAAAGTTCATTTGGGTCTCAAACCCGGCCAGGGGTAGCTGTTAATGTATAACCACACTGATGCGAGGTGATACCTCGAAACACATGTCTGTGGATTACTTATTTATTATATATATATATATATGTATGTATGTGTGTGTGTGTGTGTTGTGTGTGTGTGCCAGAGTTACTTTCATAGAATCTAAGAACTTGATGCATGTTGTTCTCTAAGAGATTATTTTCTCTTAGAAGAACCATTTTATTAATCTTGTTGCCTTCCCAACTGAAAAAAAAACAAAAATTGAAAAGAAAAGCAACATTTCAGTTTTAAACCCTTTTTATTAAAAAAAAAAAGACAAAAACACATTTTCAAATATTTCAAAACTCAAAACCAAAATTTTAATGCAAATCTTCTTCTTCTTCTTCTTCTTCTTCTTCTTCTTCTTCTTCTTCTTCTTCTTCTTCTTCTTCTTCCTTGTGTCTTCTTCTTCTTCTTTCTTTCTTCTTCTTCTTCTTCTTCTTCTTCTTCTTCTTCTTCTATTTATAATTTATATAAGCAAACTAAAAACTAAAGATATTTTCCAAAAACGTCAAACGCAAGTTCACTCAGTATATAAACAGATCTTTCTAATGACAAAAGACACACACACACACACACACATTTATTTTTAGATAGTAGATTAGGTTTGACCTCTATGGGGTCAAATAGATCTGAGTGAAAATTATTGATATTAGATAAAAATACTATTTCTCTGAATTTTGGAGATGAGGCTTGATAATTTGGATTATTTGGATTAGTCTGACTATTGTCCTCATCTTTATTGTTATTTACACATTTTGGCCGATGTGCAATTGTATACATGGCACAACTGATATAGGTGTTGAGTTAATACAGTTCTAAGTGACAGTCATCTCTGGGCCTCAGGTTCAATCCTGGCCAAGCGTGATAATAACGTAGAATAATTAACACAGCTTAACACTTGTACCCGGTCATGGTCAATGGAATGAGAACAGTCTACCCCCGTGGATTGAATAAAGGGTTTGGTGTTCAAAGTTCTGTGAAGGCTCCCGAGTTCAACAAGAAGGTCCTTGAGTTTTAAAGGGTTCCCAAGTTCAACAAGTAGGTCCTCGAATTTTAAAGGGTTCCCAAGTCTGACAAGAAATACCTTAAGAAGGCCAGAGGGCACATCGGCCAAATCGTTGTGTAGATTGATGTAATGAATATGTAAATACCTTGGTACCCCCTCACTATAATCTGATTGGACAGTGTCATCTATAAATATTCGACACTGTGGTGGTACAAGCACCTAAGCCTACAAGTCCAGTGTGTTTCGGCCACTGGACAGGTTGATTTGGCTAATAGCGTTGATCTCAGGGTGCCGTCCCCCCAGGCAATACCTGCTCCCTCGATTTAAAGGGGCAGGGCTGGGTTTATTGCCCAGCGCCTGAGGCTCCCCCCTTGGGGGGAATGCCGATGGGATCGACACAATTCTTCTACCTACCACCCCATGAATCTCGGCTTGTGGGTGGTGGCCACATAAAACGGCCTTGTGCCATATCGTGTGAAAGTGGGACACATGTAAATACCCCTAAGCTTACTAGTCTAAGCTTACTCGCCTACCAGTCAGAATACCACCACGACTGCTCGGAAGACGGACTGCTATTCGATGTACTAGCTACTACTGCGATAATATACCAAATACCAACTTCATAATATATCAATTAACCCGGATATATCACAGATAACAATAAAGATGACGATGATAAAGATGAGGACAATAGTTTCTTCTCATGCTGGCTTCCCTATGTTTTTTTCTTCTTCTCATGTTGCCCTATGTTTTTTTTCTTCTCTCATGTTGGTATCCCTATGTTTTTTTTCTTCTTCTCATTTGGTATCCCTATGTTTTTTTTCTTCTTGTCATGTTGGTATCCCTATGTTTTTTTTCTTCTTCTTATGTTGGTATCCTATGTTTTTTTTCTTCTT
Source organism: Doryteuthis pealeii (assembly GCA_023376005.1). Taxonomy (NCBI): domain Eukaryota; kingdom Metazoa; phylum Mollusca; class Cephalopoda; order Myopsida; family Loliginidae; genus Doryteuthis; species Doryteuthis pealeii. Next base: position 25,777,211 of record CM042155.1, on the reverse strand, counting down.
CTCATGTTGGTATCCCTATGTTTTTTGTTTCTTCATGTTGGTATCCTATGTTTTTTTTCTTCTTCTTATGTGGTATCCCTATGTTTTTTTCTTCTTCTCATGTTGGTATCCCTATATTTTTTTCTACTTGTCATGTTGGTATCCCTATGTTTTTTTCTTCTTCTCATGCTGGTATCCCTATGTTTTTCTTCTTCTTGTCATGTTGGTATCCCTATGTTTTTTTTTCTTCTTCTCATATTGGTATCCCTATATTGTTTTTCTTCTTCTCATGTTGGTATCCCTATATTTTTTTTCTTCTTCTTATGTTGGTATATATGTTTTTTTTTCTTCTTCTCATGCTGGTATCCTATGTTTTTTTTCTTCTTCTCATGTTGGTATCCCTATATTTTTTTCTTCTCATGTTTATCCCTAAGTTTTTTCTTCTTCTTATATTGTATCCCTATGTTTTTTTCTTCTTCTTATGTTGGTATCCCTATGTTTTTTTCTTCTTCTCATGTTGGTATCCCTATGTTTTTTTTCTTCTTCTCATGTTGGTATCCCTATATTTTTTTCTTCTTGTCATGTTGGTATCCCTATGTTTTTTTTCTTCTTGTTGGTATCCCTATATTTTTTTTCTTCTTCTCATGTTGGTATCCCTATATTTTTTTCTTCTTCTCATGTTGGATATGTTCTTCTTCTCATGTTGGTATCCCTATGTTTTTTTTTTCTTCTTCTCATGTATCCCTATGTTTTTTTCTTCTTCTCATGTTGGTATCCCTATGTTTTTTTTCTTCTTATGTTGGTATCCCTATGTTTTTTTTCCCTATCTTCTTCTCATGTTGTATCCTATGTTTTTTTTCTTATGTTGGTATCCCTATGTTTTTTTTCTTCTTCTATGTCGGTATCCCTATGTTTTTTTTCTTCTTCTCATGTTTTTTTTTCTTCTTCTCATGTTGGTATCCCTATGTTTTTTCTTCTTCTCATGTTGGTATCCCTATGTTTTTTTTCTTCTTCTCATGCTGGTATCCCTATGTTTTTTTTCTTCTTCTGTTGTATCCTATATTTTTTTTCTTCTTCTCATGTTGGTATCCCTATGTTTTTTTTCTTCTTCTCATGTTGGTATCCCTATGTTTTTTTTCTTCTTCTTATGTTCATATCCTATGTTTTTTTCTTCTTCTTATGTCGGTATCCCTATGTTTTTTTCTTCTTCTCATGTTGGTATCCCTATGTTTTTCTCTTCTCATGTTGGTATCCCAATGTTTTTTCTTCTTCATGTTGGTATCCCTATGTTTTTCTTCTTCTTATGTCGGTATCCCTATGTTTTTTTCTTCTTCTATGTTGGTATCCCTATGTTTTTTTCTTCTTCTTATGTCGGTATCCCTATGTTTTTTTCTTCTTCTTATGTTGGTATCTATGTTTTTTTTCTTCTTCTCATGTTGGTATCCCTATGTTTTTTTTCTTCTTCTTATGTTGGTATCCCTATGTTTTTTTCTTCTTCTTATGTTGGTATCCCTATGTTTTTTTTCTTCTTCTCATGCTGACATACCTATGTTTTTTTCTTCTTCTCATGTTGGTATCCCTATGTTTTTTTTCTTCTTCTCATGTTGGTATCCCTATGTTTTTTTTCTTCTTCTCATGTTGGTATCCCTATGTTTTTTTCTTCTTCTCATGTTGGTATCCCTATATTTTTCCCCCCTTTATATATGTTTTCTTCTCCTGACGTCCTTGGTATTCAACTAACCCTATGTTTTATTGTTGTTCTTTTTTCATACACAGTTCGGAGGCATAATCTGATTGGTGACGCCAGGGGTGGCAGTACCACCTTAGCCACCTGTGTTACCACCCCTGGTTGACGGCTAACAAGAACAGGATATCAAACGTGCTCTTCATACTTTGTATTAAAAAAAAGTAGATGTGGGGGTGCATTTGCCCTCCCCTCCCATGCACCCAGTAGGTAATGGATTAAGTTACTTTCTAGACAGATTTCTATTCAGCACAAATCAATAAAATTATGACAACACCAAGTAAAAACCATTTGGAAAGGTATAAATGTTTCAATATGTCTATAAAACATTTTTTTGCATTATCACAAAAATAAGTATATATAAGATATGATGTTTGTCTCAAGGGATTGTTTTATCCAGCTTGTCTTCGTTTTCAAATTCACAGACGTTTTTTGTTTTTTATCGAGGGAAAAGAAAAACAAATTAGATTTACGTTGTATTTTTTTTTCGTTAAAAAAAAACAAAAAAACAAAAAGGATTTACACGTTTATTCCCAAGTGAAATTTATTGAGTTTATTTTTCTCAAGCCATTGTTTCCCTGTTGATATTTGTCACATTATCTTATTCATCTATTTGGTACACAAATCATCATCATCAACATCAGTATCAACATCATAATCATTTTTCATGATGGAAAATATTTACCCACACTCATACAAAGAAGATTTGAAATTCTTTTAAACAGATTTTAGATAAGTATTATCTGCATTATTTTGACTATTGTCCTCATCTTCATTGCTATCTGTAAAACATTTCAGCTGATATGCCCTCTGGCCTTCTTCAGGTATTTCTTGTCAGACTCAGGAACCTTCTCGGACTCGGAAACTTTCTTTTCGGACTCATTTTCGGAGGACATATCGGCCAAAACGTTGTACAGATAACAATGAAGATGAGGACAATAGCCCGAATAACGCAGATAATACTAATCATCAAGCCTCATCTCAAACATTCAGAGAAATATATTTTAGATAATATCTAAAATATATATATATATATACCAACCCCCTCCTCACGAGCAGGATGTAACACAAGGTCAATTTCTTAAGCGGAGTTCAACAGATTTAAATTCAGAGTTTTCCTTCTCCTAGACCAGTTGCCTAACCATGGCTAAAGAGCCCAGTCTACCCTACTATTTATCCATAGCTAGAGGGAGAGTAGGATTCATACCTTTCACAAGGGTATTAGCGCTAAGTGAAATGCAATTACCACATCCAGGATTTGAACTCGGGGCAACGAGTCCATTTCCCATGACTTTATCCATTACACAAAGCGCTTCCTAATATCTAAAATATATATAGACCACGTATATGCTTCAAAGATATCTGCAGGAGAAACATAAGGATATGCCGCATTGACACAAACATGTGGCAAGTAGATGTAGAAAATCAAGCAGCCTAGGGCTCAATGTTAAACAAGGCATGAAGAGGAGGGAATGGAGAGGAAAATAGCCTCGACAGCAAAGAGAGCCAGAAAGAAAGAGAAAAAACAACAGCCCTAGCAAGAATCACTGTTTGTGTACGTCAGTGCACCAAAGACTGTCACTCAAGGGTTGGCCTGCTCAGACACTTGCGTAGATGCAGATATTTTTTCGGACCATATTACCTTTAGGCACCCTTTTTTGATCTCGATTAAGAAAGGGCATGTTTTTCATTTATACCGTCAATATCCGGTTGTTGTTAGGGGTTAGGGTTAGGGGTTAGGGTTACGTTTATAATTTTTTTTAATCTAAAAATCGTCTGTTAAAACAACCGGATATTGATGGTGTAAATGAAAAACATGTCCTTTCATAATCGAGATCAAAAAGAGGTGCCTAAAGGTCATATGGTCCTTCTTTTTTTGGGGGGACACTACGCCATCATCCTTAGAGGACAGAAAGGTGCCAACAACAACAACAACAACAACAACAAAGATCATATGGAAATCTGATCTTTCTGATAAGATAAAGCAAAAATTCTCGCAAGTTGAAGCCATGCCAGTGCTACTGTATGGCAGTACCACTTTAACTCTTACAAAACACTTAGATGGTTTTAGGTGGTTGGTTGGATTTTATGGCATGTCAACCCTTGTTGGGTTATTTTATGCCAAAGTTTTATTGTTTTATTCATTATTGTTGGGTATTCAAATTTTTTAAATACATTTTTAATTTTCTTATTGGACCATATGACCTTTAGGCACCCCTTTTTGATCTCCATTAAGAAAGGACATGTTTTTCATTTACACCGTCAATATCCGGTTGTTTTAACAGACAATTTTTAGATTTTTTTTTTTTTAATTATAAAACTAACCCCTAACACCAAACCCCTAACCCTAACCCCTAACAAACAACCGGATATTGACGGTGTAAATGAAAAAAATGTCCTTTCTTAATTGGGATCAAAAAGGGGTGCCTAAAGGTCATATGGTCCTTCTTATTTTTGAGTAAAACATCAATTGATGAATGATGGTAATTCAATTTCTTTACAATATCACAAAATGACAATCCACAATCATTGGATGCCACAATTTGACCATTTGTTATTTTTAGGTTTTATGTGGGTGTTTTCAAAGAGGAGAGTTTTCACTGGTCTTATAAAAGAGAAAGAAAACAAAAAGATATTTTTCCCTATTCTAGTTTTTATGTAGTAGGCTATCTGATGAGACTAGGTTGATATTGAACTCTGGTTAAAATAAATTTATAATAGCCAAATGACGGTTTGTTTTTTCTTTCTTTGAATGTATAAATATTACTCTGTATATAATTAATTTATAAGTTATTATACATTGAGCTCTCAATAATAGATAATTTGTAAATATCCTTGTATAAATCTATAAATTTGCATCAACATAAGAATGCATTGTGGATGTACAGGAGATATTGATGATTCTAAATAGAATTATCACTTACATACCAGTCAGATATTTTTACCTTTATATATATATATATATATATATATATATATATATATATATATATAACTATAGTGTGGGATTGGCACTGTTTCAGCTTTTACTGGAACGGTGTGTCAAAGTGCAGTATTATTGGGAGAGTGCTCAATATAAAAAATAGAGCTATTATATAGATAATAAAAATAAATATATAAAGGTTTTATATATTTAATGACATAAGAACAGTTACGACCATTTGGTTTCATGCATGCGTCAACATCCGCTCAAATCAACAAAATACACACACCCACGCACACATATGCATGTGAATACAAACGCTCACACATCAGTATTGTTCAGATGTTGCACACTCGCAGAATAATGTGAATGTGTGCAAGATCCACTGACTTGTTTACATAACCTTTTGCACTGTCAATAAACACACATACACATTCATAACAACACCACATACATACACATAACATTTCATCCAATCAAACACATCTTATGTCAGTAAAACTTTTTGAAATTTTCGATTTTCCTTGCATTTGAACTTAAAACCCCAACGTCATCTGACGAATGTTTGCAGTTATGCATGCATGAAACCAAATGGTTGTGACTGATCCTATGTCATTAAATATATAAAACCTTTATATATTTATTTTTATTATATATATATATATATATATATATATATATATATATGGGAGAAATATGAGGAGATTATCTGACAGTATGTGGTGAAAAGTAGACAAACACAGGATGTTGTAGAAAATGGATGTTTATTGTAGGTAGTGATGTCGACGATGCAACATTTCAGTCTGTTAGTCCTTCTTCAGGACTTTAGGAATAGAGTTCTTGCTTCAGTAGTGAACATTTTCTTCTGAGAAAGAAAATGTTCACCACTGAAGCAAGAACTCTATTCCTAAAGTTCCCTGGTTTTACCAGGAATCTTCCCTTTCCAGAAAAAGGTGTTATCTCTTTCTTTCAGTGTGCCTGATGAGAGAAGTTTCCTGAAGGGCAGAGATATTGATTTGTTGCTTCAAGAGTTTGGTCCGAGATTGTGATGCTAATGATTATATATATATCATCATCATCATCATCATCATCATCATGTCGCACAGTTAGCATGGATCTCTCTGTTGAGTATTAAGATTAGAATCAGGCCTCTATAAATACAACAACAGCAGCAGCAGCACTGCCAGTGATTGGACAATAGGAATCTTTCTCAGGTCACGTGATAGTCAACAAGTCTATATTTAGGAGTAGGCATCTGTCACACACCTTATATCCCAAAAATCCAACACTCTCGCCAACCCTCCCTATCATTCTTCATCCCAGAGAGGTCTTCCACGCAGCATCCAGTATCCTCGCATAGTTGGTCAATGTAGGTTCTCGGTGGCTTGTCCACATTAGTATGTCTATGTGTTGGCTTCCACGGGAGGACGTCGTAAATAAATATATATATATATATATATATATAAATATATATATATATGGGAGTAAATATGGAAATAAATCCAACAATATTAAGGTATTTGAAAAAACATGTGTTCCAAAAATAAGATGAATTTATTTATTGACGCTTAAACGTTTCAGTTTCTCTAAACCTTCATCAGGATGTATTATGGGGTAAAGAAATTGATGGATGTTTTATAGATGAGAGGGGATAAACAAAATTTTATAAAGATTTTTTTTATCTCCTGTCATCTATAAAACATCCATCAATTTCTTCACCCCATAATCTATCCTGATGAAGGTTTAAAGAAACCAAAACGTTTAAGCGTCGATAAATAAATTCATCTTATTTTTGGAACACTTGTTTTTTCAAATTTCTTAATATATACATATATATATATATATATATATATATATATATATATAGTTGTAGAAAATTTTCTTATTTTTGAGTAAAACATCAAATAATGAATGATGGCAATTCAATTTCTTTAAAATATCCCAAAATGACAATCCACAATCATTGGATCTCACAATTTGACCTTTTTTTAAACTCGGACATTAGCAAAGGACTAATCACAAATCAAGGAAAAGAAAATTTTTGCTATTTTGGGAATTTCTGAGAATTTTCTAATTAGATAATTGTGGTTTTTTGTTACAACTATGGGAACTTTGACAACAATAACCAAAGAAAATAATCACTTCCTGTGAGTTTAAGCCATTGAAGTTTCATTAGAATTTGTAGTAATAATAAAAAAAGATAGTTCAGTTTTTTCCCTGTTTTTTTTTTTTTTTTTTTTTGTGCAATACTCTAGGTCATTGTAGTCATCATGGTCTCTCTCCCTGATGTAAGATGCAGAAAATCAACTGTGCCATTCACTGGCATGCAAATTACCTAATACCTCAGAACTAATAAAATGCCATACGTTGGTGTAAAGAAAATCTGCATGATTAACTGAGGCACACATAAAAACTGGCAGAATCATTTCCTTAGCGACAAGAATTTCTACAGCTGAAGCGTGTAGAGGTTAGTTGGTTGGTTGGATTTTACCTCATGTCAACCCTCGTTGGGTCATTTTATGCTGAAGATGTTTTTGTTTTATTCATTCTTAATGGTTACACAATTCTTTTTAAAACTCAATATTTTTTTAAACACATCTTTTTAGAACTCTTCTTGTTCTATTTAACTCATAGATGGGACCTTATATATCCGGGTTAAGGGATATATTCTTGAAGTTGGTAGTTGGTATATTATCGCATTAGTAGGGGCCAGGTTAGCTCAGTCAATAGAGCGTTCGGCTAGAAACCACAAAGTTCCTAGTTCGATACCGGTCCTCGCCAACTCAGCATATGAGTAGCACAGGGATTTGTGCGGTAAAGTAAGGAGCTGATGGTAGATGTGGTGCTCCACCTCAGACGCCAAAACAATCTCCTTGGTCTAGCGCTATTGAAAAGTGGATAGACTCCCTCGCTGACTGGCTGATACCGACTTTAGGCCGCCCCGTCGACTTTACTTTAATTGGTACATCGAATAGCAATCCGTCTCCGAGCAGTCATGGTGTCGTCTAGCGAGTAAAGTTAGCTTGTAAGGCATTAGGTATAGAACCAACACAGTGTTGATTATTTATACATAACACTGTCCAATCAGATTATAGTGAGGGGGTACCAAGGTATTTACATATTCATTATATCAGGACCCTAACAGGTACTATCACTCCAGGTCAGAGTGGACTGGGAGTAATGGCGATTTGTTCAGGGCAGCAAGTAACATACTCATACAGCTACCATTCTCTAAGGGTCAACCACTTTAAGAACAACAACTTGGTGACGAGGATGAGATCAAGTTGTTGTGGCCTGGTTAGGGGCCAGAATAAAGACACAAGACTGGAAATGAGTTTACCAGGAGTCTTCCCTTGCCAGAAAAAGGTGTAATCTCTTTCTTTCAGTGAACCTGATGAGAGAAGTTGGGTTTCCTGAAGGGCAGAGATATTGATTTGTTGCTAATATATTAACTAAGAACAGTAGTACAAATATATACCAATGAGTCGTTTACACGTGAGGCTGTCTTATCAGCTGTCTGCTGAAGTACTAACTCTCGCTTAAGTGCAGAACCTGCTGCTATTTATAATTGTAATTTATCATGTGTGCATAATAAATTACCATAACACTTAATACCAAAATCAGTCTTTTTTTTAATCACTTAAAGGTTGAATATCACGGAAACATCTCTTAACGAGTCAATGTTTTTAACAACAGACATTAATCACTGGAAGGCAATGCTGCTAAAAACGTAACTGATCATAGATAATTTAAATTTCCAACATACAAAATACAATTTTAAGAAAGTATTTGTCTTACAAAAATAATTATTCGCTTTTAATTAAACATTTTTAATTAGATGTTTAGTTTCTCAGGCTAGACATGTAAAATAATTACTTTGTTATGACAAAAAATCCGGACAAAAAACAAAAATGTTAAAATCGATTAATGTGTCACTCACTTTAATTTAAAAAGTTTATTTCTTTACAAAGATCTATAAACATTTTTCCCGAAAGTATCATTCACAAACCTTTGTTCTGTTATGTGGTTAACTTGTAATTTGTAGCAAGATGGGGATATCCTGACTTTTGTGAGCTAGAACTACTATATTAGAAAAGGAGGAAGAAGAAATAAGAGATGATAAAGGTTTTAAAAAGAGTAATGAACACAAAACAGGATGAACGATCGTTTGACCGTAGCGTGACCCCAAATGGAGAATTGAGTGTCAACCGGAAGTTTCGGGTGTTGACCGGAAGTCACGTGGTGACGTGGAACAACGAAAAAAGGGACCGGCCTCTTTTTTGCTTTCGGACGCGTAGGGGAACAGAGGGCCTTTGGTGCCTAGTATGGGATCACAGTGATCAAGTAGTGTTCTCTCTCTCTTTCTCTCTGTCTTTCCTCCTCTCTGATACAGCACACGAGACAAGCACAATAATAAAGGCTAGCAGTTGTGACTACATATTTCTCGCGTTGTACTTTTTTTTATCAACAAGAAGACATTTTTAGTACCGTGAATATATCGCCACCACCACCGCCCCGTTATGTATATCGCTTTGGGTACTGTGACCAGATATACAACAACGTTACAGATATCGTTTTAGTTCCCGGAAAAAAAGGGACAACGTTACAAATTTTTGACGAAAGTAATTATTCCTCTCAAATAATTATTTATAAATGATCTTAGCATCAATTAATCATTCTTGACTCAAATAATTTGCAAATAGTTATATGGTTTCAAGTTAATTACAATTTAATATTAATAATTAGTAAATAAATCTAGTTCAAAATCATTTTAAACAAGTGGTTCTCAGCGTGGGACATACGCCCCACAGGGAGGGGGGGTCATTTTTTTGGTGGGGGTGCAATTGAGACAAAAGAAGTTGATTTTTATTTTTTTAATTATTTTCTGTCTTTTGTTTATTTCATTTTTACTTTTCTTGTAGATGGCTTGTTTTTTTTAAGCTTGTTTAAACCGAGGTATTTTCATTTTAAGCTTCTTCAGCTCAAACGGAGGACAGCAGAATATTAAGAATGATTAGTTGGGGCAGGGCAAAAAATTTTTGTTGGTATCCCTGTTTTAAACAGATAAACACTTCATACTTAGTTGCAATATTAATGTTTTAAGAGTTAATGTATTAATAAAGTTCACAATCATTTTAAACAGATAAACACTTCATACTTAGTTGCAATATTAATGTTTTAAGAGTTAATGTATTAATAAAGTTCACAATCATTTTAAACAGATAAACACTTCATACTTAGTTGCAATATTAATGTTTTAAGAGTTAATGTATTAATAAAGTTTACAATCATTTTAAACAGATAAACACTTCATACTTAGTTGCAATATTAATGTTTTAAGAGTTAATGTATTAATAAAGTTCACAATCATTTTAGACTGGTAAATACTTCATATTTAGTTGCAATATCAATGTTTTAAGGGCCAATGTATTAATAAAGTTTACAATCCTTTTAAACAGGTAAACACTTCATACTTAGTTGCAATATTAATGTTTTAAGAGTTAATGTATTAATAAATTTCACAATCATTTTAAACTGGTAAACACTTTACACTTAATTGCAACATAAATGTTTTAAGGACTCATTTTTTGTTCGGGTGGGGGGTGGAGGTGGGCTGAAAATTACATAATTTGTTTTCTGCTCAAAGAAGAAAAAAGATTTTCACATTGCAACAAAGTGAATTAAGCCTGAAGAATTTTTCTTAGATTTGAACCAATTTAATTGGTGCCACCTTCTGAGGATGAATTTATGGCCAACGTCTGGTTCTCTTCAAGAATATTGTCAAGGTAGGCAGAAAAATGGACTCTTCTAGAAATAAAAAAGAAAAAAAGAAAGAAAAGATTATTGATTTATAAATTAGTTTATCTTTCATCTTATTTATGTTCTTGTTTTATCATAAAGCTCAGATCATTTTTATATTATTATCTTAACTATTTGCCTACTTTAACCCGTTCACAGCTGCTCTCCCACCATTGCAATCCTACCATAAACCACTGATGGTTAGTTCATTATAATTAGGCAGAAGGATTCAGATTACAATAATAATAGGATTTTATTTTAATAGAATGAGTTCTAATGTGACTATATAGTGAACTTTGAAATATCCTATCATAACATAACTAAAGTTAACTCTTTGCCTACTTAAAACCACTTACAGTGGCTCTCCCACCAAAGTACAAAAACTGATGGTTAGTTCATTATAATAGAGCAGAAGGATTCAGATTACAATAATAATAGGACTTTATTTGAATAGAATGAGTTCTAAGGTGAATAGATAGTGAACTTTGAAATATCCCATCATACAGATAAATACCAAGAAAATTTGGTACATCCGCGGGAGGGGGGGATTTGGTCGGCAAAGAGTTAAAAGATGCAGCATAGACCAGAAACAAATTTTGTAACTAACTAAATTGGTAAATTTTTATTCATTCATTTTGTATGTGTACAAAAACCATCACTTGTTGTGCAGCGGAACTTACACGCCTTGGTGTGCAGCGGAACTTACACGCCTTGGTTGTGCAGCGGAACTTACACAACTTGGTGTGCAGCGGAACTTACATGATATACTTCTAATATAGCACCCATATTATATGTATATATAAAGTTAGGATAGCACATACACACACACACACACACACACACACATATGCACACACATACATACACACTCACACATAAGGGTTGGCTGAAAAGTTAACATAATATCATATCTGTTGTTGATGACAATACCTGCTATTGCCGTGGAGGACTAGGAGAAGCAAGCTTGTAATAGACCTGGGTGGAGAACCACCATCTACCTGTTTGTGGAAGAATTTGAGCCCAAATGAATTAAACACCAAAAATTGAAGTGGGCTATTAGAAAGGGTAATTTTCAACCCAGCAACATTCAAAGTGGAGAAGTTCCAACATGTAGTTTATGTGGAAGAGTATGTCTCTCCAGGGCTGGCCTGGTGAGTCATCTGAGAAAACACAAGGATAGTGTCAAATGCTACTGGCACTCAAGTATGATGATAAAAAAACAAAAAGAAAAAAACAGGAAATGGTCTTACTCGAACACGAGTTGACAGCCATTATTATGTTGATGACATTTTTGCCCAATGGGATCCAAATATTGCAACACCAATGGAAGAAGTGTGTGGACCACAAGGGGGACTATGTTGAAAAATAAACCTCATTTGGTCACATTCCATGAGGAATCAATGATCAGTCAATGAACTTTTCAACAAATCCTCATGTATATATATATATATATATATATATATATATATATATATATATATATATATTTGTTATAGAGTATAATACATTTAAGATGCAATTGTTATCATAGGTTTCAAAGCAGCATGTTAATCACTTATCATCAAGAAAACGTGCCCATGAAAAAAATCCAGCAAATATCAATTCATTTATTTATATATATATGATGATAAGTTGTAAACACGGTTTGTTTTGAATGGCTTTTTGCCGATAATTTTAGGGAGAATAAGTGCTTAATTGGAGTCGTACCTAATTTTGAACATTATATATATATATATATATATATATATATATATATGTGTGTGTGTGTGTGTGTGTCTGTGTGTGTGTGAGCATATGTATGAGCCGTTCTTGATTATTCCACTGAAGATTTTGTTTTTTAGTCCTTGTCAAGTAACCAAATAATGTTTCATTTTCTTTTTACTTCCTCTTTCTCTCGTCTCAGGTTGCAGTGCTTAATTTGTTCATCATTTGTTGATGAACAAATTAAGCAAATTATTTTTGTTGATAAATTAACAAATTTATTTTCAATTATCCAAAACTAAAAAATAATATATATATATATATATATATATATATATATATATATATATATACTGTTGGATTGATTTCCTCATTTTACTTATGACTATATATGCTCCCGATCCCCCTGGGATTGAGCATTCTGGAGGGGATTTCACTGATGACTGCGAACTAAAGCATAAACGCAATACTCTCTTACAATAGGGAAGGAGCACTCTATGGCGGCCTTTACATACATACAGATGTGTATATTAAAACAGTTAAAATCCCCTTCACATTTTGTGGGTGATAATAGCCAAGCGGTTAAGCTGTCCGACTGCTGCTGAAATGATCGAGTTCTATCCCAGCTGTAGGTAGCTCACAAAATGTCTAGCCACACTGAAGAAACTTGATAAGTCGAAAAACATGTCTGTGGATGATAATACATATATATATATATATATATATATATATATATATATATAAAAGTAAAGTAAAATTGTCGGGGTGGCCTAATGTCGGTATCAGCCAAACAGTGCGGGAGTCTATCCCCTTTTCACATGCGCTAGATCAAGGAGATTGTATTTTAGCATCTGAGATGGAGCACCACACCTACCATCAGCTCCTTACTTTACCGCACAGCGAGGACCAGTATCAAACTAGGAACCTTGTGGTTTCTAGCTGAACGCTCTACCAACAGAGCTAACATATATATATATATATATATATATATATATATATATATAAAGCATGTTGGTAAATCCTTGCGGTGAGAAAAAAAACAGCAAATAATTTGATTGTAAAATATACTACCAAATATCAACCGGGGGAGAAAAAAATTTTGAAAAAAAAGAAAAGACCAAGATGGTCGTACCAACAAAAAATTCTATTGGTACAGTATTTGGCCAAAAGGAAAAACCAATTTATATGTATATATATGTATATAAGATATATATATATTCATATAACCGCTAGGAGAATAGCTAATAAGTAAAATGCTCAATACCTAAGTAGAGCAAATAATAAAGATAAATCTAATGAGTCAGACGAACTTACTATTAGTTCGCTAATGCTCTTCAGGGCTAAGATCTGACTCTTAGCCCTGAAGAGCATTAAGCGAAACTAATAGTAGGTTCGTCTGACTCATTAGATTTATCTTTATATATATATATAATATATATATATATATATATATATATATATATTTGCTACTATAATAGCATTTGATAGAAAATGTTATCTCCGCAAAGTCAGATACATTAATGAAATAGTTTAGAATGAAATTCTGATGGTTGTAAATAATTCTTCTTTTTTTTTACTGACCCTTTTCCGGCATTTTCCATGATTTGAGGAATGAGAAATCTCCATTGTCTAATGGGAGTCTTATTTCCCAAAGCATTCAAGAAGAGTTTCTCCCAATTTTGGATTCTTCTTTCTTTTGACAATTTCTCAGTCTGCAGAAAGAGAGAAAGAGAGAGAGAAAAGAAAAGAAAAAGAAAAAGGAATAAGTAAAAAAAAAAAGTTCTGTAAATAAAATTCCATTTTTAGTTTTAGAAGAAAAAACACCTTTTTTTTCCTTTCATTTCTCTTTCTAAGAAAAACCAGTAGATTCCCTTTGTCTTCAAACACACCCACATAAAAAAACGGTTATTTCCTATAAGTTTAACATGAACAAAGGGGAACCACTCTTGACTGATAAATTATTTATTTATTTTCCCATCAAACTAACCCTAAACCCTAACCCTAGTAGTAGTGTCTCATCCCTGTTAAGTCTAAGTTTGAATGGCCAAGAGATTATCTTGGGGGTCTGAAGTGGGTCCTTTCTCTGCACATGCTCGGAGGGTTCTTCCAGTATGAAGGGAGTTTGTTATTTTTTTTTTTATCTTAATTTTATTGTAATCCGCACATACTGCACCAGATTTTCCAAACAGCACTCTTCAGGTTTTGTGTTAAAAGTCTTTCTTTCTCTTAGATTGGTTTCCTTACTGTTATGGTAATTTACCATGCGTGCATGAACTCTTCCATCTATGAATAGCAGCAGGTTCTGCACTTAAGTGAGAGTTAATATTTCAGCAGATAGCTGATAAGACAGCCTTGCGTGTAACCGACTCATTGGTATATATTTCTACTACTGTTCTTTGTTAATATATTTCTTTAACTCATTTCCTCTCTTGTGTCTTTATTCTGACCCCTAACCAGGCCACAACACTTACCAAGACTAGAGAGCCAATTCTGTCCGACTTATTTACCCATGGTTGTGGGAGAAGAGAGTATTTTATGCCTTTTTCTATGGCACTAAGATAATGAAATTTATTGTGTACAGTGCTCAGGTGCACCACAACTCATCAAAGTCTCATGTCAAGTACACAGAATAATGTATTAGTGTCAGGAACATGAACAGTTTACGGTAGTAATATGCATGTATGTGTGTGCGTGTGTGCATATGTATGTGGAGAGTGGCATCAGGTATAGTGTCAGCGGACTACAGGAAGCATGGAGGCTTTGAAAGACTCAGTGCTTCAGCAGCCTACAACAGACGCTGACAGTTTATTCCTTGTCTCCGCAACTCTGAGTGTGAAAAAATGTTTCCGAAAGTCATGTGAGAAGTGCTGTTTTCTGACTTTGTAGGCATGCCCACGTGTGTTAGAAAGATGGAGATCAAAAAGGTGATCAAGGTTGCTGTTGTTAAGATGATTAATGAATAAATGAATTGAATAAATGATTCATTCAAGTTTCCTTGAAGGTTACAGATTTTAATAAAAGACGACTAAAGAAGGACAGAAGGTAGGCATTTACCCAACCAGTTCATCACATGTAGGATGCGACACAAGATCACAAGTATGGGGCATCCTGCAAGTTCAAACTCACTATTCAGTAGTAATGGATCTGTGAGACTAGTCTGCTTTTGTTTGTTTGTATGTTTATTGATTTTAACGGCATATCAACCGTCTGGGGTTATGCCATGCCTAACGGTTAGGAAGTAATACATATTGTGTATCTATATTTATACTTTTTAGTAATTGGTTTTAACAATGTGTTAGCATTATTGGGGATCATGTTGTATGGTATTGATTTGTTTCATGTCTATATTCTATGGTATAATTTTATTTCCCTCAAAAAAGAGAGAATATCCTCCATGTTGACATTTTCAAACAGATCTTTCATATTGTCTGCTAATGATTAAATCCCGATGGGATGTCCGAAGAAGGCCAGGGAACTTATTTGTATTATGTAGGAATATTTGCTGAGTTCTAATATTTGTATTAAGAATAGTTATTTGAAGCTATAATTGTTTACTAAGAATCATTGATATTATTTACTACTTGAAACCATACAACTGTTTTCAAATAAATTATTATTAAATATAAATAGTTACTAGAAAACAAATTTGTCAATAAATTATTATTACTAACAAGAATATGCACCCTCCTGGTGTAAGTATTTAACTATTAATGTAATGAAATATATTAAATTAGAAAGACCAATGAAATTAAATAAGAACTCATATAAAAAGATTACACTTATTTTATTTATATTGTAATTGCTTCATATATAAAATCATTCATAGGATTGATTTTAATACATTAGAGAATAACACAATATTAGAGATCAATAACACCAAGTAATTATTTATTAAAACTAGTATGCAAATTAACCACACTATATATCATATAAACCTTTATTTCTTAGTGATATATAATACATATTGCAGAATTTTAAACGAACTAATAACACGGCCTATTTTGAGGCGAATCTAACTCAGATTTTCATTGAGACATCATTAATGAATAAGATTTTTTCTATGTATTAATTAATGTTTGACTATAAATTAAATGCTCATTGATAGATTTACGCAATTCCTGAGGATATTGTGACATAAGCAGTGATGTAGTTTCGATTTCAGAGACACCGAATCTCCATTATAATAAGAGACTTGATAGGAATACTTGAAACCATACAACTGTGCAAATCATTTGTATCATATAAGAATGATTGATGTCTGATAACTGTGTACAAACAAATGATTATAAACAAATTAAAAAAAGAAAATCTTAATTGAAAATATAGTTATGATTGCTATCAAAAATATATAAATTAATCAATTTCGACATTGAATAACCCATGAGGAGTTGATATGCCGTTAAACAAATAACAAAACAATAAACCATACAAGATTATGGTATATCTAACATTTAATACATGACAAGTAAATCCCGTGATCCAGGGGAAATAACTCATGCAGAAGTTATACAGAGTTATTTCCCCTTAGATTAAGAAAGTAACAAATATCACAAAAATTTGTTTTGTAAAATACAAAAATTATTGTACATGATTTATAAAATAAAAAGGCGGTTTTCCTCTTTTGTTTTTAAACAGTTGAAAAAATAGGGTAATCTGAATATTAGCTACATAAATGAGAGTAACCTCCCCTGGTATGTTTCACTTTGAGGAAGCCGTTTTTCTGGTTGGCCATTTTCATTTCACCGTAAATCTGCATGTTTTAACTCGAAAATATCATAAAATGTGTTCTTAATAACAATTAAGTTCATTTCAAATAATGCACAAGCACAATTAAGAACACATTTTATGATATTTTTGTGTTGAAAATAGCTGACCAGAACAAACGGCTTCCTCAAAGTGAAACATACCAGGGAAGGTTACTCTCATTTATGTAGCTAATGTTCAGATTACCAAAAATAGATAATTTTTGTAAGATTAAAATTTTAACCTTTGTATAATTCTTACTTTGTATAACACCTAGCTAATTGGCGCAGAGCAATATCAAGTTGTCTGGATTTCTTTTCATATGAACTTTGCAGTTTATGAAGCGCCATTGTTTTATCTTCTTTTGATGATGAAAGTTGTACATAATTAACAACTTCATTCAACGGTTCTTCAAGATCAGAAATGCTGAAAAGATTTTAAATTAAAAAAGAATTCAAATTTAAATTCAATCCTGAAACTCATACATTCTTTAAATTTTGATCAAGAAATTGCAAAATTCATTCAATTTTCATAATATACTAGCAGAGCTACCCGGTGTTGCCCAGAATTTACACAAACAACTCTATATTTATTAATAGATTAATAAAATTTCTTTTTTTATGTTTTTTATTGTTATATTTTATTCTCTATATATTCTTGTTTTAAGTCATTTATTTTTATTATTATTCTTTGTATTTTTGTCTTATTTGCTTTTTATTATGTTTTTTCGTTTATTAATTTGTTTTACTTTTTAATCATTTTTTGGACCAAGTCACCTTTAAGCACCCCAGGGATTCAGAAGGACATGTTTCGGTTTGCACCGTCAACATTTGGTTGTTGTTAACAGACAATTTTTAGATGCATTTTTTTTTTTAATTATGAAACTAACTGCTAACCCTAACCCTAACCCCTAACCCTAGCAAAATCTATTTTTAAATAAATACTTTTTAATATTAACTATCCATAGAGGCACATGGAAAATAAATAAACATGTCTTTCGTTTTAAGTTTTATTTAAAATAGCTATATATTTTTTTTTTTAATCAAAAGCTATTTTATCAGATTAGAAATTAAAAATTAATATTTTTTCCTAATTTGAAAAAAAAACTTCTGATTAATAAGCAAAACTTCTGATTTATTAAAAGTAATGCTCTGGTGCGAGAGCGGCAATTGAGCGTGATTTAGGATTGTTCCATAAAACTGTTAACAATTCCCGTGTAAACTTGTTTTTTGTTTAAAGTTTTTGTAAATAAAAAAAATTGTTTTTATTTAAAAAAAAACCTAAAAACTATTGAAATAAACAAAGAAAATGCATCTAAAAATCGTCTGGTAAAAAAAAAAAAAAAACAGATTTTGACGGTGTAAATGAAAAACATGTCCTTCTTAATCCAGGTCGCCCCTGGGGTGCTTAAAGGTATCTTGGTCCCATTTTTTAAACTAATTTTTCAATATATCATTTATTTACACTCTTATATTTTTTGTTTACCTTTCTTATGGAAAATGAACGGTTAAAACATTTTTCACCTTTCACTGGATTTTATTTATTAAACTTTGGTCTTTGCTGGTCTCCAGCAATTTTCCTTTATAAAAGGATGTGGGTTAATTCCTGTAAGTCTAACATGATCAAAGGGGAACAGCTCTTGACTGATAAATTATTTTTTTTTTTTATTGATCTACTAGGAAAAAAGAAGACGGGGTTAGGGTTAGAGTTTAGGGTTAAGGTTTAGGGTTAGTTTAATGGGAAAATAAATAATTTATCACTCAAGAGTTGTCCCCCTTTGATCATGTTAGACTTATAGGAAATAACTAAAGGATGTGTGCTCAGTCTTTGTACAAACAAACATACAGAATCTTTCTTATATATATTAGCAAATATATATATATAATAATGTAAAACAATTTTATTAATAATTGAGGTTTAGATAAGATAAAATCATGGAAAATTAGACATAAACAATTAAGCAAATTGTGACTTGATAGCAATATAGTTTCAGTTACAGACAGATAAACACACAATCTCCATTATAATAATAATAATATATATATATATATATATATATATATATATATATATATATATATATATAACTTTCAAAAAAAAAAAAAGTTAATAAACTGTCATTCTGTAATAAATTTATTTTAACCAAAAGCTCAACTGGCTTTTTAAAATTTTTATAAAATTTTTAAAAAATGTTAAAAATTTAATAAAAATTTAAAAAAATTTTTTTTTTTTAATTTTTAAAAGCCTTTTGAGCTTTTGGGCTCTCTTTAGGGATTTATAAAAATCCTTGTATGAATATATGTTTGCACCTACAGGAGCATACAGTATGATTATATAGTGAGATTTTGAGGACCTAGGTGGAATCATCCCTTACTACCATTCATTTGGATACCTTACATATATATTTATCTATCTATCTATCTATCTATCTATCTATATATATATATATATATATATATGTATATAAATAAAGTCGTCGGGGTGGTCTAATGTCGGTATCAGCCAGACAGTGAGGGAGTCTATCCCCTTTTCACTAGCCCTAGACTAAGGAGATTGTTTTTGCATCTGAGATGGAGCACCACACCTACCAACAGCTTCTCACTTTACTGCACAGATCCCTGTGCTACTCATGCGCTGAGTTTGTGAGGGCCGGTATTGTACCAGGAACGTTGTGGTTCCTTGGCAGATGCTCTACCAACTGAGCTAAATCAGCCCCAAGTAAAATTTTATAGTCAGATAACCTACTCGAGTTTCACCATTAGGATCATCAGGGTCAACTGCAATGAATTAATCGAATTGATCTATTAAGAACAAAAGCGGAAGTAAACAAAAGCATTGTGCCTTTGTTTACTTCCATTTTTGTTCTTAATTAAATATTAGTTTATTTCTTTCCTATGTGTATATTAACATTTTGTTGCCTTCTCTAGACTATACAACTGTGATTCAGCTTGTGTAGTATAAAGAATATATCAAAGGTTGTCTCCCTTGGTCTATGTGCCTCTCTTCAAACCAACTAATTTACATGCCAGCAAAATTGAAGATAAGATTCCTTCGTCTTTGGATCCAGCATCTCTTGGGGACGGACATAAGAAAACGTTGCTCCCTAATTCAGCAGATATGGGAAAGGGGCCGTTGTAAGTGCTATAACTCACCAACCTTGACAAAGACTTCAGTTAAGTGGAATGGACCGTTAGGCACCCCTTTTGCGATCTCGTTTCATAAGGACATTTTTTTCATTTACACCGTCAAAATCCGGTTGTTTGTTATGAGTTAGGGTTAGGGGTTAGGGTTAGAATTTTTTTTAAACTCTAAAAATTGTCTGTTAACAAACAACCGAATTTTGAGGGTGTAAATGAAAAAAACGTCCTTATGAAACGAGATCGCAAAAGGGGTGCCTAAAGGTCCAGTGGAATTGTATTTTTATATTTATATAATTATCATTCCCGCAACAAAACCTTCACTTACAATTCACAAGTATTTGAAATGCAATTTCTTTTTTGTGTAATGTATTAATACATGTTATTTGAAATTCTATGTTGTGTTCATGTGTTTTCTGCTTTTAACTCCTGTCTGTTCAACACTCGCGGTGTGAATCAGCATAGTAGCTGTATTTGAAAGAAGCACTTGATCATCTGCCTAGTCTGCATCTGTGATAGTTTCTTCAATATAGCACTGGCTTCTTGCCTTTTTTAACATGAAGCCTTTTTCCTTCATGAGATCTAATGATGTTTGTAGTACGTAATCTAAGTGTATTATGAATATAAATATTGCTAATGTATCTCCTTGTAGGACTCCAGCGACAATATCAAAGGAAACAATTATAACTTCAAGTAATTCTTATTACCAATAATGTACAGTTATATAGTATCAAGTATTCCTATCAATTCTGAGAACAATGCATCAGAAATGGATGGATAACGGATGTATTTCCTATCGAAGTTGGATGCTGAGGATTTATTACCAACTCAACCTTGGCATTTTTTGATAAATTTGGACTTTCTCCACCAGACAAGAGGAAATACATCAAAAAGATCCAGGGTAAAGCTCTAACCGCATCAGCGTCGATATAGCAATCCTACAATGTGACATCAAACCGATAAAGTCTGGTGGTGTCATGAGATACTGCTGGGGCGCTCCGGGTTAGTGGTAATGATGCTTCAGCCTCGAAACCATGCCTGAACCCAGAGTCATCATCTGATGAAGGCTTTGTTGGCTGCAATGCTACTGTGTAAATAGCAGTCATTGTATGAAGATTATTCAAATACAAATAATTCTTAAACAGATCTATATGACCCATAGATGGAACCATTACAAATACTAACGCTTCAAATCAGTGTGAAGCTGTGAGTAATTGTAATTAAGGGGTGTTTCACGCTTCATCCGATTTCCAGAATTGGAACCTCACCAACCAGATTGGATAATGTGTTTGTATCTAGTTTATATTCATCTTATTTTTGTTCCTGTTTTATCATAAAGCTCATATCATTTTTATATTATTATCTTAACTGTTTGCCTACTTTAAACCGTTCACAGCGGCTCTCCTACCATTGCAGTCCTGACATAAACCGCTGATGGTTAGTTCATTATAATTAAGCAGAAGGACTCAGATTACAATAATAATAGGATTTTATTTTAATAGAATGAGTTCTAATGTGACTATATAGTGAACTTTGAAATATCCTATCATAACATAACTAAAGTTTACCTTTTGCCTACTTAAAACCACTTACAGTGGCTCTCCCACCAAAGTACAACAACTGATGGTTAGTTCATTATAATAGAGCAGAAGGATTCAGATTACAATAATGATAGGACTTTATTTGAATAGAATGAGTTCTGAGGTGAATAGATTGTGAACTTTGAAATGTTCTATCATACAGGTAAAAGATACCAAGGAAATTTGGTACAACCATGGGGGAAATTTGGTACAACCATGAGGGAAATTTGGTAGGCAAAGAGTTAAAGTCCCAGAGAATTGTGTATCTTATTTTCTAGGACAGATTTTGGTTTGGTTAAGTTTTTAATGGCATACCAACTCCTTATGGGTTATTTAATCCCAAAGCTTGTTTAAAATCATAAATATATTTTCAATGGTTCATTGCACTTTTTATTTTTCTTATCATTTGTTTGAACACAGTTAAAGTTTTAAGTATTCCTATCTGTTGGCTGGTTCTTTAGAATACACTAACTGCACCTCTGCAGAGGGGTAAGACCCTCCCCCCAATGGGGCCACCTATTGGTCATGGGTGGCGATCTGTGATGCTTAAGGATGGAACCAATGTGGTTGAGCAGTCCATGACATGCAATACTCCACTTTGGTCCTTACTTAGGCTAGACAGGCGGTCATGTCAAGCCCTAGCACCTATATGATTGCCCAACCTTATTGGCCTTATGGTAAGTGCCAACCCTTTTTATCATATATGTGCTGAAAGGCTGGTTCTTTAGAATACACCGACTGCACCTCAGCAGAGAGGTAAGACCCTCCCCCAAATAGAGCCGCCTGTTGGCCGTGGGTGGCGACTTGTGATGCTTAAGGATGCTTAAGGATGGAGCCAAGGTGGTTGAGCAGTCCATGACATGCAATACTCCACTTTGGTGCTTACTTAGGCTAGACAGACGGTCTGATCAATTGGCTGGTCACATCAAGCCCTAACATCTATATGATTGTCCCAACCTTATTGGCCTTATGGTAAGTGCCAACTCTTTTTATCATATATGTGCTTAAAGGCAATTGTTACAATTCATGAGAGGTTATGAATTGTGAACAGACCTGTAAGTTGAAATATTTGAATTAGGGTCCATTAACTTTAAAATCAAGGAGTGCCCATGTGTTGTATACTTCTTCTATTCTTCTTCTTCTGTTCTTCTACTAGCGTCTTTTCCATCTTACGTCTTCTTCTAACATCTTGGGCTTCGTCTTGGTTACTTAGTCTTTGACTTTGGTCGCACTCAAGTCATTTCTTCTATATCAGTCTTGTTACCAAGACACTCATTAATCACAAGACTGTGTTAATTTTCTGAAGCTTTTATTTCCTTAACTAAACATTTCATGTAACTAACATAGCACGCGTATGCAGTGAGCTTCAGCTAAGGCAGAAAGACCTTATCTGCCTGACGTCCAACTGAAACTGAGGACCAAACCAGGTCCTACGTGACTTCACGTAATTTGGCAGGCTTTCTGTACTATTCCATGGAAAGTCCCACCCGTGATATGAAAAGGGCCATCCCTTTAGAAATACAGGGGATTGACAATAATCTTATGCAACCGCATAGATTATGTAACACATGGAAAATTATTGGTGACTGTTAATAACACTTGACCTCTTAGATTCACGCGATTTGAGCAGACATGTGATATAGTTTAGTTATTTAAGCAGATGTGATCCAGCTTTCAGAGAGTGTAGACATGTTATCGGCTCTCCCCGGGTCCATTCTCTCCCTGGAATGGCCTAGATGAAAATAAAGCTTGATCAATCAAACCTAAGTCTTGTTTTAATTAATCTAATGAAGAAACAAGCTATGTCCAGCCCAGCCCAGCCCAACAAACAAAGAACAGAAGAAGAAAAACAGGAAGTAAAGTCAACCAGATAAAATGATGCACTAGACAAGAAGCGGTCAGCAAGAATCAGCAACAAGTAGAAAGGAAATATGCAAGTAAGACCACCATCTCTAAACAAATCTCTCTCTCTCTCTCTCTCTCTCTCTCTCTCTCTCTCTCTCTCTCTCTCTCTCTCTCTCTCTCTTCTCTCTCTCTCTCTCTTTCTCTCTCTCTCTCTCTCTCTCTCTCTTCTCTCTCTCTCTCTCTCTCTCTCTCTCTTTCTCTCTCTCTCTCTCTCTCTTCTGTCTGTCTCTCTCTCTCTATTATATACCAGAGTATGGCAGAAGAGTATATATGGTATACAACAAGGAAATAAGGAAGCGCGTGGTGTAATGGTTAAAGTCATGGGAAATGGACTCGTCGCCCCGAGTTCAAATCCTGGACGTGGTAATTGTATTTCACTTAGTGCTAATACCCTTGGGAAAGGTATGAATCCTACTCTCCCTCCAGCTATGGGTAAATAGTAGGGCAGACTGAGCTCTTTAACCTTGGTTAGGCAACCGGTCTAGGAGAAGGAAAACTCTGAAAACCTGTTGAACTCCGCTTAAGAAATTGACTTTGTGTCGTATCCTGCTCGTGCAGAGGGGTTGGTAAAATATATATATATATTATATATATATATATATAGTATACAACAAAATATGGTGTACCCCTTCATCACCATTGTTCCAAGGTCCACTCTGATTCAGAGTGGTAGTACCTGTTAGGGTTCCATTTATGGGTTAAATAGAAAAAAAATGAGTTCTAAAAAAATGTGTTTAAAAAAAATTCAGTTTTTTTTTTAAATTGAGTACCCATGAAGAATGAGTAGAGCAAACTTTTTCGGCATAAAATAGCCCAATAGGTTGACATGCCGTAACAACCCAAACAAACAACCAACCTATCCAATATTAATAATTTTTGAAGAGATCTATTTGATCCATAGATAGAATCTTAACAGGTATTACCACTCTGAGTCAAAGTGCACCTGGGAGTAATGGCTATGAACGGGTACTCCACACTCCTCAGAGTTCTAAAACCAAAGCTTTACCATTAGATGCAGTTTAGTGTCATACCCAAGACATCCCTTTTTGGGTGGTGTCTTACCCAATACAGTTTAGTGTATTCTAAGTCTTGGTTTAACTCAGTCGCTAGAGCATCCACATTAGAATCACAAGGTTCCAGATTCAATATCAGTCCCTGACAACTAAGCGCACAGCTTGGTAATCTGATCTGTGCAATAAAGCATATTGGAGCTGACGGTGACACTCCATCTCATCAAAAATAATCTCCCTGGCCTAGTACTAGCAAAAAAGGGGATAGACTCCCTCACTGTCCAGCTGATATCAATAATAGGCTACCCAACATACTTTACTTATTTTTAATGCCCGCTGACAAGGTGGGACAGATTCTGGTTTATAGCCTATATTAGTCAGTATGGTCAAATTTTAATCTCTTGCACAGTTCCCAGTGGATCACCTTTCCTACCTAATCATGCCTGCACTGGAAGTCCTCCTGTGCCAGTTTTCTGCAATCATGATCATATATCTAACCTTTTAATATTATTCCCAATTAACTTGATTTAATTTTAAATATCAGAAAACTGATAGTCGAATTATCTCCCCCTGCCGCTAGGGGGCAAATCGCCAAGATACGATGTTGGCGGCAAAATCAAACCCCACCACTTATCGGACAAGATCCGACCAGGACAGATGCGTTTCAACAGTACTCCAGACAACCAGTGAGTGGAAACTTTTTCTAGCGCAGCTTCACTCAACGAAACCGTTAATTACACCTCTCTCAAGATAAGTCCTGTAGCAAATACCAATAAATTTGCACCTATTTTTGTACCTTTATAATACAAGTGTTTAAATTCCATTGTGTTGTTTGTCTTCTTTCATCCAAAATAATTGCCAACCACCGGGAGATTTAAGAGCTCCCTACAACTCCTGTAGTTCCTCTTAAAAAACAATGAATATTTATTATGCCCGCTGACAAGGTGGGAGCGATCCTGGTTTATAGCCTATATTAGTCAGTATGGTCAAGTTTTAATCTCTTGCACAGTTCCCAGTGGATCACCTTTCCTACCAAATCATGCCTGCACTGGAAGTCCTCCTGTGCCAGTTTTCTGCAATCATAATCACATATCTAACCTTTTAGTATTATCCTTAATTAACTTGATTTAATTTAAAAACAATGAATATTTGTTATGCTTTGTTTTTGTTTTTATTAACAGCTACAAGCAATTAATTTTAATTAATACAATTTTTAATTAATAGAAGTTTTAATTAATAATCTCTGAACAACATTAACACAATGAAATCAGTAATGTTAATTGATAAATATTTGGATTTTTTTTTAATTCCATTCTGAAATAAAGAAAAAAGAAAAAGAATATTTCAATTATCATAAAAATAATTTCAAAAGAATTCTTTGAAGGAAAATGTTTCTAATTTTTCTAATTTCTGCATCTGTTGTCACATTATTTGCCAAATTAATAATAACAAAAAATATATATATATAAAGGAATTATCCCTTTATTTACATTTGGCGATGAAAGGGAGATAATTCACTAAAGAGGGGTTGTATAATTTTGAATGTTTAAAAACATTTTGAGCGTCTCAAAAAGTTAACGGATCAGCGTTCCGGCAGTTGGAAAAGAAAAATTGCCGGGTGAAGGACCGTCTGCGCGAATCTCGCATCTTTGAAATTAATGAAGAGGAATGAAACATAATATTCCGAAATGAGAAAAAGAAACAAAAAAAGATTATATATATATATATGAAGAATTGAAAACAAACAAACAAAAAACAAGGGACTGAAAACAGATAAGTAAAAGTTGAACTGTGTCTCTAAGAAAAATCTCTATTTCTCGCTATCTACATATACTGGACATTCTTCATTCTCCCGCTTCTTCTATTATTTTTGACTGAACAAAAAAAAGAAAAGATTATCTGTGAATAAATTGAATTATAAATTATAAAATATGTTTTTGTTTTTACATTATTCTTTCTGTCCAAATTCATATATATGTTTTCTCTCAATTATTGTTGATTTTCTCAGAAGAATTAAAATCCGGCGTATCACATGCTTAAGTAGACGAATGTAACACTGTCAACTGACTTGCTAAATACTCATAAGCATTTTCGAAACAAAACTTTAACTGTATTTTATTCCCAAATAGTGTTCGCATGCATTATTGATATAATGAATATGTAAATACCTTGGTACCCCCTCATTATAATCTGATTGGACAGTGTCATGTATAAATAGTCGACACTGTGTTGGTACAGACACCTATACCTATACCTAGTGTGTTTCGGCCACTGGACAGGTTGAGTTGGTTGATAGCGTCAATCCCAGGGGACCGTCCCTCCAGGCAATACCTGCCCCCTCGATTTAAAGGGGCAGGGCTGGGTTTATTGCCCAGTGCTTGAGGTGCCCCCCTTGAGGGGGAATGCCAATGGAATCGACGCAATTTTTCTTCCTACCACCCATGAGTCTTGGCTTGTGAGTGGGCCCACGTAAAAAAACCTTGTGCCGTATCGTGTACAAGTTGGGTACATGTAAATAACCATATACCTATACCTATACCTAAGCCTACAACCTAAGCTTATTCGCCAGACTACCCAACGACAGCTCGGAAGATGAATTGCTATTTGACATACCAATTACTACTGCGATAATATAGCAAATACCAACTTCAGAATATATCCCTTAAACCCGGATATATCAATTATATTGCACTATCTTGGTGGAAGTGCTCTAGTTCATTGTAAGAGCACTCAACTGCTTTGGTATTTTGAGCTGAAGTATTCCGAGGAAAGCCATAACAGAATATCACTCTTTCTGAGAATGAGTTGCTCAAATTGTTTCTAGAAATGGTTCAAGGTCTTTTCTAAGTTCTCTCTGTTCAAATTGCTTTTGAAGAGTTTTATTAACATTCATCACAAGTTTAAACTGCACCCAAAATCAAACTCAAATATGTTTTTAAGTTGCATTGCATTGTGGGACAAGTATAAAGACACAATCTTGAAAAATGTTTGTTTAATGAAATATCAACTCTTGTGGGCTATTTA
Source organism: Doryteuthis pealeii (assembly GCA_023376005.1). Classification (NCBI taxonomy): domain Eukaryota; kingdom Metazoa; phylum Mollusca; class Cephalopoda; order Myopsida; family Loliginidae; genus Doryteuthis; species Doryteuthis pealeii. Next base: position 25,749,666 of record CM042155.1, on the reverse strand, counting down.
TGCCAAATATTCTTTTTTTTTTTTCATTGTATATAGGATTTTTAAGTGAATAATTTGTAAGTAAATATTTCAATCTTATCAACAGCAATTTTGAGCACCTTTTTGATTTTCATGTTTCTAAAACACGTGGGCATGACTACAAAGTCAGAAAACAGCATAGCTCACATGATTTTCGGAAACATTTTTTGGTTATTTCCTATAAGTCTAACATAAACAAAGGGGAACCACTCTTGACTGATAAATTATTTATTCATTTTCCCATTAAACTAACCCTAAACCCTAACCCTAAACCCTAACCTTAACTCTAAACCCTAACCCTAACCCTAACCCCATCTTCTTTTTTCCTAGTAGATCAATAAATAAATAAATAATTTATCAGTCATGGGTGGTTCCCCTTTGTTTATGTTAGACTTATAGGAAATAACCTAAAAAGGTGTGTGAAGACTTAGGTATGGACAGACAGATATAAAGACAATGAGATAGTCCAAGTAAGAAAATGACAAGAAAAAAAGAGAGAGGGGGAGGGGGTAGATGAATGCACATGTAAATGAGATAAACAGCAAGAAAACAATTTAACCTTGTAAGATTTTCTTTTGTTTAAATGTTTTGTTTGTTTTTTTTATGATGAATTTCTTTTTCTTAATCAAAAGCTTTTTGTCTTTTGTCAAAGAAAATGACAAAAACAGAAACTAAAATGGCTTCCCATCACAACATATGGACAACACTTGTTTCTAATTAGTCAAACAAATGTATACATATATGAATGTGCATATATATATATATATATATTATATATATATATATATATATGGAATGATAATCAGACATTGTTGAACAGACACACATACACATAAACAAACACACACACACAAACACACACATACAAATGCACACACACACACATACACACACAATTTGGAAGATACAAGACACAAAACAAAATGGACGGTCACTAGCAACAGATTCAGTTTCAGAAATCTTCTGTAGAAGAGATTTTATCTTGAAATATTAAGAATAAAAAATTACAGGTTAACAAACAACACCATAGTTACCTTATTTTTCTTTACATTTGCATTGTGATAGCCTTCAAAACCAACCACCAAACCAATATATATATATATGTACATATTCATATATATGCACATGCATATATATATATATATATATATTTTCTCACTATACTACAATATATGATATATATATTTATTATATATTTTATATATGATGAGTGATGGACGAATCCCGAAGGACATCCTCTATGCAGAGCTTTTGTCTGGTAAGAGACAGATTGGTCGCCCCCAGCTGTGATATAAGGATGTCTGCAAGAATGATCTCAGGTGCTTTGGCATTACCCCTTCCAGCCGGGAAAATTTGGCTCAGGACCACTCTCAGTGACGGCAGGCTCTCTGTAGCAGACTGTTCATGTCTGAAGTCACCCTGGCACAACACCTTGAAGCCAAAAGGTCCAGAAGAAAGCGGCAGCAACAAAGCACCGGCACATCAACATCTGCAGGGACAGCCTTGACACGCAACATCTGTGGTTGAGGCAGTTTTTTGAACATTGGACTTTACAGTCACAAGTGGCACTGTAACTTCAAAGGCACAAGAATTATATAGTCTTCCGAGACTGCAATGCCAATATATATATATATATATATATATATATATATATATATGTAGTATAGTGAGAAATTTGAAAAAACACAGGTTTAAATAAAATGAGTGGTATGTTTAATAGCCGAGGCTGCAGTGTTTCGATCTGTTAAGTAGATCTTCTTCAGGGCTTTTGTTGATATAATGAAGAGTAAAAAATTTTTTGCAGACCTTTTTTTTGTATAGATTACTATATTCTCATTTTGTGTTTTATTACATTGATTTAGCCCAGTCATTAGAGCATCCAACTAGGAACCACAAGGTTCCAGGTTCAATACCGGCTCTCACCAACTAATACTTGAAACCAATAAACTGTGTGCAAATTGTTTGTATTTGATCGGAATACCACATAGCTAAATTATTTTTATCTTTAGCAATTTGAATAAAATAAGAAAAACTGATTTTGAAATTAAGTTTGGTTTGGTTTCTTTATTTAATGGCATATGAACCTTCTTGCCAAAGCCATCCTTGTAGAAGAACAGTAGTGGTACTATTTAACCCATAGCTGGGGGATGAGGGGGCTCATGCCTTTCCCCAAGTGTATTAATCTGAAAGTGAACATGATACTGTGACTGGAGTTGAAATTCACTCACTATGATGTTGCAGTCCAACACGTTAGCCATTACGCCATGGGGTCTCCCTCATGACATTAAGTAACCCAATAAGGTTTGACATGCTGTAAAAACCAATGAACCCAGCAGAGTGCCTGAATCTGTCAAGCAGTATCAATGTCTCTTTTGGAAAGAAACAGAACAGATTTGCATCGTTCATTGGAACGTCTTATCTGATGATAAGAGTCAATTTATAATGAACGCTGTTGAAATGTCTGGCAAAGTTAAAAATGTCTTTTCTTGATGAGGGGAGAGGATTTTCAACCAACATCCCCTACCGCCCCCACCCACAATTATATAATTTATTATCTTGCAGGGTATTTGATGCCCTTCAAAAAACACGCACACTGAAAAGATAGATTGACTTTGGGGCTAGATAATGTCACAGAGCACATACAACACTGCTAATTATTCACATTACTTAGAGACATGTGTTGAGCATCTGGAAGACGTTCACTTTACAAAGCTCAAATACATTTTTACTTACAACTTATACACTAAAGAAATATTGCAGAAACAAAACAAAAAAATAGCATTTGTTACTTATTACTATAGTTATTTGTATATAACACGAGGCGTGATCAAAAAGTATCAAGACTGAAGTTTCAATTTTAATATTAAAATGATTAATACGCATGTTCCTTAATTGTATAACATGAGGCAAGATCAAAAAGTATCGCGACTGAAGTTTCAATTTTAATTTTCAAATAATTAATACTTGTGTTTCTTAATTGTATAACACGAGGCATGATCAAAAAGTATCGAGACTGAAGTTTCAATTTTAATATTAAAATGATTAATCCTTGTGTTTCTTAATTGTATAACACGGGGCGTGATCAAAAAGTATCGAGACTGAAGGGGGATGGTCTTACCCTTCAGCAGAGGTGCAGTCGGTGTATTCTAAAGACCCAGCCAACAGATAGGAATACTTAAAACTTTAACTGTGTTCAAACAAATGATAAGAAAAATAAAAAGTGCAATGAACCATTGAAAATATATTTATGATTTTAAACAAGCTTTGGGATTAAATAACCCATAAGGAGTTGGCATGCCATTAAACAACTAAACTTAACTAAACCAAAATCTGTCCTAGAGAATAAGACACACAATTCTCTAGGACTTTAACTCTTTGCCTACCAAATTTCCCCCATGTTTGTACCAAATTTCCTGGGTATCTTTTACCTGTATGATAAAACATTTCAAAGTTCACAATCTATTCACCTCACAACTCATTCTATTTAAATAAAGTCCTATTATTATTGTAATCTGAATCCTTCTGCTTTATTATAATGAACTAACCATCAGTTTTTGTACTTTTTAGTGGGAGAGCCACTGTAAGTGGTTTTAAGTAGGCAAAGAGTTAACTTTAGTTATGTTATGATAGGATATTTCAAAGTTCACTATATAAAAATAATAATGAAATTTATTGTGTACAGTGCTCAATTGCACCACAACTTATCAAAGTCTCATGTCAAGTACATAGAATAATGTATTAGTGTCAGGAACATGAATAACATACAGTAATAATATACATGTATGTGTACAGTGCTCAGGTGCACACAACTTATCAAAGTCTCATGTCAAGTACATAGAATAATGTATTAGTGTCAGGAACATGAATAACATACAGTAATAATATACATGTATGTGTACAGTGCTCAGGACCACAACTTATCAAAGTCTCATGTCAAGTACATAGAATAATGTATTAGTGTCAGAATAACATACAGTATAATATACATGTATGTGTACAGTGCTCAGGTGCACCACAACTTATCAAAGTCTCATGTCAAGTACATAGAATAATGTATTAGTGTCAGGAACATGAATAACATACAGTAATAATATACATGTATGTGTACAGTGCTCAGGTGCACCACAACTTATCAAAGTCTCATGTCAAGTACATAGAATAATGTATTAGTGTCAGGAACATGAATAACATACAGTAATAATATACATGTATGTGTACAGTGCTCAGGTGCACCACAACTTATCAAAGTCTCATGTCAAGTACATAGAATAATGTATTAGTGTCAAGAACATGAACAGTTTACATATAATATAATATAGTCACATTAGAACTCATTCTATTAAAATAAAATCCTATTATTATTGTAATGTGAATCCAAATTTCCCCCATGGTTGTATCAAATTTGCCCAGGAGCCTTGGTGGAAGCATGAACAGCAAAAAGAGTATAAATCTTCCACTTTTTAATAAGGTGTTTACATATGATCATTTTTCAGACTAAAACAAGTACTTACCTCTGAAAAAGTCGTGACATAACAATATCAACTTTTACCAATGTTTCACTTGGTAAGGATTTTGGAAATACATTTTCTTTCAAATAACGCAACTGAAATAAAGAAAATAGATTTAAAAATCAAAATATTCACGCATTATTATACTCTTGTTCCTTAATCTTCTGACCATTACCATATTGCAACATGCTCTGGTTAAAAATGAGACTGTCGAAATTGTCAAAGATAAAATGCAAAAATTAAATAGTGATTATTTAGTGTCGCTAATCCGCCGAATTCTGTCATCACCTCAGCTGAATAATGGACCATTCCGTTTTTATTATGAAGAAAGAAAGGGAAGAAAAAGGATATGCTACACAAAAAATATAATAAGAAAGAAAGAAAAAGAGATAGAGAGTAGGGGAAAGGCAGGAGAAGGAAAACTCTCAATTCAAACCTGATAAACTCCTCTTAAGAAATTGACCTTGTGTCACAACCTGCTCCCGTGGAGGAGTTGGTGTGTATGTATGTGTATATATATATATATTTGTTTATCATGACAGATTACAGACAGGGAAAAACACAGAATAAAGCCTCTTTGTCCATTATTATATACAATTGTTACTTTTTTTTTGTTTTACAAAAAAAATTGTTAAAAATTCAAAATGTGGGATTTATAAATCCCATTTTCTCTATATGAAAGTGATGAACAGAAAAACCTTGACGGGGGAGGAAGATAAAAATAGACTTGACAAAAAGTTTAAAAAAAGATGTACTACAATTCATTCTAGAAAGTGTTGAGGAGGGTGGGTAAAAAAAGCCCTCACATGTATACAGTTGATACAATGCACTTAAAGTCTGAACAAAAGTCATTATCATTATTGTGTCTCTTAAAAGGTCAAATATTTTTGCTTTATTGTTTTTATTTTTGTTTTCTTAATTTTATAAATTTTAAACAAAAGAAAGAATATGTTGAAAAGTGGACTTTTTCTTTAAGGTGGATACACTGTAGCAAGTGTTAAAAAAAATGGACACGCTGTAACACATTGTAACAAAGTGGACACGCTATATAAAAAAGGTGTAACAGAGTGGACATGCTGTAAAAATAAGTGTAACAAAATGGACACTCTGTATCAAATTGTAATAACGTGGACACTGTAAAAAAGAGGACACTCTGTAAAAAAGTGCAACAAAGTGGACACGCTATAACAAAGTGGACACACTGTGGCAAGTGTGACAAAGTGAATAGATTTTGGTAAGTGTAACAAAGGGGACACACTGTAATAAAGAGTAACAAAGTGAACACACTGTAACAAAGTGGACACACTGTAAAAAAAAGTATAACAAAGTGGACACGCTGTAACAAAGTGGACATGCTGTAAAAAAGAGTAGCAAAGTGGACACGCTGTAACAAAGTGGACACACTGTAAAAAAGAGTAGAAAAGTGAACATGCTGTAACAAAGTGGACACACTGTAAAAAAGTGTAGCAAAGTGGACACACTGTAAAAAAGAGGAGCAAATTGGACACGCTGTAACAAAGTGGACACACTGTAAAAAAGAGGAGCAAAGTGGACACGCTGTAACAAAGTGGACATGCTGTAAAAAAGAGTAGCAAAGTTGACATGCTGTAACAAAGTGAACACATTGTAAAAAAAAAGTGTAACATAGTTAACAGACTGTAACACACTAGATGCAATATCAGAATTTTAAAACTGCAGTCGCAGTTTTCACCACTGAGCAGCACTTGCAAATAGTGAACATTTTTGTTTTTTGGCCTGACATGTACAACCCTGTCAAAATAAAGTGGGAAGGGGGAGGGGAGAAAAGAGAAACTGAACTTAAAAATTCTATCCTAAATGAAAATAACATGTCAACCTTTTGGAGACAATTACTTTTCCTGTGGAAACAAGTGCATTTCGTGTCACCCCCTACCCCCAGTTTTTTTCTATTTTTATACTGTGACCCAGACTCAGTCAAGTCTCCTCCCTAACACTGTCCTCATTAACCACAGTCCTTACTTGCACCACCCAGGATCACCCTAGGGAATCTAGATATTCTAAATGCACAATTGTACTCACAGATGCACACACACATATATACAAACTTTTGGGATGGAGTATAGAGACAAGCATATTAAGGCAGATATATATATATATATATATATATATATATATATTGAATTGAATTTATGCTGTCTGTGTTGTTATATCCACATTTTCCTCTATTCTCAACCACATTTTGTCAATTTTATTCAAATCATTCACTCCTCATATATATATATATATATATATATATATACATATATATATATATATATATATATGTATATAAAATAAAGGCTATATATATATATATAAATAAAGGCTATATATATATATATATATATATATAATATATATATAAATAAAGGCTATATATATATATATATATATATATATATAAGGATATATATATATATATAAAGGCTATATATATATATATATATGTGTGTGTGTGTGTGTGTGTCACACCAACATTTATCTATATTTACATGCACATTTATTTAATTAGAAACATATATATAGGGTTTCTATAAAAGAAATAGGAAGTTTCAAACTATCATAGAAATTGACACTTATAATAGAATTTTGTCGAGAAACACTTGGAAGTTTATTACTGCAACTTACAGTTGAATCATCACATTTTTTTAAATGCATCTTTGTAATCCTCCAGAAATCACAATGTGCAGTTTTTTTTATTCAGCTTACTTTGTTTATATATTATTATTTATTCATAATGGAGATTTAGTATTTATTTGTCAGTAACCGAAACTAGGTCACAATAACCAACATCGTTAATACATTGAATAAATAACAATTAATATTAATAAATGAAAGCTGTTCCTTATAATTCAACATTTGAATCCTTTCCATTTTAATAATGACAATTTAATTAAATAAACTATAAAAACTATTAAATTAATTTTAAAAATGGTATTATTACATTAAATGGAAAACATTATTTGTGAAATTTGTAATCAATTTAAAAAATTATTTTTTACTGTCGCCCTTTTAACTAATGAAATAACCTACGATTTTGTGTAAAATTCATGTGTAAAATATTCAAAGTAATTATTCAATTTACAATTAATAGATGTGCGCAACATTTTATTTGAGAACTAAGTTTCCATTTCCAATTGTTTTAAAAATTTTTAAACTCCTTTAATGAAATTTTATTTATTTTTGATATAAACCTTCTGACATTGAATTTTTAACCTAATTTTTACCCCAGGTAATATCTTATAAAATTATATTTTGACACCACCAGGGAGTTTTTTTGTTTTTGTTTTTTTTTGTTTTGATAGCGGAGATTCGATGTTTCTGTAATCAAAATTACATCACTGCTTATGTCACAATGCCCTCAGTAATTGCGTAAGTTTATCAAAGAGTATTTAATTTTAGTCAAAATCATTAATACATAGAATAGATTTTATTTATTAACAATGTCTCTATGAAAATCTGAGTTAGATTTGCCTAGTGCTAGTGAAAAGGGGATAGACTTCCTTTCTGTATGGCTGATACCGACATTAGGCTACCCCAACGACTTTATTAATCCAAGTAACATTCCATACTTACCTCATTTAAAGCACCTTTGGAATAGTCTATGGAATTGGTCAGACTATCACATGCCTTTTGGATATTACTCTTTGGTTTTTCTTCCTCGCTATTCATATTTTTATATAGTATTCTGAAATACACAAGAATTAATTATCAGTTTGATCATTCGCAAAGTGGTTGGTTGGTCGGTTGGTTGGTTGGTTGGTTGGTTGGTTGACGGAATTTTACGGCATGTCAAGCTTTGTTGGGTTATTTTATGCCGAAGACGTTTTGTTCTATTCATTCTTCATGGGTACTCAATTATTTTTAAACTCAATTTTTTAAACACACTTTTGCAACCTCATTTTTTCTATTTAACCCAGAGATGGAACCCTAACGATACTACCACTCCGGGACAGAGTGGACCTGGGAGTAATGGTGATGAAAGATTACACCACATTGCCCAAGCTCCAGAATTGGAACTTCACTATCAGATAGAGTTTAACATCATACTCAGGACACTAAGGCCCTCGGCCACTGTCTTCTAGCACATATATGATAAAAAGGGTTGGGGCTTGCCATAGGGGCAATAAAGTTGGGACAACCATATAGGTGCTAGGGCTTGACATGACCAGCCAATTGATCGGAGGGTGGGCTCTCCGACCTCCCCATCTAGCCTAAGTAAGGGTAAAAATGGATTGTTGCATGTCATGGACTGTTTAGCCATCAGGTGGCCCCACTGAGAGGGACTTACCACTTTACTCTCACTGAGAAACTAACATAAATAACGAGGAGGTAATCAAGATATACAAAGAGAGGGGGAAAGTGACAAGCAGAATATGAAGAGTTGGTGTATTCTAAAGCCCCAACCGACAGGGTTCAATATCCCTGGTTTAACGCTAGTTAAAAGGGGATAGACTCCCTTGCTGTCTGGCTGAGATTGACAATAGCCCACTCCACTGACTTTATTTACTTTACATAGGGTGTTTATGAAAAATTGATAACATTTCATAATGTAACATAATAAAGAGAGAAATGGAATGGAAAAGGCTAGGAATGTAAGAGTTACGTGTAGTTTAACATGGAAAGTTTTTTAGAATGAGTCAGCACAACGTGATATGGCATTTTCTTACTGGTCAAGTGACGTCACGTGGTGAAGTGTGGAAGAGTGAGAGTGAGAGGAGAGAGTATGGGGTCAGTTTGGAACGAAGCGGTGGCTGAGTCGGACGTAAGTCTGTCACCTAAGGCATTTTGACTTGGGGAAAAATAAAAAACATCTCATGAAGAAAAAATAAGTTTTTCTTGTGTTACTTACTAAAAACTATAAATGCCCCAAGGCAAGATATCCTCCAGTATCCCAAATTGGTTACAGACTCAAAACAATGCCAGACAACCGAACATCAGATCCAACTGCCAGGTTCGAACTTCTCCAAGTGGAAAAAAACAGAGGTAAGTATACAATGATTTTTATTATCGACACGTCATCACTCTATTCCAAATAAAAGCCGCTACACTACAATAATCTCATAATTTCCCCCAAGGGTATTAAGCCAAAAAGTGACTATAATAGTATAAATGACATTTGAACTCGCTTACTACAGCATTGCAGTCCAGCACATTAACCATTAAATCACGGGGAATCATTCTAATGTTTTAATGTTTGGTTATATTATAAAACTTTTTTTTTTTAAAGGATGACGGTCGCTGATTCCTACTACCGGAAACCAGCTGTACGCACAAGAAAGTAATCCCCAAACATCCCTTGCATTTATTTATGAGTGATACTATGCAAACCTATAATAGTCTAATATACACAGTGTGCTGCAGCAAAATTTGATATCATTTGAGATGTACACGGTGTTTCATGAAAAATTGATATAATTTTATAAGCTAATAACTTGACCAATTCTCATTCAAATGATAAAACGAAAATAAAATTAGAATCTAAAAAAAACTCCCGTGGGTCCTTCACCGGAAGAACCCTCCGCGCATGTCCGACAAAAAGGACTGTTCCCCGACCCCCAAAAGAATCTCTCGGTCATTTCGAGTCAGGCTTTAACTAGGTCTAGTCGCACCTACTAGCCAGGGGGGCGGTATTCCCTTGTTACAACCGACTATGACCAGGTCAATAAAGCCTAAATCATAAAATTCCCCTGCCTTTGTCTCTTTCCTTTCGTTCCTTAAATTCCTTCTTTTCAGCGCAACCACCAAAATGAGATGGGATAAAAAGCAACACCCAAAGAACACGCAACCAGAATATCCAGATACCTTTAAACCATCCTATATCCAAAACCACTTATACCCCATAATCTTAAATTCAACAGTATTTAAATTGTGTTGGTAATTTTCACGTTTAGTTGTTAAAATTCCTAGCAAATAAGGCAATTAGAGTAACCTCCCTTGACTTTCACTTTGAACTAAGCCGGGAGCTATTTTGAAAGTCTCCGTGCGAAACAAACAAATCTTAGAAACTTTTTCGAAAACAATACAACTGCATGCTTTAACACAAAAATATCCTAAAATGTGTTCTTAATAACAATTAAGTTCATTTCAGATAATTTTATGCTAGGAATTTAGCCAACTGACTTTCACTTTGAAACAAGACGGTGGCCATTTTGAATGTGTCCGTGCGAAATATACAAATCTTAGAATCGTTTCGAAAACAATACAACTACATGCTTTAACACAATAATATCATAAAATATGTTCTTAATAACAATTAAGTTCATTTCAGATAATGCGCACGTACAATTTTATGCTAGGAATTTTAACAACTAAAGGTGAAAATTACCATCGTGTTTAATGTTTAAACTCCTTTTTAAATGGTATTGACGGGAAAAGAAAAGACATTTCAATATTAAACATTGAATTTGGAATTGTTTTTATACAAACTCCAATAAGAATTAATCAAGTTATTAGATTACAAAATGATATTAATTTTTCTCATAACTCCCTGTACATCTCAAGTAATATCAAATCATTGAAATACCTTATATATTTTCAAGCCAATTTGGTTTGAAAAATTGTATAAGCAAGAAACTGTCAGTTATCAAGCGCCGTTGACTTCATGCCTTCGCTACCCTTAAATATACATGCTCTTTCAATGATATTGAGCCCTCTTCTTTACTTATAAATATAGCAAACTATATATATATATATATATATATATATATATTATATATATATATGATCCGGTGGCTAGAGGCTCTAACTGATGAAAAATCGATCGAGTTTTGATTCCGGCTTAAAGCAGCTTACAAACTCTAGCGACTACTGAAGAGATGTGATATGTCGAAACAGGATTGTATGTGGATGACTATATATATATATATATATATATATATATATAGTCATCACACACACACACACACACACACACATATATATATATATATATATATATATATATATTATATATATATAGCGTGGGATTGGTACTGTTTCAGCTTTTACTGGAACGGTGTGCCAAAGTGCAGTATTATTGGGGAGTGCTCAATATAAAAAATAGAGTTATTATATAATATAATAAAAATAAATATATAAAGGTTTTATATATTTAATGACATAGGAACAGTCACGACCATTTGGTTTCATGCATGCGTAACCGCAAACATTCGTCAGATGACGTTGGGGTTTTAAGTTAAAACCCCAACGTCACCTGACTAATGTTTGCGGTTACGCGTGCATGAAACCAAATGGTCGTGACTGTTACTATGTCATTAAATATATAAAATCTTTATATATTTATTTTATATTATATATATAATATATATATATATATATATATATATATATATATATATATAATTTCATACAAATGCTGAAAAAATATTTTTCTTTGGAGTTTTTCTTTTGGTTTGGTTTGGATTTTAAAAAATATTTTGGTTTGGACAGTTGTTAAGCTTTTACATTAACTAATATAAAATCATAATCAGGTTTTATTTAATTTCTTATACTCTCTACTTTTTGTATCATCAATCTAAATGTTGATACTCATCTTCCTTAATTGTACAACCATTATCATCTTGCAAAACCCTCTGGTTAAAAATGAGACCATCCAAATCATCCAAGATGAAATGCAAAAATTCTTATTTCTTATGTAAGGGCAGTCTCCCTTTTCTGAGGGTTTTGGTAAATCTCCTGTGTCTGGAGACCCTAGGGTGGTCACGTGACACAGGAACCCAAGGAGGGAACCCTCTTCTTCTGATGCGACTGAACAAGCCTGGACGTGCTCGTCACTTCTCCCCAGCAGACACCTATGGTGCATGCCAGACGCCACAGACACGACACTGCTCACAGTAAGTGGTTTCCACCTATTTTGTAAATGAACATTACTGTGTTGTTGGGACTCTTGTGACATTTTATAGTCTGGGGAACTTCGTTCCTCTATACATGTTATATTAAAGCTTTATAAACGTAACTAACGTGTTTGTCGTTTTTCCTAACCGAAGTGTTCAACATTGGGTATTTATCCTTTAGGTAACCCAATGTTTTATAAGAACCCGAGATAATACTCGGTGAACCTCTTATACTTATGAGTGTTGTCACCTCAGTTAAATAATGGACCATTCCGTTTTTATTATAAAGAAAGAAAGTGAAGAAAAGGGGCATGTTACACAGAAAAAATGCAAAAAGAAAGAAAGAGAGAAAGAAAAAAAGAGTAGGTGAAAAATAGAGGAATATTGCATGTGCAAGCGATAACGCTAATCTGTTTCACTCGAACATAATGAAAGAAAGAAAGAAAAAAAGATTATTATACCCTTTACATTTTGCAATATCTCTTAAGTAAACATATCAAAAGTTGTAATAATCAAATTATCATACTGTGGTATATCCACATGTCCTGCTAGTTAAAAATATTGTTGTTTTGAACTTTATTCAATGACTTAAAAATTGCCTTTCTTTCACCCAAGTTAAAAAATAAACATTCTTATTTAATTAATAGTTCACCTTCAGATCTCTAGAACAGGAGCCTCACTACCAGATGCAGTTTAGTGTCATAATTAAAATTTCACTAGTGCTAGACCAAGGAGATTGTTTTTGCATCTGAGGTGGAGCGCCACACCTACCATCAGCACCTTACTTTACCGCACAGATCTCTTGTGGTTTCAAGCCGAACGCTCTACCGACTGAGCTAACCCGGCCCTTGGATACACTGTAGCAAGTGTAAAAAAAAAAAAAAATGGACACATTGTATGCTGAGTCGGCGAGGGCCGGTATCGAACCAAGAACCTTGTGATTCCTAGGCAAGTAAAGTGCACATGAAAATAAATGTTTGATTTTATGAATTTTTTTTCATTGGGTCTTTTCTTTTTTTTTTTTTTTTTTTTTTTTTCTTGTATTTGTATTAATTTTGAATATTTTGACAATTCTTGCCAATGAATTTGTGCCTTAGGGAAGTCCCCCAACCCACCCAACCCCTTTTTTTTCACGTGCCACCAAGATTAAAAAAAGAATTATGTGAAAATATATTATGACATTTGATCTCTCTTCTATATCTCTTTACCTTTCATCGGGTCTCAACAAAAATAATTGAATCCATATGCTAATTTAATTCCCTTTTTCATATACACACACACTAATATATATATATATATATATATATATATATATATATATATATATATATATATGTGTGTGTGTGTGTGTGTGTGTGTGTGTGTGTGTGTGTGTGTGTGAAGAGTTACTTGAAACTATATAAGGCTCCTATATAGCCTTAAAGAAAGAAAGAAAAAAAATAGAAAAACGGTCTTAGTTTCTTCAGTTTTCTAGAAAAGAAAGGAACGACTTTTCCCGCGAAACGGGAAAGTGTAATATTCGCGGAGTTCCGTCCCGGCCTCCTGCCTCAAAAACCACTAGCCGGTGGCTGCTGAAAAAACAAACAAACACCAGCTACGATTGAAGTCCGTAGCCGAAGCGGTGTCACTTGAAAAAAAAAAAACAACCAACTTAGGGCATTTTTCCCGAAAACCCAACCCCAACGCTAACCCTAACCCCTAATCCTAACCCCCCCCCCTAGTTAAAATTAACAATTTTATTACAAAATTTATGGGTTCTGGCAAAAGTTTTTGTCATCGGAAAAGAACCAGATTGCTAGCACATATATGATAAAAGAGGTTGGGGGTTTGCCATAAGGGTAATAGAATTGGGACAATCATATAGGTGCTGGGGCTTGACGTGACCAGATGATTGGAGGGGGCCTCACCGACCGACTGTCAAGCCTAAGTACGGGCCAAAATGGAGTGTTGCATGTCATGGACAACTCAGCCACCAAGATTCCATCCTTAAGCATCACGGACGCTAAAAACGGTTAACCTCATTGGAGGGTAGGGGGCTTACCCGTCAACAGAGGAGCACTTGGTATATTCTAAAGCCCCAACTAACAGGGCTGGCCAATAAACGGTTTGTTAGTTGGTTTTATGGTATGTCAACCCCAAATACTGACTTCAGTCTATCCCTCACACAAGTAATTACATTATTTCATGTAACTAAAAAAATTTTTTTAAAATTGGACACTACGCCATCGTCTTTAGTAGACGGAATGATGCCAATAATGATAAACTTGTGTAAACAATTACAGCTTCAATTAACTATTCTTGAGACAAACAATTTGTATACAGTTATATGGTATCAAGTATTCCTATCTAATCTATACAATAATACTGGTGTTCCTAAAAAATATGAATGTTATTATCTTGCAACACCCTCTGGTTAAAGATAAGACCGTCCAAATCTTCCAAGATGAAATGCAAAAATGTAAATACTATTTTATCTGGTCTTGCTCATTCGCCGAATTCTTATTTCTTATGAGTGTTGTCACCTCAGCTAAATAATCGACTATTCCGTTTTTATTATAAAGAAAGAAAAGGAAGAAAAAAATTAATAACAAATAAATAAATAAATAAATAGAGTACCAGAAAGACAAGAGAGAGTGAGTGGGCACAGGGTAGTGATAACGCTAATTTGTTTTAATTGCACATAATAAAAAGATGAAAAGAAGTAAAGAAAGAAAAAAGAATGAGAGAAATTTAAATCCAGATTATAATACTTTTTACAGATTAAAGTATTTAACAATAGCTCTGAAGTAAACATATCAAATATTGTAATGATTAAATTATCATACAGTGGTATATCCACATGTCCTGCTATTCTATACAATAATACAGGTGTTCCTAAAAAATATGATCGTTATCATCTTGCAAAACTCTCTGGTTAGAAATGAGACCATCCAAATCATCCCAGATGAAATGCAAAAATGTAAATCCTGATTATCTGGTGTTGCTTATCCACTGAATTCTTATTTCTTATGAGTGTCATCACCTCAGATAAATAATGTACCATTCCCTTTTTATTATAAAGAAAGAAAGAGAAGAAAAAGGACATGCTACACAGAAAGAATATAATTAGAAAGAAAGAGAGTAGGGGCAAAATAGAGAGTGTGAGTGCGCCGAAGCGATAACGCTAAATCTGTTCAATCAAACATGATGAAAAGAAGGAAAGAAAGAAAAAAGAATGAGAGAGAGAGAGAGAGAGAGAGAGAGAGAGAGAGAGAGAGAGAGAGAGAGATTTAAATCCAGATTATAATACTTTTTACATATTGAACTATTTTACCATAGCTCTTAAGTAAACATATCTAACGTTGTAATAATTAAATTATTATACTGTGGTATGTCCACAGGTCCGGTTAGTAAAAATTATTTCCGAAAAAGAAATCTGTTTTTTATGAGTTTTCATTAATCTTTACTTGTACCAAAAAAACGTTTGTTGAAATTCATATATTTGCTTTTATATATATATATATATATATATATATATATATATATATATATATATATGCGAAAGTAAAGAATTGCTACCCGGTGTTATTGTAGTATAGAGTCACTTATTTCAACCCCTGGCGCAGTACGATCAGATAAAGTAGCTGCGCCTATGCAACCCTTCGCCTGCCGGGTGACTATTGGGTCGTTAGCTCGGCTTCGGTCTCCAGCTGGCGCAACATGATCATTAAAAACTTCTAAAAAGGATCAAACGGTTCGTGATGGGTTCTCAACGGCCCAGAAATTTAATAGACTTGGGAGTTTTGCTAAGCACCTTTCAGGGTCCATTAAGACATTTACATGGTAAATTAAACACCCATCGTAAGAACCTCAACAAATCTTTATAAATAGGATTCCTTATGGAGATTAAAATAAAATAGAATAAAATAAATAACAATCTCCCATGAGCCCTCAGACAGGAAGAATCCTCTGGGCATGTGCAGGAAAAAGGGCCCACTTTTTCCATCACCAAGAAAATCTCTCAGGCATTTGAACTCAGGCCTTAAGTGGAATCCGACACTATTACTGGACAGGAAAAAATTTCCCCTCCACGAGGTAGCTATGATCCACGAATAAATATGAATCCTAAAACTACCATTTGTCTTCTCACTTTACCGCATAGATCCCACATTTTACCGCACAGATCCCTGAACTGAGTTGACCAGTGCCGGTATCGAACCCGGAACCTTGTGGTTCGTAGTCAAACGCTCTATCGACTGAGCTAAATCGGCCCTTAAAACAAACATAAAATTCTTAAAACCCCACTTCCTCTATAACCAAGTTATCAAAAGATGTTTTGCTAAATAAAATGAAAAAGAAAACGTTGTCGTAATCCTTTAGGTTAGCAGTTTTTTTTTAAACTTTAATATTTTATTTGTAAATAAATCAGGACTGTGGAGACAGAACACAAAACCTCCGACTACGACTCCTCTTTATTTAACTACTTTTTAATAAATATAAAACCATGATTTTTTAAAATAATCTATTTATTAGGAGTATGCAATATATAACTTTACAGACTAAACTAAGGCCATATAAAGTGTAAATTGATTTGGAGTCGGTAAAAATGTACCGACTCCGACTCCAGTGACCACTTAATTGTTTCCGACTCCGCAACCCTGAAATAAATACGAACACGAAGTCCGGGTTCGTTCAGCCGTTTCTGTAAATTACTGCTTCGCCTCACACATATGTTACAATTTTTTTTTAAATGTTCTTTTTACTCGTCACTTTAAAATTTAACTTCTAAAGAGTAAGTCATTTTGAAAAAGAGTAAATGAACATAAAATATATTTTATGACGAGATGATAGTACACTTTCCTTATTTTTTGTTTTAACAATATATGTTATGCAATCATTTTTCCCTTCCATTTTACCTCTTAAAAAATCTTTGGAACAAAATGCAGAATAGCGCGCAAGAGATAATACCATTAGAATCGCATTTTACTTATAAATAGCATTAGAATACGGAAACTCCCGAAGTAGCCTAACCCTAACATCTCTAATGTTTCGGGTATTTCCGTGAAATGTAATGAAATGTAGTGCTTTTCATACCTAATCTTATGATATTATCTCTTGCGCACTATTCTGCATTAATACCAAATCTATAAAATTTGAATTATTTTCTAATTCCGGGTTGTATTATATAATTAATTTACTTTTAACTTGTCTCGCTGTGTCCATTTCTTACATAGGTAATCATTACACCACGTACATCCATAGTATTATATATGTGAAGAGAAGCGCGTGGTGTAATGGTTAAAGTCATGGGGAATGGACTCGTCGCCCCGAGTTCAAATCCTGGACGTGGTAATTGCATTTCACTTAGCGCTAATACCCTTGGGAAAGGTATGAATCCTACTCCAACTATGGATAAATAGTAGGGTAGACTGGGCTCTTTAACCTTGGTTAAGCAACCAGTCTAGGAGAAGGAAAACTCTGTATTCAAACCTGTTGAATTCCGCTTAAGAAATTGACCTTGTGTTACATCCTGCTTCGTGCGGAGGGGTTGGTAAATATATATATATATATATATATATATATATATATATATATATATATATGTGTGTGTGTGTGTGTGTGTGTGTGTGTGTGTGTGTGAAGAGAAAAATGGAAGTGAATCCGACAGTATGTAATATAGTGAAAAATTTGAAAAAAACACAGGTTTATAAAAAGAGTGATGTTTATTCCGCCAATGCTTTAGTGTTTCAATCTGTTTCAGTAGATCTTCATCAGGGCTTTTGTTAATTTGAAGAAAAATAAATTTATCACAGAGAATAAGGAGACTGTGAGAGTCTTTTGTTGGTCAATAAATAGATTGACCGACAAAAGACTCTCACATTCTCCTTATAATGAATGATAGAGAGGGTTGGCGAGAGATTGTCATGGATATCCGTGCTGATTGCGTGACATGATGAAGATGATGATGATGATGATGGTAATAATAATAAACATGCAAGATGTATTAAAAGTAGATATAGCCAACATAGCTAACTCCGGTTTCGACCAGGGGGAGTCCAGTGTCTTCGGTCCTGGACCGTACATGTTAGCATCGTTTATCCCAGGGGGCCGTCCCCCCGGGCAACACCTGTCCCCTTGATTTAAAGGAACGGGGCTGGTTTTGTTGCCCGGTGCCTGAGGCGGCCCCCTTGAGGGTGAATGCCGACGGGATTTTTTGTGCCTTCGGCTGGTGGGTGGACCCACATAAAAATATCCTTGTGTCACGCCCTCATAAGTGGGATGAGAGGCAAATACCACGATTTATTCCATGAACAAACAATGTATAGAAGGGCGGTACAAAAATAATGGGGAATCTGAACATTAGCTATATAAGTGAAAGTAACCTCCCCTTGTTTCTTTCACCTTGATGAGGCCTTATATTTTGGTCGGCCACTTTCATTTCACCGTAAATGTACAATGAAAATACGAATTTGTTCGAATCAATACAACTGCATGTTTTAACGAAAATATCATAGAATGTGTTCTTAATTGTGCTTGCGCATTATTTGAAATAAACATGCTATAAGGCTTCCTCAACGTGTATGTCAGACGGTGGAGTGTTCGACTAGGAACCTCAAGGTTCCTGGTTCGATACCGGCCCTCGCCAACTCAGTGTATGAGTAGCACAGGGATCTGTGTGGTAAAGTAAGGAGCTGATGGTAGATGTAGCGGTCCACCTCAGATGCCAAAACAATCTCCTTGGTCTAGCGCTAGTGAAAAGGAAATAGACTCCCTCGCTGTTTGGCTGATACCGACATTAGACCACCCTGACGACTTACTACTCTGTAGCTAATGTTCAGATTACCAAATAGTGAATGAAAAAAATCTTACTGGTTCTCATGGCAAGGTGTAATAATGTACCCTGCCGGAAATGGAGATAAAGGTCTCTATTCTGTTTAAGGAACAGGCATGAAAAATAAGTCCATTTACTCGAAGTGCAGGAACGAAAAGAGAGATATCATCTATGGGGCTATGTTAAGGTGCTTGTATCTTAGCCCCAATAAAAGCTGGTTCTTTGTTCTTCTGGGCTGGTACGCTGAAATGGAACTTAAGGAACGAAAAGGAAAGGAAAGTGGCAAGAGGTGGCTTTATGACTTAGGCTTTATTTACCATGTCATAGTGGCCTGTAGCGAGGGAAAATCTCCCCGGCTAACAGGACCAACTAGACCTAATTACGGCCTCAATTCGAATCGCCGAGGGATTATTTGGGGGGAAGGGAGTCAGTCCCTTTTGTCGGGCATGCGCATATGGTATTTCCGGTGAAAGGCCCCATGGGAGCTTGTTGCTTTTTTATTTTATTTTTATTTCATTTCTACTTTCGTATTTTTTAATCCCCACACATCCATTCGAAGAACGGGAACAACAAAAAGTGAAAGAATAAAGGTTCTCTATTCACACGCGACCAACGGACACGTGGCATGGAAAACCACACCCACAATCCAAGGGAAAACAATTATTTTTGTCTCCCTTTAGCTACTGCTGCACTGACAATATTTAACAAGTAATTAAAAAGGCATAGTACTTCTAGGAGAGGAAGCAACATTTTTTTTTTCAAATTAAAAAAACTTACGTGTAAATCAAGTTTCGACTTTTAAATAAATGGTGAGTATTCTTGGAATTGTTCGTTCAAAAATCCAGTTAACGAAGGATTATTCTGTAAGAAATCCAACAGGAGCAGTTGAAATGGTGAGGCTGGTCAATCGGGGTTGAAATGACGAAGTCGATCAAAGTGGGTCGAAAAGTTGAGTCATAACCTGATCAGCAGACGTTACAAATTGTTGCAAATTGAGAAGAGAAAAAATAATTATTATTCAATACTAGCAAAAATATGCGCACTTCGCCGGGCGCAAATATTTAAGTTTTACTGTAATAAGATATTACTGACAGGACCTGTTGATATACCACAGTATGGTAATTTAATTATTACAATGTTTGATATGTTTACTTAAGAACTATTGCTAAATACTTCAATATATAAAAAGTATAATAATCTTAATTTAACTCTCTCTCTCTCTCTCTCTCTCTCTCTCTCTCTCTCTCTCTCTCTCTCTCTCTCTCTCTTTCTTTTCGTTTTTTCATTAGGTTCGATTGAAACAGATTAGCATTATTGCTTCCGCGCGCTTACCCTTCTCTCTATCTTCCCCTACTTTCTTTCTTTCTTTCTGTCTTTCTTTCTAATTATATTTTTCTGAATGTCCTTTTCCTTCCCTTTCTTTCTTTATAATAAAAACGGAATGGTCCATTATTTACCTTAGGTGACGACACTAATAAGAAATAAGAAATTCGACGATTAAGCAACACCAGATAATAAAGACTTACATTTTTGTGACATTAGATAATCAGGATTTACATTTTTTCATTTCATCTTGGACGATTTGGACGGTCGCATTTATAACCAGAGGGTGTTGCAGGATGATAACGGTCGGAAGATCAAGGAACAAGCGTATTAATATAAGTTATTATTATTAATATTATATTATATCTAATCAGAAAGACTAACGAAGCTAAATAAGAACGCATAAAAATATAACGCTTATTTTATTTTTTCATAATTGATTTCTTTATAAATTATTAATTATTACGATTTTATTAATTTAATTTAATTTTATATTATTCTCTCACAGGTATTTCATTGACACAGGTAATAATGCATCTTGTTATAATAGATTAGGTGTCTGTTTGTAACCGGAACTACGTCACTGCTTATGTCAGAATGCCTCCAGGAATTGCGTAAGTTTATCAATGAGTATACTTGTCCTTTGCTTAGTGTGGGTACAAGGTCAAATCAATAGGCCACCCAGTGAGACTCGAACTCACTAGTAATGGTCTGCCACTCTAGCTTGCTAACTATTAGACTATGCGAGGCACCCCAAAATTTTACTTGTCAGATGATACATAAGAACAATATTATTGCTTTAGAGTGTGACCGAAAATCGATATATGGAAGCACAGATGTGAATGAATCTACTATTCTAAAGAATTAATGAGGGAAATATGAATAGGATTTTATGATTAACATGACCTTTTACATATTTTAGCATCTTTTTAATGAGTACTTTAAAAAGTATAGAATGAATACAACAAATAAAAAACGCCTTCGACGTAAAAATAACCCAATGAGTTGACATGCTGTAAAACCCAACCAACCAAGAATTCTTATTTGCCAATTTTTTATGTTTAAAAACATTCCTTTGCATTTTGACCATTTCCTAATCGAAATCTAATTCCTGGAGATTACGCCTCATTTTAATCGCTACACTCTTTTCTAAGATGATATAAGAGTATTTACGGGGATTCGAAGGAGCTCTTATTTCTCCGTAGAATGGCTGTTTCGGACAAAGAAGGAACAAACACGAAAGTAAATGCAGACACTTGTATTAACAAAAATTACATAAATGTTTTTGCAAAACTTATCTGTGAGTTAAGCAGTGTTCTTGGAGTAGTGGTGATAACATGGGTATTCTGTTCGTTGGTAGGAAATGTTGATGACGCTTTGTCTCAGTAGTTTCTCGTCCTTCAGTCAGTATGCTATTGTACCGGCCTTATAACGTTTGCTGATACAATGCCTTAGAAGTGAGCTGGTTGTAGAGTTCTGTGATAAGTGGGCCCTGTTTTTGGGCTTGGTGATGAGAGCGTTTATTTTTACGTCTCTCCTCCAGTAACTGCTATGCGATAAGTGAGGAAATTTGTTTTTGGCGCCAACATCGTATGTTGGCGATTCGCCCTCTGGCGGCAGGGGGAGATAACTCACTATGGAATTTCCGACAGATAACTTTTTTTTAAATTCAATATTACCGTATATTGATAGATAATTTACCTACCTCTCCGCACGTGCTGGATGTGTTACACTGCCAATTACTTTACAGTTAAAGTAATTAATTAATTAATTAATACATAGAATAAATCTTATTTATTAACGATGTCTCTCTGAAAATCTGAGTTAGATTTACCTTAAAACAGTAGTAATGGATCTCGGAGACTAGCTTGTTAACCTTTACACCACGATGGGATGCCCAAGTATTAACAGAGATAACAGCTAAACAAGTATAACTATTAAGACTGTTGTTATGAAGGAAAGGTACAAGGCAATTATAAGCGTTTATAATTGGGTCAACAGTTTATTGGGGTTAGGTATTTATGAGTGAGAGTATACAATTGTGTAAATGTCTTTAAGAGTTTGCCAGAGAATTTCTCCTGGCGGGATATATAAAGGTAATATAAAAGTACAGGGACATTTATCTTGTTGTCTCAGCAATGTCTCGGTGTTAGTGTCCGATAAGGTCGCTGTGGTTCTGTTATGTCTGGTAAGGTCACTGGCGTCTAATTCCAGGAACTAATAGCGACAGATAACCCAATTTCTGATAGTATTTACCTAACTCGTTAGACACAGGTAAGGTGACACAAGGTTGTAAGTATGGGACATCCGGCGAGTATCGAACTCGATTTTCAGTAGTAATTGATCTACGGGATTAGGTTGTTAGCAATTACACTGCGATGAGACGACTTTATTTACACAACCCTCTTTGCCACGGGCAGGATGTGATACAATGTCGCAAGTATGGGACATCCAGCGAGGTTCGAATTCGCTATTCAGTAGTAATGGATCTGCGAGACTAACTTGCTAACTATTACACCATGATGGGACGATCCTGGTTGAATAGTAGGTTCGACATTGTAGTTAAGTGACCCCCTCCTAACAATAACTACCACTGGCCACAAATAAGCCGTTAAACGGACAAACATATGAATAATGCAGAATTAAAGCTGTTACGAAGAAAATATTCAATTATCTGCTCTGATACCAGTGAGTAACTAGTGTGTGAAGGAACCTTGTTAGTATAGTTGGGCATATGACGCAACAGATATATATTTACCAACCCCCCGGCACGACCAGGGGTTGACAAAATGTCAATTACTTAAGCGGAGTTTAACAGGTTTAAATTCAAGAGTTTTCCTTCTCCTAGACTGGTTACCTAACCATGGTTAAAGAGCCCAGTCTGTCCTACTATTTACCCATAGCTCGGGGGAGATAGTAGGATACATACCTTTCCCAAGGGTATTATCGCTGTTTCGATTGAAGTAAATAGGAGGCATTATTTTTCGGATCACCCCCACGTCTTTTGGGGCATACCTACTCAATTAACGGCCTTTTGCCACATCCTACCCGTGGCGAACGGGTTGGATAAAAAGCCCAACCCGTTCGCCACGGGTAGGATGTGACAAGAGCTTACCATTGTTGTGCAATGATTCAAACATTGTAATAATTAAATTATCATACTGTGGGTATATCCACAGGTCCTGCTAGTATAATCTAAAAGTTGATAAAAACAAAGAAAACAAGTAAAGGTATGAAAACACTAATGTTTAAAAAGCCAGGAAGTTGTCTATGGTCATAAACGAACAAATAAACAATAAACGTTGAATTAGTTTTCTTTTGTACTCACCATACTGTAGTCGCGTAACAGAATATTTAGTCCTATTAACCGGTTGGCATTTGGGTACATTAGTGTCAAACCAAACCAAACAAGGGAGTTGATCTTATGCCTGCACCTTTTTGACTTTGCCGTGTCTTTTAAATGTTACAGCCTGTTGGCAAGTAGATTCAACTAGCGATACGTTTTTTCTGTTTACTTTCCGGCCTTAGTAACAGAACAGGACATGTTAAGCCAACAGGTGCCAAAAACGTTTTCTTTTTCTTTATCACTGACACAATTCAGTGTTTATACACCCCCACCCCCCATCCACACACACACATACACAGCTTAAACTCCTTCCCGCCGTTTTTTCGTTCACAATTAAATTTGGGTAATCTTCAACTTGTTCCTCGTAAATTCCTACTATAAAATAAACTGAACCCTTATTTTATGTCCGTGTTTTTGCAATAAATGATTTAAATATGTTTGCAATAAATGTTTTTAAATAAAGAAAATATATTCAGTATTGTAAAATAAAGAAAAATAAAACATTTATTGCAAAAACACGGACATAAAATGAAGGTTCAGTTTATTTTATGGTAGGAATTTACGAGGAACAAGTTAAGGATTACCTAAATTTGTATAACAAATTGTACGCCTGATACTTTTATTTTAATTATTCTATGGTGATAAGTATGGCAGTTTGATGTCAATATTCAATAAAAGTGTTCAAACATTTAAAGACCATAAATAAATCAAGCACAATGGCATAGAAGACAAAACTCTTGATTAAACAAACAAAATTGTATTAACAGAAGTTTACAAAAGGTAGTATTGAATACTGGGCGAGGTTCCGCCAAAGTTCTTTTTTTAAAGTTCAAATGTAAAATGTAAGCTGGTATTTCACAGTTCAAAAGTGAGAAAGAAAAGGTGAAAGTTTAAAGTCAACTCAAAAGCAGTCAGGCATAAGTTGAATTAATATAAGGTTTATCTCCGAAAGCATAGGTTATTCAAAGAGATAGATAGATAGATAGATAGATAGATACCTTCAGCACGTAAGCGAAATGTTCTTAAAAAGGGTGACGTGAATTCCCTTAGGCAAATGAGATCTTTCTGGTTAGGATCCGAAAGGCTGGCTTTTTTATAGTCCAGCATAGGCTCCAAAAAGGGTCTATTTGATAAATTTTCTTATTAGGCGGGAACGCCTCTGATTGGTTGAATTTTACGAATTTTATTTTAAATTTTATTTTTACTAAGGTTGCGCGATCCATATGCGCAAACTACTTATTTTTGTCATTCGACCTCTGTCTGTTGAAGCGATAACTTCCGGCCTCGCCACAATTCCTTTCTAGCGTGTTTCCTCGAAAATAAGCAGCCCTGTCGCGTGGGGCTTTACAATATATCGACTACACCTCCGCAGAAGGGTAAGACAACCCACACACAAATGGAGCCACCTGTTGACCGTTGGTGGCGACTCGTGATGCTTAAGTACGGAATCCTGGTGGCTAAGCAGTCGGATCATATTAACCTTTAGGCACCCCTTTTTGATCTCGATTAAGAAAGGACTTGTTTTTCATTTACACCGTCAATATCCGGTTGTTTGTTAGAGGTTAGGGTTAGGGGTTAGGGTTAGGGGGTTAGTTTTATAATTTAAAAAAACTAAAAATCGTCTGTTAAAACAACTGGATATTGACGGTGTAAATGATAAACATGTCCTTTCTTAATCGAGATCAAAAAGGGGTGCATAATGGTCATATGGTCCAAGCAGTCCATGACATGCAACACTCCACTTTGGCACTTACTTAGGCTAGACAATCGGTTGGTCACGTCAAGCCCTAGCACCTATATGATTGTCCAAATCCTATTGCTCTTATGGCAACCCCAACCCTTTTCATAATATATGTGCTAGAAGGCGGTGGCTGAGGGTCTTCATGTCCTGGCAATGACGTTAAATTCTATCTGATGGTGAGGTTCCAATTATGCAGCTCTGGGGAGTGTGAAGTACCCCTTCGTTGCCATTACTCCCAGGTTCACTCTGACCCGGAGTGGTCCCATCTATGGGTTAAATAGATCTGATTGCACTTGCACAAATAATAGTCGTACTCGACAAACAAGGGATAAAGCAAAAACGCATTAAATAATCCAAAGGTTGACATGCCGTAAAATCCAACCAACCAACCGTTTGTCGGGACATAATAAGAGAAGGAAAACTGTGAATCCAAACCTTTTAAACTACGCTGAAAAAATGACCTTGTGTCGTATTCTGTTCGTGTGAAGGGGTTGGGTAAATACATATCCCAGAATGCACCAAACAGAGCGTGTGATTCATGTATTAATCTAATTTAATATGTTATTCATATAGTTCTAATTCAGTCATCGTTGTTTATGAATAAGATATCTCCCGCCTAAACTTGTTGAAACATGAAGATTTCATATTTCTACCAAGTTTAGACGAATTAGAAACATTCTTTTCAGTTAAGAGGTTTTTGTAGAACTAGAAGCAACTACCCGGCGTAAGGTGGGTGGGTGTTTAAAAAATTAGTCTCGCAGGTCCATTATTACTGAATCGTGAGTTGGATCCTCGCAGGATGTCCCATTGACGGTGTAAATGAAAAACATGTCCTTTCTTAATCGAGATCAAAAAGGGGTGCCTAAAGGTAATATGGTCCAAAATATCAAATGCAAAAAAAAAATTCATACTGTTACTATTTAAATTTTATTTTTTAATTATCTTCACGAATATAAATCAAATCTTCATTATTTTTGCTCGAAAAGCAAGATCTGATGATAGTGAATATGTAAATATATTTTTTTTTTTATTGTCAATTGTTTTATTTTCGTAGTTTCATCCGGACATACATACATACATACATATATACACACATACATACATACCCACCAACTACCCTTTATATATGTATAGATTAACAAAGATATAATTTCAAAAATAAGAAAAACTCTAGGTGACTGTAGTTACGTTTGTATGGAGCTCTGGAGAATGTGGAGTACCCCTTCATTGCCATTACTCCCAGGTTAACTCTGGCCCGGAATAATATTACCTGTTAGAGTCCCATCTATGGGTATTTAATTGATTGCACTTGCACAAATAACGTACTCGACAAAGAAGGAATAAAGTTGTGTTTTGTATGGTTTATTTGTTTAACGGCATATCAACTCCTTATGGACTATTTAATCCAAAAATGTAATTCATTAGTAAATGTTTGGTTATAATCGTAAGAATTTAGAAAAATATTTTTTAATCATTATTTTGCACACAGCTAAATAATATCAAGTATTCCTATCTAATACAATTTTTTTGCTCAGTTGTATGGTTTCAAGTATTCCTATCTAATACTAATGATTTTTACACAATTATATAGTTTCAAATAACTATTTCTATTTAACAATAATCGTTTGTTTGCAAACCGTTATATGATATCAAGTATTCCGATCCAATTAAAATAATTTACACACATTTGTATGGTTTCAAGTATTCCTTTCTAATATAAATAACACAATCATATGGTTTCAAGTAACTATTCCGCCCTGTCGGCTGTGGCAGAAGAATACACCGACTACATCATGAAGAGGGGTAAAAATCCTTCTCCAATGAGACCACCTGTTGGTCGTGGGTGGCGACCCGTGATGCTTAAGGATGAAACCATGGTGGCTGAGTAGTCCATGACATGCAACATTCCACTTAGGCTAGACGGTTGGTCGGAGAGGCCGCCTCCGATCAATCGGCTGCTAATGTCTAGCCCTAGCATCTATGATTGTCACGACCCTATTGCCCTTATGGCAAAACCCAACCTTTTTTAATCATATGTGCTAGAAGGCAGTGGCCAAGGGTCTTAGTGTCCTGGGTATGACGTTAAACTGAATCTAATGGTGAAGTTCCAATTTTCGAACTCTGGGAGTGTGGAGTACCAATTTATCGCCATTACTCCCACGTCCACTTTGACTCGGAGTGTCCCATTTGTTAGAGTCCCATCTATGGGTTAAATAGAAGAAAAAAAATGGGTATCAAAAATATGTAAAAAAATTGGGTTAAGAAAAATTAAATTCCTGTCAAGCATGAATAGAATAAAATGTCTTCGGCATAAAATAACCCAACAAGGGTTGACATGCCGTAAATCCATCAAACCAAACCAAACCATCAAGCAACTATTTCTATTTAATGATAATGATTTGTTTGCACACGGTTATATGGTTTCAAGTAACTAATAATAATAATAATAATAATCCTTAATAAAAAAAATTATAGCTTCAAGTAATTATTCTTTATACAAATAATTTACAGTTATACGGTATCAAGTATACTTATCTAATACAAATAATTGTCCAAACAGATCTATTTGACCCATAGATAGGACCCTAAAAGTTACTACCACTCCAGGCCAGAGTGGGCCTGGGAGTAATGTCAACGAAGTAGTGATCCCATAATCCCCAGAGCTCCAGAACTGGAAACTCACAACCAAATGCAGTTTAGTGTCATACCCAGGATACACCTTGGTGGAGGAGACTTACCCCCTGTGCAGAGGTATTCTACGTATTCTAAGCCCTGCCAACAGGGCGTTATAACACTGAAATCTTCAATATTGCAAAAACCACAACTATGGATTCCGTACTCAGCAAAATATACCTACATCAGATTTTTTGAGAATAAATATAAAATGGTGCGTCTTATCAAAGATAATAAAAAATGCCGTTGGAATTTTTATAGATAACATTCTAGGCGTGATGAGAAAATTATCGAGATTGAAGTTTTAAACTTCTCTATGTAAAAATTTAAATTTCAAATGAAGATGTATGCACAGCTGAGCAACTTATATTATAAAGTGATGATGTCTAGACGTCTAGACTACTGTCTAGACTACGTCTAGATGAGTCAGAACCAATTTGAATCAGAGCTAATTTCAAAAAAATAAATAAAATAAAATAAATAAAGCCAGTCTCTATCTATATAACAGAAAGATTATGAATCTGCGTGAGTATTTATTTATTTATTTATTTTTTTTTTTGCTCCCCGCTTCTACCCAGGCGATGTCAGGAGCCATCGCGGAACTTTGAGCCCAACCCTTTATTCAATCCACGGGGGTATCCTTTTCTCAATCCGTTAACTTGTACCCAGGTATGGTAAGCGAAATGGAAACAGGATAACCCCCCGGATTGAATAAAGGGTTGGGTTCAAAGTTCCGTGATGGCTCCCGGTTACAAGAAGGTTCCCGAGTTTGATAAGGCCCCCGAGTCCGACAAGAAACACCCAAAGAAGGCCGGGGTGGGCACATAAGCCGAAACGTTGTGCAAATAACAATAAAGACGAGGACAATAGTCCGAATAATCCAAATGGTACAAAAATAATTTTATTGATTTTTTAAATTTATTTCTGTTTTGGTTAATACAGTTTCAGTCTCAATACTTTTTGAACATTCCTTGCATAACTCTGTCCTATAATGGATGTTACATTTAGTATAAGTAAAGTAAGTAGTAAGTCGTCGGGGTGGTCTAATGTCGGTATAAGCCAGACAACAACACAATTCACTAGCGCTAGACCAAGGAGATTGTTTTGGGCGTCTTAGGTGGAGTGCTACACTTACCATCAGCTCCTCACTTTACCGCACAGATTCCCGTGCTACTCATACACTGAGTTGGCGAGGGCCGGTATCGAACCTGGAACCTTGTAGTTCCTAGTCGGACGCTCTACCGACTGAGCTAAACCGGCCCTAAAATTGTTATTTTTTGTCTATAATCATTCATTTGCACACATAAGTGTGTAGAATACCAATGGGAATATTTTGAATAAAACCAATGTTTCATTTATTGTTCATTTCTGTCTTGGTAAATACAACTTCAGTTGGGATACTTTTTCAACAAACCTCACATAATTCTATCCCATAGTGGATGTTACGTTATATATTTAGTGCAAAAAATGTATATAGAAATGTGTTACATAATGATGGATGTACCATCGGTTTTGGACGGTTAGTGTAGAAAATTGATTTGAATTCAAATCAGGAAAATATTTTTGAATCCAAGCCTGGCCGTTGAAACAGTTGTAGATTTGACTGACAGTTAGTAACCTTATTTTGACCTCCACCTCCGCTTGCGATTGCAAGTGTGGGAATAGATACTTGGTCTACGGCAGTTCGTCAAGGTGTAAAGACGTATTTAGTCGGACTCAACGCGCGTGGTTATTGGTCCCAGTCTTAAGAAATAAAAATGTGATTCACAAAAATAGATGTGTTGAGTTTGTCACTAAAAGCAAACCATAACCCAAGGAATATAACCAAGGTCTTAAGATGAAGAAAACACCAATTAAGAAAAAGAAGGAACCAGGTAGATCCTGAATTAAAAGTTAGAAGAACTTCTCCGTTGATAGATACCAGACCAAACCACAAAGAAATAATACAGAACCACCCATCAACGAATAAATACCGGCCAAGCTACAGATTGTTATATCATGTGTATGGTTGCAAGGAAGAAAAAAAACAAACACAGGTTAACGTCTAAAATGTTCTATTGAATGTAATGAATTTAATATGTACAGCCACTTGATGAGTTGGTAAAGAATAATGTGTTGGTCATTGAGTGTGGAGTCGTTGATATTACGGCACGCGTGCGTGTGTGTGTGTAGGAATGTTGTTCGCGTCGCGGTCACGGAGTGTGAGGAGTTGATGTGTGAAATATGATATCCGGTTGCCGGTGTAGAAGCGAGATGAAGGTAAGCGTTCGAGATGGTGTCGGGTTGACTGGCGTTGACTGGCGATGAGGGAGCTGAAGTAAATGTGACATGGCTCGGTCAGCGATGTCGACTATTTACCGACCCCCGTCCTCCAGCTGAGAGAGTTCTGTTTTTAAGGGTCAAGAGTGGATCAGCTCTGATCAGGTTTCACGTCTCCCTTGGTTTGAGCGTGAAGGTCGCTGATTAGTTGAAAAAATGGCCCTTTCGATGTTATCTTGATAATTTCATCTTGAGGATGCGCAGAGGCATATGCATTTTTCATTTAGTAAAAAGATACGGTCCTGTTCACATTCGGTGACGTTCTTAACATTTTGTATAATTGGTGAGTGGGCGTGTTGGGTTTTAGTGAATTTTGTGAATCGGGAGATATCTTTATTTGTGTATATAACAAGATGAAATATAAACTATAGACTCACAAGTAAGAGTAAGTAAAGAAGAAGATTTAGTTTGGGAGACACAACCACGGGTGCCCCTTCATAATATATATATATATATATATATATATATATATATATATATATATATACCGTCAATGTAAAAAAAAGTGGGTATACAACAAATGTACTATATATTACTATATCTTAAATAAGGGGACTGGGGCTTTAGAATACATCGATTGCACCTCTGTAGGGGGTAAGACTCCCCCAATGGGGCCAACTTTTGGCCGTGGGTGGCGGCCCGTGATCCTTAAGGATGGAACCCAGGTGGCTGAGCAGTCCATGACATGAAACACTCTATCTGATGCTGAGGTTCCAGTTCTGTAGGGGGTAAGACTCCCCCAATGGGGCCAACTTTTGGCCGTGGGTGGCGACCCGTGATCCTTAAGGATGGAACCCAGGTGGCTGAGCAGTCCATGACATGAAAACTCTATCTGATGTTGAGGTTCCAGTTCTGTAGGGGGTAAGACTCCCCCCAATGGGGCCAACTTTTGCCGTGGGTGGCGACCCGTGATCCTTAAGGATGGAACCCAGGTGGCTGAGCAGTCCATGACATGAAACACTCTATCTGATGCTGAGGTTCAGTTCTGTAGGGGGTAAGACTCCCCCAATGGGGCCAACTTTGGCCGTGGGTGGCGACCCGTGATCCTTAAGGATGGAACCCAGGTGGCTGAGCAGTCCATTGACATGAAACACTCTATCTGATGCTGAGGTTCCAGTTCTGTAGGTCTGGGAATGTGGATCACCTCTTCATCACAATTGGTCCTTGGTTCACTTTGACTCTACTAAACATTGCTCAAAATATCAATACCTGGGGTCATAAATTAAAACTCTTTAAAAAAATTTGTAACGCAAATGCAAGACAAAATTATTTTAGTAACAGAGAGGTGAATACATGGAATAAACTACTATCATCAATAGTGAATGCCCTATCTCTAAACTACTTTAAGGCAATGTTAGATAATCTGTGGAAAGATTATAAATATTCTGTGGAATTAAGATGAGTGTTTATAAGGAACAGATGACAGGTCTCAGGCCTAATATACTATCTGAAAATATATTATTATTATTATTATAACTTTTTCCTGCTAAGATGATACACTGAGTAGCACAGTAATCTGTGC
This sequence comes from Doryteuthis pealeii, assembly GCA_023376005.1. Lineage (NCBI taxonomy): Eukaryota > Metazoa > Mollusca > Cephalopoda > Myopsida > Loliginidae > Doryteuthis > Doryteuthis pealeii. The sequence continues at coordinate 25,717,552 of CM042155.1, read as the reverse complement.
AGTAAAGTGAAGAGCTGATGGTAGGTGTGGTGCTCCACCTCAGATGCTAAAAACAACAATCTCCTTAGTCTAGCACTAGTGAAAAGAGGATAGACTCTCTCACTGTCTGACTGACAACTTTACTTAGTAGATGTTACATTTAAGAAAACCATATATATGTATGTGTGTGCATATATATAGTAGATTAGGGTCCCATCTATGGGTTAAATAGAAAAAAATGTGTTTATAAAAATTGAGTACCCATCAAGAATGAATTTATTTCAAGACTTTGTCCGGCATTAAATGGCCCACCGGGGTTGATATGCCGTAAACAAAACAACAAACAAACAAATGTACCAACTATTATAGGACGAAATTAGTTTAATTCACTGTTATTTCTGTTTTGGTAAATACACTTCAGTCTCAATACTTTTTCAATACACTTTGCATAATACTACTTCTGTCCCATAATGGATTATCCATTTAATATAATAAATGAATAAAGAAATGTACCAACTATTATGGGATTGAAATAGTTTTATTCATAATTCATTTGTGTCTTGATAAATACAGCTTCAGTTTCAATACATTTCGCTTGAACCTAGAATAAGGTTATTTCCTATAAGTCTAACAAAGGGGAACTACCCTTGACTGATAAATTATCTATTTATTTATTGATTTTCTAGGAAAAAAGAAGACGGGGTTAGGGTTTAGGGTTAGGGTTAGTTTAATGGGAAAATAGATAATTTATCAGTCAAGAGTGGTTCTCCTTTGTTTATGTTAGACTTCTAGGAAATAACCTAGAATAATACTACCTCTGTCCCATAATGGATATTACATTTAGTATAAGGCATGTAGATATAAATGTACCAACTATTATGGGATTGAAATAGTTTAATTCATAATTCATTTGTGTCTTAATAAATACAGCTTCAACCTCGATTCTTTTTCAGCACACTTTCGTATTTGGCTGGATATTTCTTCTTGTTGAGTAAAGAGAAAATGGTAAAAACTGAATGGAATAAAAAATGGCAGAATTTATTAAATGATGACAGATTTGGATGAGGGAAGAAAGAAAGAGAGAGAGAGAGAGAGAGAGAGAGAAGAGGAGAGAGAGAGAGAGAGAGAGAGAGAGAGGAGAAGAGGGGGGGGTGAAACAAGAATGATTCAAAAAAGCACTTAAGACCGGAAGGATATTTTTTTTAATTTTCAAGTTATTAGTTTATTTTTATTTTAGTTTTATTGTAATGAAAGTTTATAGTCAGAAGTGTTTTTAGATTTTGGTTGGTTTGTTGGTTGGTTGAGTTTTATGGCATGTCAACCCTTGTTGGGTCATTTTATGCCGAAGACGTTTTTTGTTTTTATTCATTCTTGATAGGTACTTAATCTTTTTCAAACACATTTGTTTCTATTTAACCCATAGATGGGAACCTAATAGGTACTACCACTCCGGATCAGAGTGAACCAGGGAGCAATGGTGATGAGGGGATGCTCCATGTTCCCCGAGCTCCAGAACTGAAACCTCACTATCAGATAGAGTTTAACGTCATACCCAGTACAATAAGACCCTCATCCACTGCCTTCTAGGCCATATATAATAAAAAGGGTTGGGGTTTTGCCATAGGGAAATTGGGTTGGGACAATCATATAGTTGCTAGGGCTTGACATGACCAGCCGATTGATCAATGAGGCCTCTCCGACGGCCTATTCTGACCTACGGGCCAAAGTGGAGTGTAGCATTTCATGGACTGCTCAGCCAGCAGGATTCATTCTTTAAGCATCATGGTTCGCCACCCACGGCCAACAGTTGTGCCATTGGGACGGGGGTCTTACCCCTCTGCAGAGGTGCAGAGGTGCAGTCTAAAAGCCCCAGAGGCGAGAATTGAAAGTTGTAATCAGGTGTATTATGTTAACAATGTCATGGCTGCTTTATCAACCAAAGAAACTCTTATGTCAAATAAGAATTAAAAAAGGCATTATCTTTCAATGTTATGGCTGCCTTATCGGCTAGGGGAACTCTTAAGTTAAAGAA
>CM042155.1:25694663-25710441 GCA_023376005.1 Doryteuthis pealeii | reverse complement strand
CCAGGAAGAAAGGGATTAAGGGTGTTGGTGGAAAGAATAAATCAAATCTAAATGGGGGGCCCTTTAATGGTTTTTTTAAAGGTTTGGGCTTGGTTTATCCTTTAAGCCGCAATACAAGCCTTGGTTTTTTCTTTTGTTTCTTTTCTGGGGGCTGGGTAACCGCTGAATGGAACTTAAAAGGAACGGAAAAAGGAACAGGAAAAGTTGGCCAGAGGTGGCGTTTATGACTTTAGGGCTTTTATTTTACCCTGTCCAGAGTGGGCCTTGATTAAGCGAGGGAAATCTCCCCGGCTTAACAGAACCTAACTAGATCTAATTAACGGGCCCTCATTCGAATTGCCGAGGGATTAATTTGGGGGGGAAAAAGGGAGTGCCAGTCCCTTTTGTCGGGCATGCGCATCTGGTATTTTTCCGGTGAAAGGCCCCATGGGAGCTTGTTGCTGTATTTTTTATTTTAAAAATTTTTAATTTCATTTCTACTTTGTATTTTTTAATTCCCCACACTATCCATCTCGAAGAACGGGAAAACACAAAGTGAAAGAATACAAGCGGTTCCTCTATTTCACACGCGACCAACGACAACGTGGCATGGCAAAACACACCCACAATCCAGGGAAACCTTATTTTGTCCTCCTTTAGCTACTGCTGCACTGACAATGATTAACAATCAGTAAATTAAAAAGGCATAGTACTTCTAGGAGAGTGAAGCAACATTTTTTTTTTTTCAAATTAAAAAACTTACGTGTAAATTCAAGTTTCGAATTTGAAATAAATGGTGAGTATTTTGGAATTGTTCGTTCAAAAATACAGTTAAGAAGGAATTATTCTGGTAGAAATCCAACAAGGAGCAGTTGAAATGGCTGAAGGCCTGGTCAATCGGGGTTGAAAATGAACGAAGTCGATCAAAGTGGTCGAAAAGTTGAGTATAAGCTGATCAGCAGACGCGTTACAAATTGTTGGCAAAAATTGAGAAGAGAAATAATTATTTATTCGAATACTACTAGAAAAAATCGCAGCAGTTCGCTCGGGCGCAATATTTAAGTTTAACTGTAATAAGATATTACTGGACAGGCCGCTGTTGATTACAGACAGTATGGTAATTAAATTATTACTAATGTTTGATATGTTGTATTAAGAATTATTGCTAATACTTCAATATAATATAGTAATACATATCTTAAATATTACTCTCTCTCTCTCTCTCCGCTCTCTCTCTCCTCTCTCCTCTCATCCTGTCTCTCTCTCGCTCTGTCTTCTCATTCTTTTCGTTTTTCAATTAGGTTGCGATTGAAACAGATTCAGCATTATTGCTTCCGCGCGCTACCTTCGTCTCTATTCTTCCCTACTTTCTTTCTTATCTTTCTGTCTTTTCTTTCTAATTATATTTTTCTGATGTCCTTTCCTTCCTTTCGTTTCTTTAAATAAAACGGAATGTCCCCCATTATTTACGCTAGGTGCGACAAACTAATAAAAATAAAGAAATCTCGAACGATTAGCAACACCAGAATAATAAGACTTACATTTTGGTTGACATTAGATAATCAGGATTTACATTGTTGCATTCATCTGTGGACGATTTGGAGCGGTCCGCATCTATAACTCAGACGGGGTGTTGCAGGAGTGAAAATCGGTAGCGAAGATCAAGGAACAAGCGTATAATATAATTATTATTATTAATATTATATTATATTAATCAGAAAAGACTAACGAAGCTAAATAAGAACGCATAAAATATATACGCTTATTTTAATTTTTTTCATAATGAATTTCTTATAAATTATTAATTATTAACGATTTTATTAAATTTAATTTAATTTTTATATTACTTCTCTCACAGGTATGTTCATTGACACAGGTAAGTATGCATCCTTGTTGATAATAGTTAGCTGTCTGGTTTGTAACCGACTCGATCACTTGCTTATGTCAGAATGCCTCAGAGGATTGCGTAAGTTTATCAATGCGTATAACTTGTCCTTTGCTAGTGTGGGTAACACGGTCACATAATAGGCACGCCAGTGAGAACGTCGAACTCACTAGTAATGGTCTGCCACTCTAGCTTGCTAATGATTAGACTATCGAGGCACCAAATATTTAACTTGTCGATTGATACTGAACAATATTATTGGCTTTCGAGTGTGACGAAAATCGATATCGTGGAAGCACAGATGTGATGAAATCTACTATTGACTATGCGAAAGGCACCAGCAGAAATTTTTATTGTCAGATGAATACTAGAACAATATTACTGCTTTAGAGTGTGACCGGAAAATCCGATATATGGAAGCACAGATGTGAATGAATCTAACTATCTAAAGAATTAAGAGGATATGAATAGGATTTTATGATTAACATGACCTTTTACATATTTTAGCATCTTTTTAATGAGTACTTTAAAGTAATAGAATGAATACAACAAATAAAAAACGCCTTCGACGTAAAAATAACCCAATGGGTTGACATGCCGTAAAACCCAACCAACCAAGAATTCTTATTTGCCAATTTTTTTATATTTAAAAACATTCCTTTGCATTTTGACCATTTCCTAATCGAAATCTAATTCATGGAGATTACACCTCATTTTAATCGCTACATTCTTTTCTAAGATGATATAAGAGTATTTACGGGGATTCGAAGGAGCCCTTATTTCTCCGTAGAATGGCTGTTTCGGACAAAGAAGGAACAAACACGAAAGTAAATGCAGACACTTGTATTAACAAAAATTGCATAAATGTTTTTGCAAATTTTATTGGTATTTGCTACCAGACTTATCTGTGAGTTAAGCAGTGTTCTTGGAGTAGTGGTGATAACAGGGGTATTCTGTTCGTTGGTAGGAAATGTTGATAAGACGCTTCGTTTCTCGTCCTTCAGTCAGTATGCTATCGTACCCGCCTTTGCTGATACAATGCCTTAGAAGTGAGCTGGTTGTAGAGTTCTGTGATAAGTAGGCCCTGTTTTTGGCTTGGTGATGAGAGCGTTTATTTTTACGTCTCTCCTCCAGTAACTGCTATGCGATAAGTGAGGAAATTTGGTTTTGGCGCCAACATACGATGTTGGCGATTCGCCCTCTGGCGGCAGGGGGAGATAATTCACTATGGAATTTCCGACAGATAACCTTTTTTTAAATTCAATATTACGCATATTGATAGATAATTTACCTACCCTCCGCACGAAACTGGATGTGTTACACTGCCAATTACTTTACAGTAAAAGTATTAATTATTAATTAATACATAGAATAAATCTTATTTATTAACGATGTCTCTCTGAAAATCTGAGTTAGATTTACCTTAAAACAGTAGTAATGGATCTCGGAGACTAGCTTGTTAACCTTTACACCACGATGGGATGCCCAAGTATTAACAGAGATAACAGCTAAACAAGTATAACTATTAAGACTGTTGTTATGAAGGAAAGGTACAAGCAATTATAAGCGTTTATAATTGGGTCACAGTTTATTGGGGTTAGGTATTTATGAGTGAGAGTATACAATTGTGTAAATGTCTTTAAGAGTTTGCCAGAGAATTTCTCTGGGGGATATATAAAGGTAATACAAAAGTACAGGGACATTTATCTTGTTGTCTCAGCAATGTCTCGGTGTAAGTGTCCGATAAGGTCGCTGTGGTTCTGTTATGTGGTAAGGTCACTGGCGCCTAATTCCAGGAACTAATAGCGACAGATAACCCAATTTCTGATAGTATTTACCTAACTCGTTAGACACAGGTAAGGTGACACAAGGTTGTAAGTATGGGACATCCGGCGAGTATCGAACTCGATTTTCAGTAGTAATTGATCTACGGGATTAGGTTGTTAGCAATTACACTGCGATGAGACGACTTTATTTTACACAACCCTCTTTGCCACTGGCAGGATGTGATACAATGTCGCAAGTATGGGACATCCAGCGAGGTTCGAATTCGCTATTCAGTAGTAATGGATCTGCGAGACTAACTTGCTAACTATTACACCATGATGGGACAATCCTGGTTGAATAGTAGGTTCGACATTGTAGTTAAGTGACCCCCTTCTAACAATAACTACCACTGGCCACAAATAAGCCGTTAAACGGACAAACATATGAATAATGCAGAATTAAAGCTGTTACGAAGAAAATATTCAATTATCTGCTCTGATACCAGTGAGTAACTAGTGTGTGAAGGAACCTTGTTAGTATAGTTGGGCATATGACGCAACAGATATATATTTACCAACCCCCCGGCACGACCAGGGGTTGACAAAAGGTCAATTACTTAAGCGGAGTTTAACAGGTTTAAATTAAGAGTTTTCCTTCTCCTAGACTGGTTACCTAACCATGGTTAAAGAGCCCAGTCTGTCCTACTATTTACCCATAGCTCGGGGGAGATAGTAGGATACATACCTTTCCCAAGGGTATTACCGCTATTTCGATTGAAGTAAATAGGAGGCATTATTTTTTGGATCACCCCCACGTCTTTTGGGGCATACCTACTCAATTAACGGCCTTTTGCCACATCCTACCGTGGTGAACGGTTGGATAAAAAGCCCAACCCGTTGCCACGGGTAGGATGTGACAAGAGCTTACATTGTTGTGCAATGATTCAAACGTTATATAGTTAAATTATCATACTGTGTGTATATATCCACAGGTCCTGCTAGTATAATCTAAAAGTTGATAAAAACAAAGAAAACAAGTAAAGTATGAAAACACTAATGTTTAAAAAGCCAGGAAGTTGTCTATGGTCATAAACGAACAAAATAAACAATAAACGTTGAATTAGTTTTCTTTTGTACTCACCATTCTGTAGTCGCGTAACAGAATATTTAGTCCTATTAACCGGTTGGCATTTGGGTACATTAGTGTCAAACCAAACCAAACAAGGAGTTGATCTTATGCCTGCACCTTTTGACTTTGCCGTGTCTTTTAAATGTTACAGCCTGTTGGCAAGTAGATTCAACTAGCGATACGTTTTTCTGTTTACTTTCCGGCCTTAGTAACAGAACAGGACATGTTAAGCCAACAGGTGCCAAAAACGTTTTCTTTTTTCTTTATCACTGACACAATTCAGTGTTTATACACCCCACCCCCCATCCCCACACACACACAATACACAGCTTAAACTCCTTCCCGCCGTTTTTTTCGCTCACAATTAAATTTGGGTAATCTTCAATTGTTCCTCGTAAATTCCTACTATAAAATAAACTGAACCTTCATTTTATGTCCGTGTTTTTGCAATAAATGATTTAAATATGTTTGCAATAAATGTTTTTAAATAAAGAAAATATATTCAGTATTGTAAAATAACTGGTGCAAGAAAAATAAAACATTTATTGCAAAAACACGGACATAAAATGAAGGTTCAGTTTATTTTATGGTAGGAATTTACGAGGAACAACTTAAGGATTACCTAAATTTGTATAACAAATTGTACGCCTGATACTTTTATTTTAATTATTCCTTTCTAGCGTGTTTCCTCGAAAATAAGCAGCCCTGTCGGGTGGGGCTTTACAATATATCGACTACACCTCCGCAGAAGGTTAAGACAACCCACACACAAATGGAACCGCCTGTTGACTGTTGGTGGCGACTCGTGATGCTTAAGTACGGAATCCTGGTGGCTAAGCAGTTGTTTGTTAGAGGTTAGGGTTAGGGGTTAGGGGTTAGGGTTAGGGGTTAGTTTTATAATTTTTTTAAATCTGAAAATCGTCTGTTAAAACAACCGGATATTGACGATGTAAATGAAAAACATGTCCTTTCTTAATCGAGATCAAAAAGGGGTGCCTAAAGGTCATATGGTCCAAGCAGTCCATGACATGCAACACTCCACTTTGGTACTTACTTAGGCTAGACGAGCCATCGGAGAGGCCGCCTCCAATCAATCGGCTGGTCACGTCAAGCCCTAGCACCTATATGATTGTCCAAATCCTATTGCTCTTATGGCAACCCCAACCCTTTTCAATCGTGAGGCGGTGGCTGAGGGTCTTCATGTCCTGGGAATGACGTTAAATTCTATCTGATGGTGAGGTTCCAATTATGGAGCTCTGGGGGAGTGCGAAGTACCCCTTCATTGCCATTACTCCCAGGTTCACTCTGACCCGGAGTGGTCCCATCTATGGGTTAAATAGATATGATTGCACTTGCACAAATAATAGTCGTACTCGACAAAGAAGGAATAAAGCAAAAACATCTTTGGTATTAAATAATCCAAAGGTTGACATGCCGTAAAATCCAACCAACCAATCGTTTGTCGGGTCATAATAAGAGAAGGAAAACTGTGGATTCAAACCTGTTAAACTACGCTGAAAAAAAAATGACCTTGTGTCGTATTCTGTTCGTGTGAAGGGGTTGGGTAAATACATATCCCAGAATGCACCAAACAGAGCGTGTGCTTCATGTATTAATCTAATTTAATCTGTTATTCATATAGTTCTAATTCAGTCATCGTTGTTTATGAATAAGATATCTCCCGCCTAAACTTGTTGAAACATGAAGATTTCATATTTCTACTAAGTTTAGACGAATTAGAAACATTCTTTTCAGTTAAGAGGTTTTTGTGTTGAACTAGAAGCAGCTACCCGGCGTAAGGTGGGTGGGTATTTAAAAAATTAGTCTCGCAGATCCATTATTACGGAATCGTGAGTTAGATCTTCGCAGGATGTCCCATTAAAATCCCTACATAAAAAGACCTTGTGTTGATTCGGTCTGGTGAGGCATCAGAAAAAAAAGTGCGTAAACACTGAAATGAAAAATTAGTGTCTCCTATTTAAAATATCAGACCATATGACCTTTAGGCACCCCTTTTTGATCTCGATTAAGAAAGGACATGTTTTTCATCTACACAGTCAATGTCCGGTTGTTTTAACAGACGATTTTTAGATTTTTAAAAAAATTATAAAACTAACCCCTAACCCCTAACCCTAACCCCTAACAAACAACCGGATATTGACGGTGTAAATGAAAAACATGTCCTTTCTTAATCGAGATCAAAAAGGGGTGCCTAAAGGTAATATGGTCCAAAATATCAAATGCAAAAAAAAAAATTCATACTGTTACTATTCAAAGTTTATTTTTTAATTATCTTCACAAATATAAATCATATCTTCATTATTTTTGCTCAAAAAGCAAGATCTGATGATAGTGAATATGTATATATATATTTTTTATTGTCAATTGTTTTATTTTCGTAGTTTCATCCGGACATACATACGTACATATATACATACATACATACATACCCACCAACTACCCTTTATATATGTATAGATTAACAAAGATATAATTTCAAAAATAAGGAAAACTCTAGGTGACTATATTCACGTTTGTATGGAGCTCTGGAGAATATGGAGTACCCCTTCATTGCCATTACTCCCAGGTTAACTCTGGCCCGGAATGATATTACCTGTTAGAGTCCCATCTATGGGTATTTAATTGATTGCACTTGCACAAATAACGTACTCGACAAAGAAAGAATAAAGTTGTGTTTTGTTTGGTTTATTTGTTTAACGGCATATCAACTCCTTATGGACTATTTAATCCAAAAATGTAATTCATTAGTAAATGTTTGGTTATAATCGTAAAAATTTAGAAAAATATTTTTTAATCATTATTTTGCACACAGCTAAATAATATCAAGTATTCCTATCTAATACAATTTTTTTGCTCAGTTGTATGGTTTCAAGTATTCCTATCTAATACTAATGATTTTTACACAATTATATAGTTTCAAATAACTATTTCTATTTAACAATAATCGTTTGTTTGCAAACCGTTATATGATATCAAGTATTCCGATCCAATTAAAATAATTTACACACATATGTATGGTTTCAAGTATTCCTTTCTAATACAAATAATTTATACACAATCATATGGTTTCAAGCAACTATTCCGCCCTGTCGGCTGTGGCAGAAGAATACACCGACTATATCATGAAGAGGGGTAAAAATCCTTCTCCAATGAGACCACCTGTTGGTCGTGGGTGGCGACCCGTGATGCTTAAGGATGAAACCATGGTGGCTGAGTAGTCCATGACATGCAACATTCCACTTAGGCTAGACGGTTGGTCGGAGAGGCCGCCTCCGATCAATCGGCTGCTAATGTCTAGCCCTAGCATCTATGATTGTCACGACCCTATTGCCCTTATGGCAAACCCCAACCTTTTTTAATCATATGTGCTAGAAGGCAGTGGCCAAGGGTCTTAGTGTCCTGGGTATGACGTTAAACTGAATCTAATGGTGAAGTTCCAATTTTCGAGCTCTGGGGAGTGTGGAGTACCAATTTATCGCCATTACTCCCACGTCCACTTTGACTCGGAGTGTCCCATTTGTTAGAGTCCCATCTATGGGTTAAATAGAAGAAAAAAAATGGGTATCAAAAATATGTAAAAAAATTGGGTTAAGAAAAATTAAATTCCTGTCAAGCATGAATAGAACAAAATGTCTTCGGCATAAAATAACCCAACAAGGGTTGACATGCCGTAAATCCATCAAACCAAACCAAACCATCAAGCAACTATTTCTATTTAATGATAATGATTTGTTTGCACACGGTTATATGGTTTCAAGTAACTAATAATAATAATAATAATAATAATAATCCTTAATAAAAAAAATTATAGCTTCAAGTAACTATTCTTTATACAAATAATTTACAGTTATACGGTATCAAGTATACTTATCTAATACAAATAATTTTCCAAACAGATCTATTTGACCCATAGATAGGACCCTAAAAGTTACTACCACTCCAGGCCAGAGTGGGCCTGGGAGTAATGTCAACGAAGTAGTGATCCCATAGTCCCCAGAGCTCCAGAACTGGAAACTCACAACCAAATGCAGTTTAGTGTCATACCCAGGACACACCTTGGTGGGGGAGACTTACCCCCTGTGCAGAGGTATTCTACGTATTCTAAGCCCTGCCAACAGGGCGTTATAACACTGAAATCTTCAATATTGCAAAAACCACAACTATGGATTCCGTACTCAGCAAAATATACCTACATCAGATTTTTTGAGAATAAATATAAAATGGTGCGTCTTATCAAAGATAATAAAAAATGCCGTTGGAATTTTTATAGATAACATTCTAGGCGTGATGAGAAAATTATCGAGATTGAAGTTTTAAACTTCTCTATGTAAAAATTTAAATTTCAAATGAAGATGTATGCACAGCTGAGCAACTTATATTATAAAGTGATGAGTCAGAACCAATTTGAATCAGAGCTAATTTCAAAAAAATAAATAAAATAAAATAAATAAAGCCAGTCTCTATCTATATAACAGAAAGATTATGAATGTGCGTGAATATTTATTTATCTATTTTTTTTTTTTTGCTCCCCGCTTCTACCCAGGCGATGTCAGGAGCCATCGCGGAACTTTGAGCCCAACCCTTTATTCAATCCACGGGGGTATCCTTTTCTCAATCCGTTAACTTGTACCCAGGTATGGTAAGCGAAATGGAAACAGGATAACCCCTCGGATTGAATAAAGGGTTGGGTTCAAAGTTCCGTGATGGCTCCCGGTTACAAGAAGGCCGAGTTTGAGAAGGCCCCCGAGTCCGACAAGAAACACCCAAAGAAGGCCGGGGTGGGCACATAAGCCGAAACGTTATGCAAATAACAATAAAGACGAGGACAATAGTCCGAATAATCCAAATGGTACAAAAATAATTTTATTGATTTTTTAAATTTATTTCTGTCTTGGTTAATACAGTTTCAGTCTCAATACTTTTTGAACATTCCTTGCATAACTCTGTCCTATAATGGATGTTACATTTAGTATAAGTAAAGTAAGTAGTAAGTCGTCGGGGTGGTCTAATGTCGGTATAAGCCAGACAACAACACAATTCACTAGCGCTAGACCAAGGAGATTATTTTGGGCGTCTTAGGTGGAGTGCTACACTTACCATAAGCTCCTCACTTTACCGCACAGATTCCCGTGCTACTCATACACTGAGTTGGCGAGGGCCGGTATCGAACCCGGAACCTTGTAGTTCCTAGTCGGACGCTCTACCGACTGAGCTAAACCGGCCCTAAAATTGTTATTTTTTGTCTATAATCATTCGTTTGCACACATAAGTGTGTAGAATGCCAATGGGAATATTTTGAATAAAATCAATGTTTCATTTATTGTTCATTTCTGTCTTGGTAAATACAACTTCAGTTGGGATACTTTTTCAACAAACCTCACATAATTCTATCCCATAGTGGATGTTACGTTATATTTAGTGCAAAAAATGTATATAGAAATGTGTTACATAATGATGGATGTACCATCGGTTTTGGACGGTTAGTGTAGAAAATTGATTTGAATTCAAATCAGGAAAATATTTTTGAATCCAAGCCTGGCCGTTGAAACAGTTGTAGATTTGACTGACAGTTATATATAGAAATGTGTTACATAATGATGGATGTACCATCGGTTTTGGACGGTTAGTGTAGAAAATTGATTTGAATTCAAATCAGGAAAATATTTTTGAATCCAAGCCTGGCCGTTGAAACAGTTGTAGATTTGACTGACAGTTAGTAACCTTATTTTGACCTCCACCTCCGCTTGCGATTGCAAGTGTGGGAATAGATACTCGGTCTACGGCAGTTCGTCAAGGTGTAAAGACGTATTTAGTCGGACTCAACGCGCGTGGTTATTGGTCCCAGTCTTAAGAAATAAAAATGTGATTCACAAAAATAGATGTGTTGAGTTTGTCACTAAAAGCAAACCATAACCCAAGGAATATAACCAAGGTCTTAAGATGAAGAAAACACCAATTAAGAAAAAGAAGGAACCAGGTAGATCCTGAATTAAAAGTTAGAAGAACTTCTCCGTTGATAGATACCAGACCAAACCACAAAGAAATAATACAGAACCACCCATCAACGAATAAATACCGGCCAAGCTACAGATTGTTATATCATGCGTATGGTTGCAAGGAAGAAAAAAAACAAACACAGGTTAACGTCTAAAATGTTCTATTGAATGTAATGAATTTAATATGTACAGCCACTTGATGAGTTGGTAAAGAATAATGTGTTGGTCATTGAGTGTGCAGTCGTTGATATTACGGCACGCGTGCGTGTGTGTGTGTAGGAATGTTGTTTGCGTCGCGGTCACGGAGTGTGAGGAGTTGATGTGTGAAATATGATATCCGGTTGCCGGCGTAGAAGCGAGATGAAGGTACGCGTTCGAGATGGTGTCGGGTCGGTCGTTGACTGGCGGTGAGGGAGCTGAAGTAAATGTGACATGGCTCGGTCAGCGATGTCGACTATTTACCGACCCCCGTCCTCCAGCTGAGAGAGTTCTGTTTTTAAGGGTCAAGAGTGGATCAGCTCTGATCAGGTTTCACGTCTCCCTTGGTTTGAGCGTGAAGGTCGCTGATTAGTTGAAAAAATGGCCCTTTCGATGTTATCTTGATAATTTCATCTTGAGGATGCGCAGAGGCATATGCATTTTTCATTTAGTAAAAAGATACGGTCCTGTTCACATTCGGTGACGTTCTTAACATTTTGTATAGTTGGTGAATGGGTGTATTGGGTTTTAGTGAATTTTGTGAATCGGGAGATATCTTTATTTGTGTATATAACAAGATGAAATATAAACTATAGACTCACAAGTAAGAGTAAGTAAAGAAGAAGATTTAGTTTGGGAGACACAACCACGGGTGCCCCTTCATAATATATATATATATATATATATATATATAATATATATACCGTCAATGTAAAAAAAAGTGGGTATACAACAAATGTACTATATATTACTATATATCTTAAATAAGGGGACTGGGGCTTTAGAATACATCGATTGCACCTCTGTAGGGGGTAAGACTCCCCCAATGGGGCCAACTTTTGGCCGTGGGTGGCGACCCGTGATCCTTAAGGATGGAACCCAGGTGGCTGAGCAGTCCATGACATGAAACACTCTATCTGATGCTGAGGTTCCAGTTCTGTAGGGGGTAAGACTCCCCCAATGGGGCCAACTTTTGGCCGTGGGTGGCGACCCGTGATCCTTAAGGATGGAACCCAGGTGGCTGAGCAGTCCATGACATGAAACACTCTATCTGATGCTGAGGTTCCAGTTCTGTAGGGGGTAAGACTCCCCCAATGGGGCCAACTTTTGGCCGTGGGTGGTGACCCGTGATCCTTAAGGATGGAACCCAGGTGGCTGAGCAGTCCATGACATGAAACACTCTATCTGATGCTGAAGTTCCAGTTCTGTAGGTCTGGGAATGTGGATCACCTCTTCATCACAATTGGTCCTTGGTTCACTCTGACTCTACTAAACATTGCTCAAAATATCAATACCTGGGGTCATAAATTAAAACTCTTAAAAAAATTTGTAACGCAAATGCAAGACAAAATTATTTTAGTAACAGAGAGGTGAATACATGGAATAAACTACTATCATCAATAGTGAATGCCCTATCTCTAAACTCCTTTAAGGCAATGTTAGATAATCTGTGGAAAGATTATAAATATTCTGTGGAATTAAGATGAGTGTTTATAAGAAACAGATGACAGGTCTCAGACCTAATATACTATCTGAAAATATATTATTATTATTATTATTATTATTATAACTTTTTCCTGCTAAGATGATACACTGAGTAGCACAGTAATCTGTGCAGTAAAGTGAAGAGCTGATGGTAGGTGTGGTGCTCCACCTCAGATGCTAAAAACAACAATCTCCTTAGTCTAGCACTAGTGAAAAGAGGATAGACTCTCTCACTGTCTGACTGACAACAACTTTACTTAGTAGATGTTACATTTAAGAAAACCATATATATGTATGTGTGTGCATATATATAGTAGATTAGGGTCCTATCTATGGGTTAAATAGAAAAAAATGTGTTTATAAAAATTGAGTACCCATCAAGAATGAATTTATTTCAAGACTTTGTCGGCATTAAATGGCCCACCGGGGTTGATATGCCGTAAAACAAAACAAAGCAAACAAACAAATGTACCAACTATTATAGGACGAAATTAGTTTAATTCACTGTTATTTCTGTTTTGGTAAATACAGCTTCAGTCTCAATACTTTTTCAATACACTTTGCATAATACTACCTCTGTCCCATAATGGATTATCCATTTAATATAATAAATGAATAAAGAAATGTACCAACTATTATGGGATTGAAATAGTTTAATTCATAATTCATTTGTGTCTTGGTAAATACAGCTTCAGTTTCAATACATTTTGCTTGAACTTAGAATAATACTACCTCTGTCCCATAATGGATATTAGATTTAGTATAAGTCATGTAAATATAAATGTACCAACTATTATGGGACAAAAATAATTTCATTCATAATACAGTTTCAGTCTCAATACATTTTGCTTGAACCTAGAATAAGGTTATTTCCTATAAGTCTAACAAAGGGAAACTACCCTTGACTGATAAATTATTTATTTATTGATTTACTAGGAAAAAAGAAGACGGGGTTAGGGTTTAGGGTTAGGGTTAGTTTAATAGGAAAATAGATAATTTATCAGTCAAGAGTGGTTCTCCTTTGTTTATGTTAGACTTCTAGGAAATAACCTAGAGTAATACTACCTCTGTCCCATAATGGATATTACATTTAGTATAAGGCATGTAGATATAAATGTACCAACTATTATGGGATTGAAATAGTTTAATTCATAAATCATTTGTGTCTTAATAAATACAGCTTCAATCTCGATTCTTTTTCAGCACACTTTCGTATTTGGCTGGATATTTCTTCATGTTGAGTAAAAGAGAAAATGGTAAAAACTGAATGGAATAAAAAATGGCAGAATTTATTAAATGATGACAGATTTGGATGAGGGAAGAAAGAAAGAAAGAGAGAGAGAGAGAGAGAGAGAGAGAGAAGAGAGAGAGAGAGAGAGAGAGAGAGAGAGAGAGGGGGGTGAAACAAGAATGATTTCAAAAAGCACTTAAGACCGGAAGGATATTTTTTTTAATTTTCAAGTTATTAGTTTTATTTTTATTTTAGTTTTATTGTAATGAAAGTTTATAGTCAGAAGTGTTTTAGATTATTGGTTGGTTGGTTGGTTGGTTGAGTTTTATGGCATGTCAACCCTTGTTGGGTCATTTTATGCCGAAGACGTTTTTGTTTTATTCATTCTTGATAGGTTCTTTTTCAAACACATTTGTTTCTATTTAACCCATAGATGGGAACCTAATAGGTACTACCACTCCGGATCAGAGTGAACCAGGGAGCAATGGTGATGAGGGGATGCTCCATGTTCCCCGAGCTCCAGAACTGAAACCTCACTATCAGATAGAGTTTAACGTCATACCCAGTACAATAAGACCCTCATCCACTGCCTTCTAGGCCATATATAATAAAAAGGGTTGGGGTTTTGCCATAAGGGAAATTGGGTTGGGACAATCATATAGTTGCTAGGGCTTGACATGACCAGCCGATTGATCAATGAGGCCTCTCCGACGGCCTATTCTGACCTACGGGCCAAAGTGGAGTGTAGCATTTCATGGACTGCTCAGCCAGCAGGATTCATTCTTTAAGCATCATGGTTCGCCACCCACGGCCAACAGTTGGTGCCATTGGGACGGGGGTCTTACCCCTCTGCAGAGGTGCAGAGGTGCAGTCTAAAGCCCCAGAGACGAGAATTGAAAGTTGTATCAGGTGTATTATGTTAACAATGTCATGGCTGCTTTATCAACCAAAGAAACTCTTATGTCAAATAAGAATTAAAAAAGGCATTATCTTTCAATGTTATGGCTGCCTTATCGGCTAGGGGAACTCTTAAGTTAAAGAAGAATAAAAAAAAAGGTTTTTCTCTTTAATTTTCCATATGGCATTCAGACATTATAAATGTGTTACTTTAGTTTTTCAAACTTAGTGTGTTGTTATTATTTATTACATCTTATTATAATAGAGATTGTGTGTCTGTCTGACTGTAACCGTAGCCAATCAGTATCCAAATCACAATTCATTTAGATATTTACGTCACATTCGCCATGATTTTACTTTTATTTAAACCTCAATTATCAATAAAATTGTTTTACATTATTAGATTATATATATATATATATATATATATATATATATATATATGTGTGTGTGTGTGTTCTATTATTATACAAAAGCTGAGCGAATCAATGTTTTTCTCCTAAGGGTTTTTTTACTTTTTTTTTTTTTTTACTGTTTAGTAATCACTTTTACTGTTTTACATCCGTTTCATTAGACACGGAAGTTATACGAATTCATTCCTTAGTTTTAGGATTGAGTTACGTTTGAAAAAAAAACCATTTAATTGGTTCTAATTAGTCTTAATTTGAAATTAAATCAAAAATTTACCCGTCTCTTACTCCAGATTCTCTCTGTCACTTTCCCCCTCTCAATGTATACCTTAATTACCTCCTCGTTATCTATGTTAGTTTCTCAGTGAGAGTAGAGAGAGAGGGGGAGAGAGAAATTGGAGGGTGCGAAATGTATTTGTATGTTACGTTTCATAAGCAGCCATCCCGACCAACATCTTGGCTCTTAATAAATTCAAATTAGCTCAAATGTTCCCTTTCTTAGAAATCTTACAAAATGGTTTTAATGGTTTTTTTTTTTTTTTGGTTTTGTTTTTTTATTCAACGACCGTTTTTTTTGTTTTTGTTTTTTTACTATTATTAATTTAATTCGCTTTGCAAACTCTTTTTTCTCCGATCCCATTTATCTACCTAGAGCTCAATGGGTGACCCAACGGGTCACATTTTGTCTAGCATATAACTTCAGGCGGTATTTATTGAAAAAATATTTCATCTCACAAAAAGGATTGATATGCCGGAAGATCCAACCAAAGATCCAACCAAC
>CM042155.1:25677163-25689663 GCA_023376005.1 Doryteuthis pealeii | reverse complement strand
AATGGCAATTGTGTGTATGTATGTCCGAAGGTAATCCATACATATATAAAGGATAGTTTTGTGTATGTATGTCCGAAGGTAATCTATATACATATATAAAGGGCAGTTATGTATATGTATGTCCGAAGGTAATCTATACATATATAAAGGATAGTTGTGTGTGTATGTATGTCTGAAGGTAATTTATACATATATAAAGGGCAGTTGTGTGTATCTGTATGTCCGGAGGAAACTTCGAAAATAAAACAATTAACGACAAACTAAATATATATATATATATATATATATATATATATATATATATATATATATATATATATATATATACATTCACTATCACCAGGGCTTGATTTATTTATATTTGGGAAGATATTTAAAAATTAAAATTTGTATAGTAATAGAAGGTAATTAAAATATGATGTCGATTGATTGAATTAATCGCCTCATTTATATTGTTTTTTTTTAATTGTAAATTATTGAATTAAAATTTCTTACAATATTGTTATATATTTACGTGGCGATTTTATGGGGCATCCAGTGAGGATCTAACTTGTGATAAGTAATAATGGATCTGCGAGACTAGCTTTAAAAAAAAAACTCTACCCAGGCGACACCGGGTAGCCACTTCTAGTTAAGAATAAAAGACATAAAGTCAATTTTATTAAAGTTTAGAATAATTCTTCATATTTAAAGGATGTTTTTGTCTTGTTTACATGGAATGTTTAATAAAACCAGAATTTATGATGGGGGAAAATGGGATAAGGATATGATTATTATTAATAATCATATCATCATTTCCCCCCACTCCAACCACCCTCAATTATAAAATCTGATTTTATTCATCTTTGTATCATTGCCAATGTTATTACATTTTTTCTGGTTATTATTATTTCAATGTTTATCTTACATCAGTCCTTCTTTCTTTTATTGTTCATTTTTATTTTATTTTTAAGGATTTGGTTCTTTTTCTCTCTCTCTCTCTCTCTCTCTCTCTCTCTCTCTCTCTCTCTCTCTCTCTCTCTCTCTCTCTCTCTCTCTCTCTCTGCAATCAAATTTAATAACATGGATGCTCAAGGGAGTAAAAAAAGATTATTTTTTCAGATGAATATATGAATTTCTGAAACATTCTTTCAATGAATATCAAATACTTTAGATTCTTGGAGGGATTTCTTCTTCTTCTTCTTCTTCTTCTTCTTCTTCTTCTTCTTCTTCTTCTTCTTCTTCTTCTTCTTTCTTTCTTTCTTTCTTTCGTTCTTTTTTTCGTTCTTTCTTTTTATTTCCCAAGACAATAAGCCAATATATATATTGTCCCGCTTCTTATTTTCTTATCCTTTTTATTCCAAATATTCTTGATTTTATTCAGATTGATATTTTTGCCGCCTTCAGACTTAACAATGGATGAATACAAAAAGAACAATTTGCAAATTTTATCAGAAATATCATTTTATTTCATGGATCAAATTTATTCATTCATTGTTGCCTTTTATACAATGTCATTATTTTAATAAAACCCTAATCATTAGTTTTCTTTCAAAATGATTAATACTAATATTCAGTTTTATCTCTAACTATTATTATAACCCAAATGATATTATTCAAAATTATTCTTATAACTCATGATGAGTTTTATTGAAAACTATTTACTTTTAAACAGCCCAGTTTTTAGCATCTGCTTTGGAACCACACGGTTCTGGGTTCGATATAGACCCTCGCCAACTCAGCGCATGTGTAGTAGATTTGAATTCAGAGTTTTTCTGAAACAATTTTATGCTAGGAATTTAGCCAACTGACTTTTACTTTGAAACAAGCGGTAGCCATTTCGAAAGTCTCCGTGCAAAATACACAAATCGAATCGAAAACAATACAACTGCATGCTTTAACACAAAAATATCATAAAATATGTTCTTAATAACAATTAAGTTCATTTCAGATAATGCGCACGCACAAATTTATGCTAGGAATTTTAACAACTAAAGGTGAAAATTACCGTCTTTTTTTTTTTTTGTCAGTATATTCAACGACAAAAAAAAACTTAATTCAATTAAAAAGTTTCAGCAATAGAAATCAATTTCTAATTTTATAAAATGGTTTTCAACAATTTATGGTTAAATTTACAATTGCTGAAGTAAGTTTATCATCTTTTTTCTTTTTCTTTTATTGATAATAGAAATTATCTAAATCCTAATTTTTCAATCACATCCATCTATTGGGTTCAAAAAGGTAAAAATGTTAATAATAATTAGTTGAACAGACAACTCCGACTAAGGGTGTTGAATATAACAATGGACTTTGATACAAGGACAACACGTGGAGATATTACGTATAAGAGATACATATACAAGATACATAGTCGATATATAAGTAACACATAAAAGGGATAAGATACAATACTGAAAGTATAAAAGTTATGGAGAGTCCATAAGGCAAAGTCATTTACTACGTTGTCTGCGTGGGGGTGAAACCCCCACACAAGAAGGGTGTAGACAAACTGTCTAACCATTGTGCGTTCGTTCAGTCCCGTAGAATAAAGAGGATTCAAACTTGGCGCTTGCCTGCTTAGATAGTCAGAGCGCTTGGTGAGGAAAAACAGAAACACGAGGAAAGATAACTCTTCCAGCCAAACAAGGGCAGACAATCCCACACATCCATTGTCATTATCATAAAAATCTTTAAAATCTATACATTAATACTCTCATTCCTTAATTTTCCGAACGTTATCATCATGCAACACCCTCTGGTTAAAAATAAGACCTTCTAAATCATCCAAGATGAAATACAAAAATTAAATCCTTAATCACCGAATTCTTATTTCTTATAAGTGTTGTCACCTCTGCTAAATAATGGACTATTTCGTTTTTATTATAAAGAAAGAAATAATGAAAGAGAGTAGGGGTAGGAGCACGCGGAATCGATAACGTTAGTTAGTTTAAATCGAACATAATTAAAAGATGAAAAAAAGGAAAGAAAGAAAGAGAGAGAGAGAGAGAGAGAGAGAGAGAGGGAGAGAATTTACATATTGAACAAATGCAATAGCTCTGAAGTAAACATATCAAACGTTGTAATAATCAAATTATCATACTGTGATATATCCACAGGTCCTGCTAGAGAGAGAGAGAGAGAGAGAGAGAGAGAGAGAGAGAGAGAGAGAGAGAGAGAGAGAGAGTGTGTGTGTGTGTGTGTGTGTCAAGGGAATCCGTGCTGTCGGTATATCCTCATAACCATGATCATAATCAAACCAAGAAAATGTTAGCTAAATCAACATGATTAAAAAGATTAAAAATAATAATCAAATTCAATAAAACGTCGTTTTTTTATTTCTTTCTCGAGGACAGTCGGCGGCTGAGCGTCTTCATGTCCTTGGTATAACGTTAAACTCTATCTGATGGTGAGGTTCCCATTCTGGAGCTCTGGGGAATATGGAGTACCTCTTCATCACCATTGCTCTCAGGTCCACTCTGACCCGGCGTGGTAGTACCTGTTAGGGTTCCACCTATGGGTTATATAAATAAATAAAAAATGAATTTTACAAGATTAAGTGGTTATTTCCTAGTTGAGTAACATGATATTACAGGACAACCCAGAAAAAACAGAACCAAATTATTCATTTATTTTCCCATTAAACTAACCCTAAACCCCAACCCTAACCCTAACCCTAAACCCTAACCTTAACCTTAAACCCTAACCCTACCCCCCCTAGTTGAGTAACATGATATTACAGGGTGACCAAGAAAAAACAAAACCCAAATTATTCATTTCCCAATTAAACTAACCCTAAACCCCAACCCCAACCCTAACCCTAACCGTAACCCTACCCCCTAATTGAGTATCATGATATTACAGGGTGACCCAGAAAAAACAAAACCCAAATTATTTATTTATTTTCCAATTAAACTAACCCTAACCCTAACCCTAAAACCCTAAACCTAACCCTAACCCTACCCCCCTAGTTGAGTAACGTGATATTACAGGATGACCCAGAAAAAACATAACCAAAATTATCCATTTCCCAATTAAACTAACGCTAAACCCTAACCCAAACCCTAACCCTAAACCCTAACCGTAACCCTACCCCCCTAGTTGAGTAACCTGATATTACAGGGTGACCCAGAAAAAAACAGAACCCAAATTATTAATTTTCCCATTAAACTAACCCTAAACCCCAACTCTAACCCTAACTAAGGTTCTGTTTTTTCTGGGTCACTCTGTAATATCATGTTACTCAACTAGGAAATAACCGATTATGTATCCATGAAGAGTGAATAAAACAAACATTATCAGCATAAAATGACAGTTGATATGCTGTAAAACCAAACAACCAGCTAACCTGTTGTATAGGATTACCTACCTACCCTCTAGACCGTAAAATAATGGTCGTGTCTATCTTATAAATTAGCTGTCAGACAGACAAGATGGGGAGTTAGTATGTGTATGAATTCCTGATTGAATAAATATACTATTACCAAGTATTTGACTTTGCCTCTTATTCATTATTATTACATATTTCCTACTTCTCTTTGTGTGTGAGTAATTGGCCGCCTTTACCCACGACAGAAAACAACCAAAGACAGTCCTGTTCACATTAAATCAGTTTAGCTAAATATTTATTCCATCTATTTTTCAGTAAATTATTACGCCCAACAGTTTTTTTTTATTTGATGTTGTTTTGTGATTTATTTAGTTTTCTTTTTTTTTTTATATTGAATTTCAAAAACTAACAACCACCTGCACAAAATACACTGTTATTTATTCCATAATGAACTTTTTTTCTTTTTTTTTCTCTTTTTTCTTGCTTATTTATTGGTGTAAATTTCACATCATTCACCGCTAATGACATCATTATTAAGCAGAAATTGAGATGAAGCTGAACTGAAGTTGCGGTTATAACTTTTTTCTTTCTTTTTTCTTTTCTTTATTTCTTTCTTTCTTTTTTCTTTTTATTTATTTATTTATTTATTTTTGTCTCATCGTTTATTTCATTTTATTGTCTAGAAAATCCTGGCAGACAGGAGCGTGCAAGATCGACTTACGAGTCCATTGCTCAGGATTATTCATTCTTTATTATTATCTCTTTCTTCAATTAGGAATATATTTCAAGCTTAAAACATCAAGATAGTTTTTAATTACCAACAGATTGCAATAAATCACGCCCGGAGAAAAAAAAAAAAAAAAAAAAAAAACATTTTTATTTATTTTAATCTTTATTTTATTTAATTTTATTTATTCTTATTTCATTACATATTTTTTAAAATTTATTTCATTTGTTTATTTATTTTATTTATCTTATATATTTATTTTTATTTTATTTACTTATATTTATTTTAATCATTTTTATATATTTTTTGTTCTATTAATATTTGTTATATATTTCATTTTTATTAGATTGTTTACAAAAAATTATGTAGCAAAAAATCTTTACAAATCTAATAAATTTAATTTGTGATTGTCAACAAGAAAATGTCTTTCTAAATCTGAACATGGCCCACTAACATATACGACCCCACATGTCAAATAAACAGGTAGATTTCTAACAGGCCGATTCGTTTGATATTCAATTTATGTCTATTCCGAAAAATCTTAAAACTCTACAAAAATACACAGACTGGTTGTTTTTGTTTTTTGGTGTGTTTTTTTTCTTCAGAAATGTAATATGAAAAGTTCGTACACAAACTAACAGAAAAAAAATAGTTTAAAAAAAGTATGCAGTTATACAAAACAAACGGTTATTTCCTATAAATCTAACATGATCACAGGGGACCACTCTTGACTGATAAATTATCTATTTATTTTCCAATTAAACTAACCCTAACCATAAACCCTAACCCTAACCCCCTCTTCTTTTTTCCTAGTACATCAATAAATAAATAATTTATCAGTTAAGAGTGGTTCCCCTTTGATCATGTTAGACATAAAGAAAAAAAAGTTACCAACAATTTCTCTATGATTTCACAAAAGATTAATCAAACCTTTTCAATGTGAAATGTATTCCCTGGTCAAGCAATGAGAAGCAGAATTTCTCGGAGGACTTGTGGTTCCATTTGGTCAAATGTTTGTGCTTGTTTTGCAATATTTGATTATGCAGATAAATATATTGCAAATCATAATGAATCCACTCTAAGAGAGTGTGCTGAAAGAATTTTGGAAACTCATTCTTCAAGATATATTAAATACACGGAAGAAGGACTTAAATTTGCATCAAAAATTGTTGTGAATATATTTCACAACAAACAAAATTTTGCATCAAATGAAGTTCGAAAACATACGGTAAAATGTTGTTAAAAAAGGGCTATGGTCAAAAGAAATTTGATTTATAGAGATGAAGGTGTTACTGCATAATTTTTCAATTACTATATTTTGTTTGTTTACAATCTTTTATTATTACATTTCTGAAGAAAAAAACAACCAGCTTGTGTATTTTTCTAGTTTTTAACATTTTTTTCAAAACAGACATAAATTGACAATGAAAAGAATCGACCTGTTAGAATTCTGCCTGCTTAAGTGACATGTGGGTCCGCATATACTAGTGGGCCATAATCTGAGAATAAACTCACAGTTACATAACAATAGGACACTTAGAGAGAATCAAACTTGTATGAATTACATTACTTTCACAGTTACATCCCGCGTTTCTCCTGTTAGCTGCTAGGTGGCGTACCAAGCGTTAAGCGTGAAAAACAAACCTCTATATCTATTTCTCTTGAGGCTTGAAGATTAGTATTATCTGCGTTATTCGGACTATTGTCCCCATCTTCATTGTTAAAAAAAACCCAAAAAAACAAAAACAATATGAGTCTAGGTAAAAAATCATACATAAGTAAAATAGGTAGATATTCTAGCAAAATCAAGACATTAGGTTTATAAGTTCCCAAAATTCACACTCTATTGTCCAAGTGGATAAGGCAGTTAGGTTAAGACAGTTCTAAGTGACAGTTATCTCTGGAACCCGAGTTCAATCCTGAGTGAAAGCAGTTAGAAAAATAATTAATTAACACAACTCCTACCCCAGCTATGGTTAGCGGAAATGAGAACAGGATACCCCGTGGAATAAATAAAGGGTTAGGTTCAAAGTTCCGTGATGGCTCCCGAATACGACAAGAAAGTTCCCGAGTTCGAAAAGAAGGTTCCCGAGTCCGAGAAGGTTCCCGAGTCCGACAAGAAATACCTGAAGAAGGCCGGAGGGTATATCGGCCGAAACGTTGTACAAATAACAATGAAGGTGGGGACAATAGTCCGAATAACGCAGATAATACTCTATATCTATCTTTTTGAAGATTTTGCTCGACAAGGTAACACGTATAATTTGTGTTATCTGTCTACGTGACAGGCTTCTAGTAACACCATACGCAAGAATTTAGGTTTAACATGTAAGTCAATTCTTCCTTCTTTAATTTACAACTACAGAAACATTATCGACATATCAGGAATGGTTGCCAGTCCTTCTTTAAGGATCACCGTGCGTTAAACAAATTAACCAAACCATAATCTCTTAATCCAGCAAAGTAGAACATCCTAGCGAGATTTTGATTATAATCAAATATATTTCCATTTTACGATTATTGTTATTCAACGACCCCCCCCCCCCGCGGTCAGAAAGACGATCGTTGATTTGAAAGTGAAGTCGAAAAAGAATAATGAAAAATAATGGGTGCTCTTCCAATATGTGAACTACCGCATGGTTTCTAATCCAATATGTGATCTACCGAGTTGTTTACATTCCAATATGTGATCTACCCATTATTTTCCCACTAAACTAGCCTTAACCATGTCTTCTTTTTCCCTAGTAGACCACACCACATGCCATCAATAGTAGATTTATTTATTTTTAAATCATCATGGTTTTTTTAATGTTTCTTCTTTCGAATGGACAAAAGAATTTCATTTCAAGATAATATTAACCTTTATGCAAGTTTAATTGTGTTAAATATAGGGGGTAAATTTCACAGGGAAAATTGGTGGTACTTAAATGTTCATGCTATGACAGTCTTTAAGGAGTGTTGTGGGGATGTTCATTAACTTCTTTATCAGCATTGCTCCAGGATTTGAACTCGAATCGTTATGTCCATTTCCTACGACGGTAACCGTTACACAACGCGCCTCAAGGTTAATAGCAAAATAATAATAATAATAATAGTAATAATAATAACCAGCAAAAATAGCACATCAAAGCGAGATTTTGATTATAATCAGATGTACTTCCATTTTTCTAATTATTGCTATTTACCCCCCCCCCCTCCACCCCGTGGTCAGAAAGACGAACGTTGATTTGAAAGTGAAGCCGAGAGAGCGAATATTGAGGAATAATGAACAGGTAGGGTTTGTGGGTGGGGGTAATATTAAAAAAGAAAACCGGTACATCTAGTTTCATGCACTCTGCTTATATAGGTCGTATGTTATAATTTTTGCTCGTCAAGAAATCAATGCTGGCTTTTATATTCTCCAAATATAGAGTAGAAGAAACTGCATAAAATCTATAATATTTGATCAGTTTTACTAGAGAACGGATAACGTGTTCTTTCTTTCTGTAACGGTTATTGAAACTACCCAGTAGTTAAGTTGCACTCAATTTGCCTTGGTAATCAATCGCCTCATATTGAATGATGACGTGCTGAGTTTCCAATGATACCGTTACGATCAATTGATTTTTTTTTTGTTTGTTTTTATTTTTTGCTTTTTTTTTGCGTTTTAGGTTATTTGTCTTTTCGGTGTTTTTTTTTAATTTTTTAAATTTGTTTTGTTTTGTCTTTTTTTTCATTTTTTCTTCTTTTTTTTCATTTTTGTTGTTTTTTTTTTGTTGTTTTTTTTTGTTATTTCGGGTTTTGTTTTCTTAGCTTTTGTTGTTTTTTGTTGTTTTATTTTGTCTTTGTCTTTGTTTTTTTTTTGTTTTATTTTGTCTTTTTTTGGTATTTTTTCGTCTTTTTCTTTTCGTCTTGGTTGTTTTTTAGGAGGGGGTTTTGTTATTTCGTTTGTTTTTTGTTTTTTGGGGGCTTTTTGTTGTTTTTGGTTGCTCTATTTTGTCTTTGTTTTTGTTTTTTGTTGTTATTTTTTTTGTCTTTATTTCTTAGTTTATTAATTAATTTATTTATTTATTAGTTGGCCTTTATGTCTTCATAGTCGTTAATCTATCCGAGCAAACGCTGAATTGAATCGGGCAAAAAACAAAAGGTTTTCACAAAAAAAAGCAAACGCTATTCAAAAGCAACATCCACCACACACCCACCCACCTACATGGTAGCTGAGCAGTTCATGACATCCAACACTCCATTTTGGCCCTTAATTAGGCTAGACGGGTGGTCGGAGAGGCCCACTCTGATCAATCGGCTGGTCACGTCAAGCCCATCGCCCTTATGGCAAGCTCCTGCCCTTTTTATCATATATGTGCTAGAAGGTGGTAGCTTATTGTCCTGGGTATGACGTTAAACTCTATCTGATGGTGAGGTTCCTTTTCTGGATGTTTGAGGAATGTGGAACACCCCTTCATTACCATTACTCCCAGGTACACTCTGACCCGGGGTGGTAGTATCTGTTAGGGTTCCATCTATGGATTAAATAGAAAAACATGAGTTTAAAAAATGAGTACCCACCAAGAATGAATAAAGCAAGGACGTCTTCGGTATAAAATGACCCAATGGGTTGACATGCCGTAAAACAAAAACGACCAACCAACCAACCAACCAAACCAACCAACCCATCTACCTAACACCCCCCCCCGTCTCTTTATGTCTATTTCCTTCGAGAGTAACCATTACACCACGCGCCTCAAGATTAATAGGAAAAATTGGTTGACTTCTGATTTAGGTCGGAAAATTAAAACGGAAAGTTTTTTGGTGGTACCCAATGACAGTTTAACTACAGTCTATGAATTAACATTTTGCGAATTGGGTTACGGTTTTAGGGGATTAAGGTTGTTTTTAATTACGTATTGCTTTAGAAAAATAAACAACAAAAAACCCAAATTACTATACATTTAATTGACCATTGAAATTAATTATTGAATCTATTATTGAGACAGTTGTTTGTGTTAGTATTGCAATGTATAATTTCAATTAAACTTAGTTTAAAAAAATATTTTTCAACATTAAATGTATTTGGGGTTTTTGTTATTTTTTTAAAGCAATACGTAATTAAAAACATCGTTAATCCCCTAAAACCGTAACCCAATTCGCAAAATGTTAGTTCATAGACTGTAGTTAAACTGTCATCGGGTACCACCAAAAACTTTCCGTTTTAATTTTCCGACCTAAATCAGAAGTCAGCCGAAAAATTAACGATAAAAATAGCACATCAGAGTGAGATTTTGATTGTAATTAGATGTGTTTCCATTTTTACTAATCATTGCTATTTAAACCTCCACCCGCCCACGGCCAGAAAAAAAAGGAACTCAAAAGTTCCAGGTAATTAGAGCAGTGGTTCTCAAACTCCATACAGTCTGGGCGCACTTACAATACTACAGATACTTGATAGCGCACTGTATACAAAATAGGACTAATATGTTATTAAGGTAACTGTTAAATATATAAAAAATAACACATTTAACAAAAGCAAACTTAACATACCTCTATGAAGTTTATTCATTTCTATGTTAATGAGAAACATAAGCTTGATGAGACCTTGCGATTTCTTCAATGTTTGGTCTTATGTTTGAGAGACAAACTCTCATTTCCTCATCAATGCATTGAAGAGTTCCTCTCTTTTTACACTTAATTGTTGAAAATCCCAGTTCACATAAATATGAGGTGGAAAATTGCAATAAAATGGCCTGCGTTTTTTTAGATATCGACACATTTTGTTTGTTTTTTAATAGAAATCAAAAAAGCTTCAAGAGACAATTCTTTGTATTTAATCATTAATCCACGTTTCATACCTGAAAAGGCTCTGGGGCGCACTGTTTGAGAACCACTGAATTAGAGCAACGTGTGCAAACATCCTTATTACAATCTATATTAATCAAAACCTGGACGTGGCTGTTTGCGTTTCACCTCAGGCTAATGCCCGAGAGAAGGCATGAATCGATCTCTTCTCTCCCATAACAGCTGTTTATAAATAATGAACACATGTACACACTTAGATAACTTATAAAATAAAGGAATAATGTCTGGATGTCTAGAGTACTGTCTAAATGGGTGCACAGCTATGCACCTTACATAATAAAGGAATAATGTCTGGATGTCTAGAGTACTGTATAAATGGGTGCACAGCTATGCACCTTACATAATAAAGGAATAATGTCTAGATGTCTAGAGTACTGTATAAATGGGTGCACAGCTATGCACCTTACATAATAAAGGAATAATGTCTGGATGTCTAGAGTACTGTCTAAATGGGTACACAGCTATACACTTTATATAATAAGGGGATGATGCCTGGACGTCTAGACTGCAGTCTAAACAAGCCAGTGCCAATTTGCGATACATTTTGATCAACATTTTTTTCGTGAAACATAGGATTCTGCAAGTGCAACATTCTCCATGATAATCAGACCTAATTTAATGTGACTATTTCTTGTTTCCCAAACTGAAAATCCCTCAAGTATTAGAAGATTCAATGACGTGGAAGATGTGTTTTTCTTTTTTTCTTTCTTTTTTTCTTACGTTTTTTGTTGTCCTTTATAGGAATTATATTGCTTACTTGACGCGTTTCTTCCGTTAGGCGCTATGTGGCGTGGCGACATAGTCAAATTTCTCTTTCACCTTCTTTGCATCTTGTGTCTACGTGACAGTGTGGTTTCTCGCTCCCAGCAATTTCGTAGCATACGAAAACATTGCTCAACATATAAGTTTTTAACTTTCATCTTTTACCAACAGCCTCAACATTTTCTCTACACAAAATATTATCTATATATTAGGACATTTCTCTTATACAACAATGTATAATCTTTTCATTGTATCTTCTGTAATGTCTGTATTTCTCTTCTATTAAGTTTGCTTGGTCAAATAAAAATTGTTCTTCATAATTCATTGTGAATTTGTATTATTTGGATTTTTTGGACTATTGTCCTCATCTTTATTCTTATATGCACAACGTTTCGACCGATGTGCCCTCCAGAATTCTTCGAGTGTTTCTTGTCGAACTCGGGAACCTAGTCTTCGAAATTGGGGTCCTTCTTGTCGAACTCGGGAGTCTTCATGTCGTAATCGGGAGCCTTCACATAACTTCAAACCGAATCTTTTATTCAATCTAACGTGGTAGACTGTTCTCATTCCGTTGACCATATAGGTTCCCGAGTTTGAGAAGGTTGCCGAGTTCGACAAAAAATACCTGGAGACGGCCCGAGGGTACATCGACCGAAACGTTGCATATATAACAATAAAGATGAGGACAATAGTCCGAAAAATCCAAATAATACAAATGATCAAGCCTCATCTAAAAAATTCAGACAAATGATTGCAAATTGTTTTTGCATAACTATATATCCGCATGAAGATATATCATACTGCCAATAGATGTAAAGAACAATGTGTCCAGGTTTGTTCAATTTCAGATTAAAATGGTAGCAATGAGTCGTG
>CM042155.1:25604663-25674663 GCA_023376005.1 Doryteuthis pealeii | reverse complement strand
CTCAGCACTTATCGTGTTGACAGTCAACCAGTGAATGGAATAATAATTCCAGCGCTCACCATTACCTTATCAACCAGCGAGTGGATTCATCTAGCGCAACCTTTACCTTTACTTCAACCTCAGCAAGATAAGTCTGGCCAGCAAATGCCACTAAATTTGCAACCCCCTTTTTGAATATATGTTTCTTTAATTTTCAACTGTTGTTTTCGTCTTCTTTCATCCAAAATTATTTGCTTACCATCGGAGATTTTAAGAGTCTCGAAATATCTCTTATGAGAGAAGGGAGACTCTGAATTCAAACCAGTAGTAGGCATGGAGAAGGATGGCTTCCACTTGGCTGTTAGTACCCAAGACATGCTACATGAGTCGTACCCTCCCACGACCAGACCAGGTTGCAAGATATATAAGTGAATAAACATTCATAAGCTAAATTTATTTATTGGTATATAAATACAAGTAACCATAATATATATATATTGATACTCCTATTCCTTGATTGGATAAATGACCGTTATCATCTTTCAAAACCCTCTGGTTAAAAATGAGATCGTCCAAATCGTCCAAGATGGAAAGCAAAAATGTAAATCCTAATTATTTGCTGTTGCTTATCCGCCGAATTCTTATTTCTTATGAGTGTCATCACCTCAGCTAAATAATGGACCATTCCGTTTTAATTAGAAAGAAAGAAAAAAAGAAAGAAAGGGAAGAAAAAGGCCATGATAGACAGAAAAATATCATTAGAAATAAATAAAGAGAGTAGGGGAAAGATAGATAGAGGAGGTGAGCGCGTGGAAGCGATAACGCTAATCTGTTTCAATCGAACATAATGAAAAGAAGGAAAGAAAGAAAAAGAGTGAGAGAGTTAAATCAAGATTATTATACTTTTTACATATTCAACTAATTAGCAATAGCTCTTAAGTAAGCGTATCAAACGTTGTAATAATTAAATTATCTTACTGTGGTATATCCACTAGTACACAATAACTTCCTAAACATCCCCAGTCATGAAAAGTAGGCCCATTATGTCTCGTTATTTTGTATGTACATCCATAAATAATTTAATTATATTGATACGGAAATCACTTAATTATATCTGCTAATTATATATTTAAACTAATTTTATACATCACTTGCTACATGTCTCAGGAGAAGTATACTTACGATTTCTGAAATTAGTCGTGGTAGGTGTGAAACGTAGACATTATATATATATATATGGTAATTGCCACTTCTTCACAGAATAAGGCCATTTCTACAAGTCGTTCAGTTGTGAGCACGCAGATGGCCCACGGATCCAACTTGTTTTTATGTACCCTGTCACACATATGAAGCCCTCGACAGACAAGCCTTCCACACAGGTCAGACTTAAATGTAGTAAATGTTTCCATGGCGTCCGTCATGTGTCGCTTCAGAATGGAGTGCTCGAGCCGCCTTACCTCAAACTTCTTACGGCTACCATCGGCCTGTCTTTCCAAGAGGATGTGTACCCAGCCCAACCCCTTCTGTCAATTGGCCCTTATCGTTGAAACTGACTTCCGCAAGGGCATCGATGTCGACTCCATATCGAGACGCTCCCCTGTCACGACACCAGTACGTCCTTTGGGGTTTCCCCGATCTCTCAAGATCGAGAAGTGTCCTAGCAGTCCAGGTGGCTATTCTTAGCCTTGTTTTTTGTTGTAATATCTTCTTGTTTTCGCCCAGCTTCCTGGCCAGCTTGATAGGTGAACCGGCATTTGTTTAGGTCACCTTTTCTAGACACTTCCAAATGGCTGGGTGAACAATGTTACCCAAGGGGCTGCTCAGTCACCCATAACCTAGCCGAGGCATGTTGCTATTCAACGAGCAAGGCGGTGACGTTAGGTAGGTCACGAGTCACGCCGTATGTAGATTCACATCTGCGTGCTTCCAGCCCGTCAAGTCAGCACACGTCACCATTCCTCCATCACTGTGGGACTTGTAGAAATATCTGCACATGTTTTTGTTTCACATGTTGTTGTGCGCTTGTGCGACACGCACCGCATGCTCTCCTTACCCAAAGTCAAGTATCAGTAACAAGTCGAGGTAAGATGATTGAGAGACTTTGGGGAACGCAGGTGGATGATCTGATGAGATCTACGGTCCACCACACCGAAAAAAAAAACAAAACAAAAAAACCCTAAGTTTTAACTCAGTATAAGTCTATAAAAACAATTTTAGATTATCGAAAAGCAAGATCAGCAAGCAAATGCAAATTAATGTTCTTCAATGACACTGGATTTAAGACTATTAGCAGTAAACAATAGGGTAAAAAGAAAAAAAACATGTGTTAAAGAATATACGTTTCTACACTTCAGAAATATTAATGTAAAATATGACTTATCTGAACGCATCTTCGAACTCAAACAACATTTACGTTTTGGCAAATTCACGGTGCCTGACAGGGATTTTTTTCTTTGAGGTGGGGCCCCCTACGTGACTGCAGGTTGGAGTGGAATAAAATTGGGGAAATACATTGCTTATTTAAACACACACACACACACAAAAACACAAAATGAGTTAATATCTTCAATGGCACTGGATTTAAGACAATTAGCAGTAAACAATAGGGTAAAAAGAAAAAAACATGTGTTAAAGAATATACGTTCTACACTTTAGAATTTGCCAAAACGTAAATGTTGTTTGAGAGCGAAGACGCGTTCAGATAAGTCATATATATATATATATATATATATATATATATATATATGATTTTATATGAAAAAGGTGACTTGGTTAGTTGATGCAAGTTTCACAACGATAAGACAGCGATAGAACAAATATAAAGTGCTCACCGCGTGAGTAGAGCAAATTTATTATTATAATGATACACAGTAATAACCTACTCGAGTTTCACCATAAGGATCTTCAGGGTTAAATCCACTGAATTAATCAAGATATTGATTAATTACAGCCGATTACACGTGTGTATTTTTTGGCAATGACGTTTAGTGACAGACTCTTCACTAACCGTCTGTCACTAACAGGAGTCTGTCACTAACCGTCATTGCCAAAAAATACACACGTGCAATCGGCTGTAATTAATCAATATCTTGATTAATTCAGTGGATTTAACCCTGATGATCCTTATGGTGAAACTCGAGTAGGTTATTACTGTGTACCATTATAATATAATATATATATATATGGGAGTAAAATGAAAAAATTAACCCGACAGTATGTGGAGAAATGTAGACAAACACGGGGTGTTACAATGGATGGAAATTTATTATTGGTCGTAGTGTCGATGTTCGAACGTTTCGGTTTATATAGAAACCTTCTTCAGGACAATATGAAACAAGTAAAGGAAAAAAGATTTTTGTTGTTAAAAAGATGATGGATGTTTTTCAATTGCGCTTTGATTATAGTAGGTGTGAAACATAGACATTCTATATAATGCCTAGCATTTCTTTGTGTGTTTGTGTTTGTGTTTGTTGTGTGTGTGTGTGTGTGTGTGTGTGTTTACCAAGCCCTTCGCCTGAGCAGGAGGCGATACAAGGTCAATGTATTGAAGCGGAGTTTAATAGGTTTGAATTCAGAGTTTTCCTTCTCTTAGACTGGTTGCCTAATCAAGGTTAAAGTCTTCCCTACTATTTACCCACAAGAATAATTGAATTTATACCTTACCCAATGGCATTAACGCTATGTAAAATGTAAACAGTTCAGTAAACAGTTCAGTTTGAACTCGGGTCGACGATCCCATTACTCACCACGCTAACCATTACATCACGCGCCTCAATATATATATATATATATATATATATATATGTGTGTGTGTGTGTGTGTGTGTGCATATACAAAATTTCAGCATGGACACTCAAGCATTTGTGCTGCTTTTTTTTTAATTAAATAAACTACCAAGAATATGCACCCTCCGGGGTAAGTATTTAAGTTTTAATGTAATGAAATATATTAAATTACAAAGACTAACAAAATTAGATAAGAATGCATATGAAAAAAACATTACACTTATTTTAATTATATTTTAATTAGTTTCTATATAAAAATCATTCATAGGATTGATTTTAATACGTTGGAGAATAAAACAATAATATTACACCAAGTAATATTCATTAAGCCCGGTTTTTGTTAAAACAAGTATGCAAATTAACCACACCGTTTATTATGTCAACCTTTATTTCTTAGTAATATACAAGATATATTGCAGGATTTTAGATGAATAAATAGGCAAATCTCAGGTTTTCATATTTACATCGTTAATAAATAAGATTCATTCTATATGAATTAATGAAATGATTTTGACTATGAATCAATTTCTCGTTGATAAACTTACGCAATTTCTGTGGGTATTGTGACGCAGCGGTGACGTAGTTTCAGTTACAGACTGACTGACAGACACAGAATCTCCATTATAATAAGATTCACAACACACACACACATTCATTTAGTTTTCTTTAGTCTTTAGCGATTTCCCATCAATCCAAATCATACGCAAGCAGTGACGTAGTTTCGGTTACAGATTGACTGACAGACACCGAATCTCCATTATAATAAGATTCACAACACACACACACACACACACACATCCATTTAGTTTTCTTTAGTCTTTAGCGATTTCCTCTTGTGTCATCAATCCAAATCATAAACATACAATTCTGAAGTGGATAGAAACAATGTATGATTATCAGGGAGACATAATTACTTTTACAATAACTTTGTATAATTATCTTATTATTCTAATAGGATATATTATTAGAGTAGAATTACTATATGTATAATCTATTCCTTCTTAAATCAGAAAAGGTGGAGGCATCAAATTTAGAAACTCAATCTTATATACGAATGGAAACTAATAAATCGCAAAATGGTGTCTTTAAGACTTTAGGTCAGACAAAAGGATACTCTTCCAATACGTGATCTACCGAAGGTTTGTGATCTACTATTGATCTACTATTCATGGCATGTGATCTACTAGGAAAAAAGGTTAGGGTTAGAGTTAGTTTAATGGGAAAATAATGGGTAGTTAATAGGTAGATCACATATTGGAATTTAAACAGCTGGGGTACGAGGAGACAACACTTGGGGTATTTTATGCCGAATACGTTTGTCTTATTCATTCTTGTTGGGTATTCGAAAATTCGAAACATTTTAAAACTCATTTTTGATCTATTTAACATAGATGATACCCTAACAGTACTACCACTCCGGGGCACGTTGGACTTGGGAATAATGGCAATGAAGGGGGTACTCCACACTCCCAATAGTTCCAGAACTGGAACACACCCCTAATACATTTTAACGTCATACCCAAGACACTAAGACCCTCAGCCACCGCCTTCTAGCACATATATAATAAAAAGGATTGGGGTTTGCCATAAGAGCAATACGGTTGGGACAATCATATAGGTGCTAGGACTAAACGTAAATGGGCCGATTGAACGGAATGGGTATTCCGACTACCCGTCATGCCGAAGTAAGGACGAAAGTGTTCATTACAAGAATTTACTCCTTTCTGAATAGAAGCACCACTATCATTATGGACCGCTGTTATAATGGGAACCCACTGGTCTAAAGGATCGTCTCATGCTAAAACAAGATCCCAGAAAGAAATATGTCTTGTGTATTCAATCTATTAATATTTATTGGGTATTAGAGTAGGTTTTTTTTGTACAGATTTAATTGGGTCTCTAACGAAACACACGAGGTGCACAATTCTT
The DNA here is from genome assembly GCA_023376005.1 of Doryteuthis pealeii. Classification (NCBI taxonomy): domain Eukaryota; kingdom Metazoa; phylum Mollusca; class Cephalopoda; order Myopsida; family Loliginidae; genus Doryteuthis; species Doryteuthis pealeii. The sequence continues at coordinate 25,668,970 of CM042155.1, read as the reverse complement.
CCGCAATAAAAAATACTCCCAAATTTTAAGATTCTATGAATAACGGCAAAAATAATTACTTTTTCATTTTTTTTTCTTTTTTTTAAAAAAAATCTGATGTGGGAATAAACATATGTAGCGCATCAAATCTAATTTTCGCCCTGTTGAAAACCAAATTAAATAATTTGGTGGTTGGTTTTGAAGGCTATCGCAATGCAAGTGTTAAGAAAAATGGAGTAACTATGATGCTGTTTGTTTACCTTTGATTTATTCGTAATATTTCGAGATAAAGATCTCTTTGTCAGAAGATTTCTGAAAGTCTGGAGCTGTTAGCTTGTTGCTAGGAATTGCCCATTCTGTTTTTATGGCTGTTAAATAATGCTAATTAAATAAAATTTTATACATTTTCCAGTATTTACCAAGTTTAGCTTAATTGTGGCACAAGGCCAGAAATATGAGGCGCCCAGTGTGAATCAAACTCACGAACAATGGTCTGCTAGCCTAACTTTTTAAACATCATACAACACAAGGTACCGTAGTCATTTATTAAGGTTAGCTTAAATGTGGCACAAGGCCTGAAGTATATGGCACCCAGTGAGAACCAAACTCACTAACAATGGTCTATGAACCTAGGTCGTTAACAATTATTATCATACAAGGCGCTCTTGTTTTTTTACTAAGCTTAGCTTAGTAGTGGCACAGGGCCTGAAGTATGAGGCACCCAGTGAGAATCAAACTCACAATTATCTGCTAGCCTAACTTGTTAACTCTTATACTACATGAGACACACTTGTCATGTATATTCTCCTTCCTCGTAAAATATACATTTAAAATCAAAATTAGCATAGTTATGGCACAAGGCCTGAACTACGGGGCGCCTTGTAAGAATCAAACAATCGATTCATGAGGACATTTTTTTCATTTACACCGTCAAAATCCGGTTGTTTGTTAGGGGTTAGTTTTATAATTAAAAAAAAAAAACTCTAAAAATCGTGTTAACAAACGACCGGATTTTGACGGTGTAAATGAAAAAATGTCCTTATGAATCGAAATCGCAAAAGGGGTGCCTAAAGGTCATATGGTTCTAAATGTTTACTGCATCTAAGAAGTTCTAACCTACGTTAATTCATTCATAAATTTTAAAAAAATTAAAGGACAGCATTAATTGATGTTGTATAGATTTAAAATTGCGTAGTGATTAAGTTATAATATAAACATTAAACAATATTAAATCTATACAATATCAATTAATAACTGTCCTTTAATTATTTAAAAAACTTATGAATGAATTATTAAGTTTTATTTTCCTTAGAGTTTCATTTTTATTAAAGGTGTTAATCCCAGTTGAGAAATGAAAAATATATACATTGGACTTTTCATATTCCACTAACATCTGTCCGGTAGATAATGGTAAAAAATTATGACCCTGAATTTACAGTTAACCGAGTTTATCTGTTTTTAAGAGATTGTTTTCGTGTCTTTTTTTTATTCTTTATTGTTTTTTTACCTACCATCTATAAGTGTTCGCGTGGCAGTTACATTCTAGGAGGAAGTGATTTCAATAAAGGATAATAAAAAATAAATAACAAGCCGATCACCCCAGCCTCCCGGGAGTCTGCGTGTGCCGCCCGAAATACGACAATAACAGATGTTGCAAAAGGTCGGTTGGAGAGAGAGAGAGAGAGAGAGAGAGAGAGAGAGAGAGAGAGAGAGAGTGTGTGTGTGTGTGTGTGTTGGGGTAAAAAAAAAAAAAGCTGATAGAAAGGTGAAGAGATGAGGTAGTGAAGTTTACTGGTAAACCCTGATAGGGGTTAACACAATGAACGAAATTGGAAAACAGACAAGAGGAACTGGAAATCAGAGGAAGAATTGAGACCATCCAGATAACAGCATTATTATGTTGTTGGCATCCTTCCGTCTACTAAAGACGATGGCGTAGTGTCCATTTTTTTTATCTATTAGATTTCCATATGCCACAATTGAATGAGCTAACTATCTTTTGTTGTTGGCATCGTTCCGTCTACTAAAGACGATGGCGTAGTGTCCACTTTTTAAAACATCTGCAACTGCATGAGTGGCTGAACAAACCAATTTTTGAATGGCAATCTTTGGTGCAGTGACTTCAAACAAACAGTGATGCTTGCTGGAGTTGCTGTTGTCTCTCTTTTCCATGGTGGCTTCTTTCCTCTCTTTTTCACTCCTTTTCGTTCCTTGTTTGACGATGAGGCGCCAGGTCGCACACTCTTCTGCACAAGCCCCCCCTCCCCATGTGTTGGTGTTGATGTAGCATGTCTTCATGTCCTTCTTGCAGACATCTTTAAAGTGCAGGCGTGGTTTCCCTACCGGTTGGGTGCCCTCTACTAATTCACCGTACAGTAGGTCTTTGGGGATGCAGATCAGTAAGAATACTAGGAAGAGTCCTTGAGACCTGAGGAGACTTGTTGTCACTCCAGTGAAGGACCATCAGTTTACACTAGTGCACCTTTCTTGTTATGTTGCTTTCATGTCATAGTCATGTTATTCTTGTTCACTACTTCTCTCGTTATTTCGGTGCTATTTGCAGAATTGCGTCCCGGCCTCCTGCCTTAAAAAACGTTAGGCGGTGATAGCTGAAAAAACCCGCTCTAAATATTTACATTTACTTGTTGATAAAAATACGGCTTACTTTTAATGCCTTCAAACCACTAAAAAAAAAAAAAAAAATTTAAAAATAATAAAAAGATAATAAGTTGTCAATAAAAATGCCTTCAATCTGCTAATAATTTTTTTTGGGGGGGATATTTTCATTTTATTTTCGACAATCAATTACAAATGAAAAATCAAAAATACTTAGATATTCCTTTTTATTTTAACTAAAAACAAGACATTAAATTGATTGTCGAAAAAAAAAAAAAGATAATTTTTTGAGGATTGGAAGGCATTTTTATCGACAAATTATTTTATCAACAAAATATTTTAAAGAGGGCGAGAGTTAAAAAATTTACATTTACTTGTCAAAAAAAGACTGGAGTAAAATATCGCATTAACTTTTAGGGAAAAACGCCTTTTTTTTTTTTCGGCAGGCACTGCTTCAGCTAGGAACTTATTTGTAGGGAGGGTTGTTTTTTCAGCTATCACCGCCTAGCGTTTTTTTTTAAGGCAAGAAGCATAGACGGAATTCTACAAAAAGCACCATTATTTCATATTCTTCTGACTGGGAGGGAAAATAACACCAACAACATTTTTGTGTAAACAATTATTCCATTCACTTTCTTCATATACATTACCAGTTTGCAAATAACAATGAGCCAGGTAGAAATCAATCTGCTTCTCTTTCGTTGACTGAAGATACGTTAAAGCTATTTCCTAACTTTCTAGTGTCATCTGCTCATGTGAATTTCTTGTCCAATGAAAGCCATACCTTAAATGACCTCTGGGTCATCACACTAAATAACCAAACTGTTTTTTTTTCAACCATTCTAGACTTATATACACTACCTGCCAATCTGTTAACACTAGACCAATGCAAGAATGCCCAATTTACTCTATTTTTACCCATAGCTAGAGGAAAAAAAGAGGATGTATGCTTTTGTCAAAACATTAGCATGAAAGAAAAGTCTCATCCAGAATTTGAATATATATGAATTCATTAGTTCTATAAATGAGACCTTTAGAGTACATTCTAAGGTAGATGCAATTTGTCATTATAATTTGATTTGTGTTAAATTTAAACGCCTCTGTTTGTTTATTGATTTTAATGGCATATCAACCCGCCTGGGGTTATGTCATGCCTAATGGTTAGGAAGTAATACATCATGTATTTATATTTATACTTTTTAGTAATTGGTTTTAAAAATGTGTTAGCATTATTGGGGATTATGTTGTATGGTATTGATTTGTTTCATGTCTATATTCTATGGTATAATTTTTATTTCCCTCAAAAAAAGAGAAAGACCATCAGTTTACACTAGTGCACCTTTCTTGCTATGTTGACATTTTCAAACAGATCTTTCATATTGTTTGCTTTAAAATAATGGTTTCTGATATGAGCAAAAGACGCCTCTATCATATTGTTGTGAGGTGCTTGTTGTGTAATGGTTACAATTGTAGGACGAGACTGCTTGCATTTTCACATAATACTAATACCTTTAGAAAAAATATGAATCCTTAGGAAAAGGAAAATTAAATTGAAACCAATTAAACTCTGCATAAAATTTAACCTTGTGTCGCATCCTGCTTGTTGGTTGGTTGGGTTTTATGGCATGTCAACCCATTGGGTTATTTTATGCCAAAAACGTTTTGTTTTATTCATTCTTGATGGGTACTCAATATCTTTTAAACACATTTTGTTCTACTTAATCCATAGATGAGATCCTAACAGGCACTACCACTCTGGGTCAGAGTGTACCTGGGAGTAATGGTGATAAAGAGGTACCCCACATTCTGCAGCGCTCCAGAATGGGAACTTCCAATTATTTACAAGTGTAGCATGAATCTGTCACTCAAAAATGTGAAGCATTAAATTTGATTCATGATGAAAGTTATGTCAGCAATAAAAAATTAAAAAAGAAAGAAAGAAAAGAGAGAAAAAAAAGAAAAAAGAAAAGGAAATAGATATGAGGGAGGTTGGAAAGCACACTAGTCAAAACAAAGACAATACCCATCCAAATAATATTTGTCTGTATTTTTGAGATGAGGCTTGATGTGAATAATTTTGATGTTTCGGACTGTTGTCCTCATCTTTATTACGATATGTATAAACACAACGTTTCAGCCGCTGTATCCTCTGGCCTTCCTCAGGTGTTCCCCGTGTATCTAAGCATTGTGATTCTTCTCGTGACACATATTGGAATAATAGTCATGCAAAAACAATGATGTCATTATTTGAATAAGATTTCCAGTTCTTTGATGCTTGTTTGATCAACAGTCAAACTTTTAAAAATGATTTCCCAGGTTGGGTCATTACTATACTTGGATACGCAGAAAATACCTGAAGAAGGCTGAAGAAGGCTGGAGGATACAGCAGCTGAAATGTGTTTATATATACCACAATAAAGATGAGGACAACAGTCGGAAACATTAAAATTATTCTATCCAAATAAGTTGATTAACGGCATGTGAACCCATCTAGGGTTATTTCATGCCTAGAGGTTAAGGAATTGCATTCATTATGTTCATATTCACATTTTTTGTGTGTAATGGTTTGATAATTTTTTGTTTTGCACATGGTCTTATCAAATATGATTCATTTTTAAACAATGATTTGACCAATAGATGGGACTTGGGTCAGAGTGATTGATTGGTTGGATTTTATGGCATATCAACCCTTATTTATTATTGGTTATTTTATGCCAAAAGTATTTTTGCTTTATTCATTCTTGATGGGTACTCAATTTTTTTTTGCTTTTTTTAAATTTTTTTAAACACATTTTTCTATTCAACCTATAGTGGGACCCTAACACGTACTACTACTCTGAGTCAGAGTGGACCTGGGAGCAATGGCGATGTGGGGTACTTCCCATTCCTCATATCTCCAGAACTGAAGAGAGAGAGAGAGAGAGACAGACAGACAGACAGAGAGAGAGAGAGAGAGAGGACTAGCTGAAGAAAGGTAGTTATCAAAACAACCAAGATAATGATATTGGATTGAAGAATTCACTGAATAAAGCAAATAATTGGCTCAGTTGTAATTTTTTTTCCAGAAAACAGGGCAATTGTCATGTTGTGATGAAAAGGAAGAAAAACAAGTTTAGATATTATTAGGAGTAAAAGGCCTAATTTGACATCAAAATATAAATTTTAAAAAATTCTTTTAGTAATGAGGGAGTGAAAAGCAAAACCTCTTGGCTGCCATATCGATACTCTTCTGCAGTGCCTCACCCCCCCCCCACACACCTTTGTAAAAATCAAATCCAAAGTTTCTGTCCAGAAAGAGATTCTTGTTTTTTTTTTTTCCTCTTTTGTTGAACTATTTGATTTCACAATATTTATGGGGAAGAGGTTGAAATATTTCACATCCTGAAAAGGAGAAGTAAAAAAATTCAATTTTTTTTCTGAAATGGAATAAGAGAGAGAACGAGAGAGAGAACAAGAGCGAGAGAGAACAAGAGCGAGAGAGAACAAGAGCGAGAGAGAACAAGAAAGAGAGAGAGAGAGAGAGAGAGAATATATAGAAATAGAAAAGTACATTCGTGTATAGATCAATTCATTTTCAACTGCACAATTTAAAAATTCACCAATAAAAAAACAAAAAGGTTTTTATTTAGTAATTTTTATTTTTTTTTAAATCTTTTTTTTTTTTTTTATAGTTTCATTTGAAAAAAAGATGATTAATGTTTAATGACAGTCTTAGATCTACTCTAACATCCATCTATGACAAACACTTTCTTATTCTTATTCTTCCTTCATTGAAACACCAGCCATTCCAACAAGTGGCCCACTACAAACGATTTCATCATAGCTTGCGTAATTTGGGTTTTCCATGCTTCATAGCAGTCCCCAGGGACGACGACGTCTCCAGCTATGGAGGAGAGGTGTTCTGATAAAAAATGACAAAAATCAGATGTGCTTGTTGTTGTAATACTTATGCCACCCCACCAGCCGGCCCCTGTTAGTGATGGACACCAAGCGAGGGTTGTGGCTGACTTTGCGATTGCCATCAGAGCCCCCACAGCAGTACAATTTAAAAAAACAGTCTGGGACAGAAAATAAAAACATTCGAAAACCTCTTACAATCAGTCTCCCCCCTCACTGACCCTACCCACTTTTATCCCCACCCCCCTTAAAAAAAAAAAAAAAAAAAAAAAAATGTAGAAGAAATTTTTTTTTGTTTGGTTTTTGTAAAATTTTGTTTTTGTTTGTTGAAACATATAAAAATATTATTAATTAATTAATTTGTTCTGTATTTTTTTTTCTTTTTCTGGTGATGGGAAATTTATTTTTAATGAGAACAAGTGAAAAAGTTTGAAGTCTTCATTTCCTGTGAATTTGTGTTTTTTTTTTTTTGTTGTTTTTTAAAAGTTTTTATTTTTATTTATTTTTTTTTACACTTTAGAATTATTCCCTCCTACTACCGTGTCCGCACCCACGAAGGATAGAGGCACCTAACGGATTGGATGGCTCACACTGTTTAAGGCCTTTTGTCCCCTGGCATTTTTTCTTCTTCTTCCAACAGGCATTTCAATCCAAACATGCCTAACAATGACTTCTATTCTTCTTCTTCAACACTGGTCTGACCTTCCTTCCAAATGATGGTCATCATCCGCTTTAAACGGATCAACAATCCAGTCAGTTCCAAAAATGCCGAGAAAAAAAAAAGAGAGAGAAAAAAAAAAGTTTCCATTCAGATTTCATTTTTGCACCGCAAAAGTAGATACACCCAGCCAACAGTTAGTTGACCAGAAAAATGATGGGAAAGTGAGTGAGAAAGAGAGATAAGGAAAGAGAGAGGGTGAGAGAGAGAGAGAGAGAGAGAGAGAGTGAAAAGGTTTAAAGTGGTGCTGCTATGATGGCTGGAAGAATTGGTCAGATCAAAAGCTGACTTAATTCCAGTAAGTTGGATCCATCATTTTCTACGATGCTTTCGATATCGGTGACGCCGATAGAATGAGGAATGGAGAGTGGCAGCAGTATCCTGAGGTAAGCTTGTCAATGGAATGACACGTTTGTACATTTCTTGGACCTGAGACTCCGGAACCCAACAGTCTGGAAATCTGAGAAGAAGAAAGAAAACAATTTTTTTAAAAAGACTTTCCAAAAAAGAAAGAGGAATCATCTGTGTAAAAAAACAATATTTCATCAATAAAAAAAGAAAAGAAAAAAAAAAGAAAAAGTGAACCTGTGTAGCGTAATTATTATGGTCTACGGGGAATTTGGGGACTGAAAATAAAACGATATTCAGATTTCTGGAGAAAGAGAGGAAAAAGAAATAAGAACAAAGAGAGAAAGTTTGGAACTCAATTGACCGACCAATGACCCCGGAAATAAAGTTAGAAATAAAACCGGAAGTTCTAGTTTTGTTAACAGACGATTTTTAGAGTTTTTTAAATTATAAAACTAACCCCTAACCCTAACAAACACCCAGATTTTGATGGTGTAAATGGAAAAAATGTCCCCACGAATCGAGATTGCAAAAGAGGTGCCTAAAGGTCATATGGTTAAATCTATTTAGCTCCCCAGGAAGTCAGAATGTGACAGGTCAGTTTAAATTGGAGGGGGGTATCAAATGAGCAATCCCCTGTTCAGCCCTGTTGTCATTTCCCTTTTGTGGCACCTGAAGTGCTGGGCAATAAACTCAGCCCTTACTCCTTTTAGATGACGATGCAGTCTCCCTGCAGCCAAGTTCAAGCTAGCACTGACTGGTCAATAATTATTAATATAACAGATATTCAAGTTAGCCAGCCATTACTAACACAACAGTTATTCAAACTACAGGCTGATTGAAAAGTAATTCCCTATTTTAAACTATTCATAATCTGGCCAGTTGTCAATACCTGGGAGAATATTGAAGACTTGACTTTTATGCAAGATAAGTGCTTCTCTACATTTTACTATTGTTGTTCATGAAGGGTTGAATCACCATTTTCCTGGGAGATAGATGAGTAGATGTGGTCTGCATGAGTGGCTGTCCAGAAGCCCTGATTTAACACCCTGCAACTTTTTTTTGGGGGGGGGGGTGCTTGAAGAAGTAAGTCTACTCTACGAAACCAACAACTTTGGAAGAACTTGAAGGATGAATAAGAGAATTTATTTCTGCCATTACACAAGAGTTCCTGGCAGGCCCCGACACTAACTTTTTCCATGACCATCTCGAACAAAAATTATCAACCGTCCCAAATAGGGTTTGGACCGTCCTGAAATCAAAATATTTTTGTTTAATTCATTAGCATCATCTATATTTGTCAGTCATCAGTAGCATAATATTATGTAATAAAACTTTAAGAAAAGCTGAAGCAGTGATAATTCTGGATATTTGGACAAAAAAATCCATTTCCTAGTGTGTTTTGAGCTAAAAAAAAATACTTTTTTATTTTAAGTTACCCTGAGTAAGGTTAATAGTACATAATTCGGTTCTTTTAAACTATCTCTCTCCACCATTATTCATTACATGGCTTTGAGAATAGACCTGCGGTGCCTTAGCCTCATTTGGAGGTCATCATTCGGGTAATCACTGGACGGACAATATTGGAATGTAGTACTAACTTTGAGGAAAATTTTTTTACCGTCCCCTGCAAACTGTCCCAGATGTAATTTTTATCGTCCCTGGGACAACAGGACGGCATTAAAGTCGAGCACTGGTTCCTGGGAAGATCAGTTGATGCGATTACCGAGAGGCTGGAGGTGAATGCTGGTGCCCACACAGAATTTTAAATAAAACTTGATGTTATGTGTGTTCTTCTCATATTCCTTTTTTATAAATATATTAAATTATAAAATAAATTTTTAAAATAGGAAGTTACTTTATAATCATGATGTAGAATTAGCTTCTTATTACACCTTTCAACTGCAAACTGGACATTGATCAGGGGAGTTAACTTAATATCAACATAGATATATTGGGAAATATTAGAGGGGAATTAAAAAAAAAAAAAAAAAAAAAAAAGAATTATCTTTTCAGAATTTTTTCTATAAATATAGACAAAGTATAGTTCTGAATTGATTTATAGCCAAAATAATTTCAATATAACAAAAAAATATTTGTTTTGAGGTTATTCAAAATGGCAGCAAACCATGTGAAATTTATAGAAGTGTTTGAACAAGTTTCCGGGAAATTTGATGGGTTACATCTGAAGTTTCTTAATAAATTGTAGGGTTTTTATTTATGATTTGGGGAAACAACTAAAGCTGTCTAACTCCTACCCAGTAACCTATCCTGTGTAATTAATTTCTAATAAAGTATTGAAATGCATTTACAGATAGCTTGAAAGGGTGAGGACACCCCCCCTCCAAAAAAAAACAAAAACAAAAAAAAACACACACACTGGGACACATAGATATGATTTTACTGCATCCTTTTAGATTTGTATACTCAAGGAGTGTAGATAGATAGATAGAGGGGATATAGTTTATCCTAAAAAATCTTATTTCTTGAATAAAAGAAGACTTCACTCTCTACTACCTTAAAAGAAAAAAGGTAAAAGGGTAAAAACAAAAGGTTTAAAAAAAAAAAAAAGAAAAAAAAAAGAAAAGAGAAAAGAAAAAAGGAAAGAAAAAAGGAAATGAAAAAAAAAAAATATATATATACTCACATATTTTCCGGAGTCCAATGCAATAAAACTTTCACTTTTCCTGACTCTTCAGTTCTTCGTGCAATCACCTAAAGGAAAACAAAACAGGAAAAAATGCATCAAAACAATGTCAGGGGAATGAAATGAAAAAAAAAAAAAAAAAAAAAAAAAAAGAGAGAGAAGAAAACAATTGTTAGGATGATAATTTCTCCAGTCCATCTCCATATTTCTTTGTTAAAATCTTTGAAAGAAAAGTGCACCTATTTCTCATCCACATTGCATATAACTACAATAAAATGAGTTTAAAGAGTTGTGATAAATAACTGAAATTAAAATGGAACAAATAATAATCAAGAAATAAATAATTGAAAATAAACTAAGGGAATCTGTACTGTTGGTATGCTTTGAGGATATATATAACTCACTGGTTTCTTTCTTACTCCCTACCCTCTCTCACTTTCCCCAATTCCTTCCTACTTAATATCATCATATAAGCTTCTCAGTCGGAAAATTTAACAGATTCTAATTTCTGAGAGACATGGGATCAGACAGATCACTCTGATTCTAGGTAGTGAAGCATAAAATGGTCAGATACAAATAGGCAGATAATGACAAATGTACAACAATAGCAAAAAAAACAAAAAAAACAGGAATGTCTAGAATGTCTGCCATTGAAGGAAAAAGAAATAATTTTTTATCCCAAGTTGATTTCTGATCAAATCAAGGGCAGATAACACCTGTCAGCCATGTATTGATAAAATGATAAAGAAGTAGGTATCATCAACTGATTATCATAAGCAACATTTGAGAAATGACCATTACACCTTTTTTCTTTTTTGAAGCCAGACCATGTCGAGACACACATAATACTAGAAAGAAAAGGAAAGGAAAAAGAAGAAAAAAAAGAAGGAAAAAGAAGAAAAAAAAGAAGGAAAAAGAAGAAAAAAAGAAGGAAAAGAAGGAAAAGCAAAGAAAAAAAGCAAAGAAGAAAAAAAAAAAAAAAGCAAAGAAAAAAGCAAAAAGAAAAAGCAAAGAAAAAAGAGAAAGACAAAAAACAAAATACATACACACAAATTAATTTATTTGGATTAAAGAAAAAAAAGTCTGTCTTTAATTATTAAGTAATTCTGGAAATTGAATTTCTTTTTTTCTGTAAATCAATTCCAACTGAAGATTCTTCATTTCTCTTGGGAATTTCTTCTGAATTGTAATGAGATAACTAGACTTTAGTTTTAACTATTTCAAAGACTGACATTTTCATTAATAAAATAAATTCAACAATTTTCAGATTCAAATACAGGAATAAAAATCACAGCCTCATTCTTTCTTTACTGAATTGAAGGAGATATAAGGCACCCAGAATCAAACTCACATAACAATACTGTTAGCCTAGCTTGTTAACAATTACATCATGCAGGGTCTTAAACTCATATTTAAAGGCATTTCAAATTCTTTTTGATAAAGCTTTTTTTTATATATAATTTTATTTTTTCAGACTGTTGTCCTCATCTCTATTGTGGTATGTAAAATCACAGTGTTTTAGCCATTTTATTCTCTCATAGCAATGACCAAAACTGGGAAATCATTTTGAATAGTTTGGCTGAAGGTGCTGAAGATCAACAGCCAAACTATTCAAAATGATTTCTCACTATATTTCTGAATTTTTGAGATGAGGCTTGATAATTTGTATTATTTGGACACTGTTAGCTGCTGATGACATAGGGGTTAAGTAATTATTAAGTCTAGCCACACTGAGAAGACGTTAAGACACTGTATCTGTGGATGACTTATATATCTATATCTAGGAAGCGCGTGATGTAATGGTTAAAGTCATGGGAAATGGACTCGTCGCCCAGAGTTCAAATCCAGGATGTGGTAATTGCATTTCACTTAGCGCTAATACCCTTGGGGAAGGTATGAATCCTACTCTCCCTTCAGCTATGGGTAAATAGTAGGGCAAACTGGGCTCTTTAACCTTGGTTAGGCAACCGGTCTAGGAGAAGGAAAACTGAATTCAAACCTGTTAAACTCCGCTTAAGAAATTGACCTTGTGTCGCATCCTGCTCGTGTGGAGGGGTTGGTAAATATATATATATATATATATATATATATATATATATAGAGATCTATATCTAGGGCGCCTAATGGTTAGCAAGCTAGTTTAGCAAACCATTGTTAGTGAGTTCGATTCTCACTGGGTGCCCCATACTTCGGGCCTTGTGCCACATCTAAGCTAAGCTTAGTAAATAACTATATATCTATATCTATTTCTCTCTCTATGTGTGTGGCCATCATATAATAATAATCATGCGATGGAAAACCAACAAAATCTTTTGATATTGTAAGATACTGCAGTCAAATTTTGGGTTACTAGTAATAATATATTGGTACCAAAATCCTGAACTGACAGTCATCATCTGATGAAGTATTTGATGCTTGCACAATTATCATTTTGTCCTCAACAATATGTGTATATTACATCATTTTTTGTATATAAAACAAACTATTTTTTCAGCCCAAAAGTCAAAGTACACAAGAACTATAGAATTAACTTCTTTTTTTTTCGGGTCCCATGATCAAAAGTAAGTTATATCTATTGTCCAAACTAATGCATTTTATGCTATGACAAAAATATTCAATGTAATTTATGTTTGTTTATAATATTGTTTCTCCCAATGAGAGATTATTTTTGTTGAAAGCTTGTTGCATTTTTGTGTGAATATGCCAGTGTTTTTTTTCTCTAAATACTACGTAAAGTTGGTATGAACTGATAAAGCGTTAAACAAATGAGGTGAAATTTACTTGTTACAAATTCTAAAAAAATATATAAATAAATAAAAACCGTCAAGCCCTAGCACCTATATGATTGTCCCAACCCTATTGCCCTTATGGCAACCCCCAACTCTTTATCATATGTACTAGAAGGTGGTGGCTGACAGTCTTATTGTCCTGGGTATGATATTAAACTATCTATTGGTGAAGTTCCAATTCTGGGAATGTGGAACACCCCTTTATCACCATTGCTCCAAGGTCAACTCTGACCCGGAGTGGTAGTACCTGTTACGGTTTCATCAATGGGTTAAATAGAAAAAATGTGTTTAAAACAAATTGAGTACACATCAAGAATGAATAAAACAAAAATGTTTTAAACACAAAATGACCCAAATGAGTTGATATGCCGTAAAAACCAACCAAAATTTGTCATGCTGATGTATACAACTGAATATAACTGTGTTCCCATAATAGATTAAATGATAGTTGACAAAGAGAGAAAAGGAGACAAAGAGAGAAAAGGAGACAAAGAGAGAAAAGGAGACAAATACAAATTGAGAAATAAAAGGGAACCATGTGACACAAAGTGTGTGTGTGTGTGTGTGTGTGTGTGTGTGTGCGCGTTTTTTTTTAAAGACCTACTGGTCAGTCAAGTGATTTTCTCTTCTCACAATTTTTGAGTGGAGAAAAGAGTTGCTAATTTGTTCAACAAGTGTTTCTTATTTCTAAAATCATTCTCATGACTGTTGTTAAAATAATAAGTAGAAACAGGGAGTGGGGAATTCCAAAGAAGTTTTCAAGTTATTGTAAAGCAATTAAGATATTAATACAAAGTTTTGATCAGGACTGTCCATGTGAATAAGGTTGGTGTGAAAAAATGTTCTATATTAAAGCCTTAAGGAGGGCAGAAAAAAGAAAGAGAAAAAAAAAAAAAAAAAAAAAAGGGAAAACAAATTTTATGCTGAAGACGTTTTATTTTATTACTTCTTGTTGGATATTCAATTTAAAAAAAAAAAAACATTTTTTGATCTATTTAACCCATAGATGGAACCCTAACAAATACGGACCATATGACCTTTAGGCACCCCTTTTGCCATCTCGATTCGTGGGGACATTTTTTCCATTTACACCGTCAAAATTCTGTTAATTGTTAACAGACGATTTTTAGAGTTTTTTTTTTTTAAATTATAAAACTAACCCCTAACCCTAATCCCTAACAAACAACCGGATTTTGACGGTGTAAATGAGAAAAGTATCCTTATGAATTGAGATCGCGGAAGGGGTGCCTAAAGGTAATATGGTTCACAAGTACTACTACTCTGAGTCAGAGTGGACCTGGGAGTAATGGCAAAGTTCCACACTTCCCAAGGCTCCAGAATTGGAACTTCATCATTAGATGCAATTTAACATCATACCTAGGACACCGTACACGCTCGAGAAACTTGGAGTTTTGAAGGAGGAATTCAATAGAAAACTGAGAGTATTTGAGAATGTTTGCCTCAGGATTGTAGTGAGTGTTCCCTTCAAAATGGACGATATAATGAGTGACCTTGGATTAGGAAATAAAAATCACTGACATTATCAAGAAGAAATGATTGAAGTGGCTTGCTGGTCATGTGGTCATGCAAAGATAATGCCAGTTATGTCAACCATTCATACCAAAATGACTTTTCCAGACCAGAAGATCCAAAAAGACAGTGATTAAACCAATGGTATGACCTAATAAGCAAGACACAAAATTACCTCTGCTAACAGGGAAGAATTGGAGGTCTTGTGTGGATAAATATAGGTGTGGAACTCTTGCAGATTTATGTAGAGAGTAGTAGTACTACTACTACTACTACTAGTAGTAGTAGTAGTAGTAGTATCCCTGTTCAATGTTCTTAACAAAAGAGATGATTAAATTGATATACAAGATCTGTTCAAAAAGTAATGCAATTATTCACATATAACACACACTCCCCCATATATATATATATATATATATATATATATATATATATATATATATATATATATCAAGGTCAATTTATTAAGCGGAGTTTAACACATTTGAATTCAGAGTTTCCCTTCTCCTAGACGGGTTACCTAGTCATGGTCAAGAGCCCAGTCTGCTCTGTTATTTACTCATAGCTGGTGGAAAAGTAGTTGGATACATACCTTTCCCAAGGGTATTAGCGCTATGTGAAATCGGATCGAGTCGAGGCCTACGAAAACATTATGTCGGTGGCCTCGGTCGAGTCCATTTCCTATGACTCTAATCCTTACATCATGCGCCTCCAAAGTTTTCCCACACATATATATACTAGCAGGACCTGTGGATATACCACAGTATGATAATTTAATTATTATGATTGATATGTTTACTTAAGAGCTATTGCTACATAGTTCAATAAGTAAAAAGTATAATAATCTTTATTTGACCCTTTCTTTCCTTCTTTTCATCATGTTCAGTTGAAACATTAGTGTTATCCCTTCCTTGCTCTTAATCTCTCTCTCTATTTTACCCCTACTCTCTTTCTTTCTATTATATTTTTCTGTGTAGCATGTCCTTTTTCTTACCTTTCTTTATAATAAAAACAGAATGATCCATTATTTAGCTGAGGTGATGACACACATAAGAAATAAGAATTCGGCAATTAAACAACACCTGATAATCAGGATTTACATTTTCGCATTTCATATTGGCAGGTCTCATTTTTAACCAGAGGGTGTTGCAAGATGATAATGGTCAGAAGATTAAGGAACAAGTATACTAATATATAGATTATACACAAGTAAATATCAACTTTTCATTGGTCTCTATGCATTACCATATTCAAGACAATATGACCGTAAGTAAGTTAGATTTATAATCCAAACTAACCAATGTACAGGGTGTCCCTAAAGTCCTACAACAGGTTAAAAATTTATCAACAAAGATGTCAGTCATTCTGAAAAGCAATAATAAAAAAGTACATCATTAATAAGACTTCAAGAGTTGAACTTTTATATGTTCTTTATGAAAAGAGTTTATCATTTGTACAATGTTATTTATTAAATGTTCAATTCTAAAACTGTTTCAAGACTTTGTGGACACCCTGTATAACAAACACTTCTGTTTTATGCTGCTACAGAGAAATATCCACTGGAATGTGTGTGTGTTCCTAATTTTGTTTCTCTTAATATCTCAGTCAGTAGAGCGTTCGGTTAGGAATCACAAGGTTCCTGGTTCGATACCTGCCCTCGCCAACTCAGTGTATGAGTAACACAGGGATCTGTGTGGTAAAGTAAGGAGCTGATGGTAGGTGTGGCGCTCCACCTCAAACGCAAAAAAAACCCCTCCTTGGTCTAGCACTAGTGAAAAGGGGATAGACTGCCTCAATGTCTGGTTGATGCTAACATTAGGCCACCCCGACGACTTTACCTTTTAATATATGCTTATTTTCACCACAAGCTTATTGGATTTTAGTGTGAACATGTCCGTATGTCTACTCTAAATTACTATGCAAATGTGTTTGCAAACATAAGTAAGCCATATAAATTTTACATTTTTTGTCTATATGTACTGGTTTCGGATTCTTTGTTTAATGGCATAACAACCTTTGTGGATTATCTAATGCCAAAGCCACCCTTGTAGAAGAACAGTAGTGGTACTACCTAACCCATAACTTGGGAGATGAGGGCGTTCATACCTTTTCCAAGGGTATTAGTCTGAAAGTGAATGTAATAGTGTGATTGGAGTTTGAATTTGTTTACAATATCGCAGTCCAGCACATTAGCCATTATGCCAAGGGGACCCCCCCCCCATTACTATACGAACTGGATGAAGTTGAACAAAATGTGAAATTTACCTGCCACAAAATCTAAAAAGCCAGTGCATATTATATACAAGATATGCCCCCCCCCCCTCGAATTTAGGGGTACATGTTATACATGACTAATCGAGACCGAAGCTGTATTTACCATTAATGAAATAAAGAAGGAGAGACAACAGCACCCCCAACACCTACAGAAAGCATCACCTTTTCTTTGCAATCACTGTACCAGAGACTGCCATTCAAGGATTGGTATATTCAGCCACTCAGGTAGCTGTAGGTAAAAAAAAAAAAAAAAAAAAAAAAAGGACACTACACCATCGTCTTAAATACACGGAAGGTTGCCAACACTATATTTTCGTCAAAACAGTCCACATGAATTCAGTAGATTCCAGTGAATTATCTATTGGCTGAAGCACCTTTGATGCATGGGGAAGGGTTTGCTGCATTTACAAAAAAAATACAAAAAACAAAAAACTTGTTTTCCCAAAAGCTTTTCATGATTTTTTATGTAAATAAAATAGACACTGATTTGTCAAGACATTATCGGATGAGTCCCCATGGCGTAGTGACCAATGTGCTGGACTGTAACATTGTAGTGATTTTGAACTCTAGTTGTGCTATTATCTTCAATTTCAGACTAATGTACTAGAAAAAGTTATGAACCCCCTCATCCTGCCAGCTATGGGTTATAAATAGTACCACTACCAAAATTCTACAAGGATGGTTATGTCATTAAATAGTCCACAAAGGATGATATGCCATTAAACAAAGAAACCAAACCAATACATAATCTTATTCAATACTTGAGTCTTGATATTTTTTGATCACAAGTTGTCACTCAGGGATTGACCTGCTTAACCAATTGTACAGATGCAGATAATTTTTTTTGAGACTACATTATTATCCTAAGTGCAAGGTGCCAACAACAACAATTATTCCTATTTAATAATAATGATTATAATAACTAGCAAATATATGCACCCTCCGGGTGCAAGTATTTAAGTTTTAATGTAATGAAATATCGTATTAAATTAGAAAGTCTAATAAGAAGGCAGATAAAAAGATATGTAACAGAGTGGAGGTATAATAGAAAAATAGAAATGAAACTTACTCTTCCATCACTCCCATCTTTCATTGCTGAATTTTACTTATTTAACTATTTAGTTAAATTAGGAAATAAAGAATAAAATGACAGGTATTTTTTCTTGTTAATGGATTTCATTTAAAATTCATTGAAGAGATTTTTGCTTATATTCATTAAAATAAAACCAAACAATTAGAAATCAATAATACTAAGCACATATTTAATAAAATCAAGTTTTTAATATCAATATGCAAATTAGCCTTCCCATTCACACTGTAAACCGCTATTTTTTGTATATATAAATACAATTGCTTGTTATTTGTATGTAGATATGGACAACACTAATAAAAAGGTGAACCAATTTTATTAATAATTGAGGTTTAAATATAAATAAAATCCTGGAAAATGTGATGTAAATAACTAAGGGAATTATGACTTGGGTACTGATAGTTTCGGTTACAGACAGACAAACACACAATCTCCATTATAATAAGATAATAATAAAGTTATGGAATATGAAAGTCAAAGTTATACCAATTGTAGTTGGTGCACTTGGAACGGTCACAAAAAGATTGGAAAAAAGACTGGAGAATCTGGAAATCAGAGGAAGAATTGAGACCATCCAGAATACTGCACTGCTGCAATCTGCCAGAATACTCAGAAGAGTCCTGGAGACCTGAGGAGACTTGTTGCCACTCAGACTCCAGTGAAAGGCCATTACTAACGCTGATGTGAAAAACTCAAAAGGAGTGAATGATGATAATAATAATAATAATAATAATAATAATAATAATTTCTTTGCACACAGTTATATGGTTTCAAGTATTGTGATCTAATAATTTCTGAAAAGATCTATTTGACCCATAGATAGAACCCTAACAATTGTTTGGTTGATTGGATTTTCTAGCATGTCAACCTTTGTTGTGTTATCTTATGCCGAAGAAGTTTAAAGAAATGAAAGAGAAGTTTTATTTTGTTTCTGGTTTAAAAAGAAAAAAAAAAAAAATTTTTCACTCAAAATTTTGAAGACTTTTTTTTTTTTTTGCTATGTGCCGACCCCCTTAATAATTTTGTTTACTTGACTTCTTTAATGAAGGTGCAGGTGAATGATTTTTAGTGTTATAAAGATAATTCTTGTACAGAATTTTAATATTCAGTCAGTCAGACTGTCATTGACCTCACCCCCAAGAGCATGGCTCAAAAAAATAGATGAAAATGTCAAATAATGTAATCTATTATTTAACAACCTGATTGGTAGTATTATTGCTAGGCAATAGCGGTGTAGAAATGGGGATTCCTCAGTGAACCTGATATATATATATATATATATATATATATATATATATCCCCCCCCCCGAACATCTCTCTGTATTTCAACCGATTTCATTTAAAACAATAAAGATTTACGCTGACAAAGGCTGTTATTTCTTTGTATACTAAAAAATTTCTGTAGTTTTTTCTATTGTTATTTTATTTTATTTTGTATTTAAAAAGTTCAACATTTTCTTTCCTTTATTTTTCATTTCAACATACACACGCACACGGTGTTCAGGAGAAATTTGACAGTTTCATAAGGAAAAAGAAAAACTGCTTGGTAATTACAAAATTTAATGGATTGTAAAGAAATTCAACAGGCATGGAAATTACACTACTGTCAACAAGTTTCATTGAAAATAACCGCTATTAGTGTCGATCACAGCCTCAATCCTGCTCCGGAATCTGGAGCAAGCTGATGTTACAGTTTCCCTGGGAAGGGTTTCAAAAACTATCTTAATTTTGTCGATTATCTGGGCTTTTGCAGTACTGGCATGGCGATTAGTGTCTTTCTCAACAGCGCCACATACCTAATAATACATGGGGAGTTCGGAGGCCAAACATTGGGACTGGTGTAGTCGTAAAAATTTGTCGACAACCATTTTTGACTTTTCCCAGAGGTGTGGCAGGGGTGCCGAATCATGCTGCCATACATATGGCCTACCATTGACTATACTTGTTATCCAGGGCTTCACTACAGTGTTTAGCAACTCCACGTTGTAGATTTTCGAGGAATTCTGCTGCACAAACGCAATCAGATCATCTGTTATGTTGCTTTCTTCTAGCGACAGCCTCAGTCTCCATTGCAATTCTCCAGTTTATGCCCGATTGTTTTTACAGTGTTCAGGGAGCATTGGGCAGCAACCATAATCTCCTTATTTTGAAGGCTGGTGCAGATCATCATGATACAAGTTATTCTCTTTCATGATTCAGGTGAGTTCCAGTCATCCATTCTATCTGTCATCACGTATATGAATGAAGAAGGGTCCAAGCTTTTAAATGATGCATAGTGTGCATCAATACCTCCAACCACAGAGAAAAATAACCAAATCTAAATATGTCAAATTTATCCCGAACATCCTGCATATATAGCTTTGAAACCACTGCAACTTAATGTATTGTACTCTATAACAAATAAATACAGCTCTTACACCTGCCTGTAATCGAGCACTTTATTTCAATTCTCCAATACTAGAAAAAACTATTATATATATATATATATATATATATACATATACATATACACACACACACACACACACACACACACACACACACACACACACACGTTCCCAGTATCAGCACAATACCATCTGCTTGGGGTTTTAAGGTTAAAAAGTTAAAGTGCTTTCTTATGTCAAAAAAGCATTGTATAAATATCCATTTCATTACCATTAAATAATAATAATAATATAATAATAATAATAATAACCCCTCCCTCCAAGGAAATGATTAGTTTGTACATAAGTTTGATATTTGAGTTAAATTAGATCAATTTCACAGGAAATTTCAAATGTCTAAGAATTTCAGCACATTTTTCTTTTCTTTAAATTTTATGTTCAACTATTTATAACTTTTTTTAAAATGAAAATGTTAAAAAAAGAAAGAAAAGAAAAAAAAAGAAAAAAAGAAAAGAAAAGAAAAGAAAAAAAAAAAAGGGTGCCAAAAATCTACAGACAACTAAATGTAGCTTCTAAAAATTCTGACAAAATCAGCCCAGTTTCGATCCCAGGCTTAAATAGCCTGTCTAGTAGAACTTATGAGCCATGAAACAGGACTGTATGTGGATGACAAAGCCACCATCCACATATAGTCCTATTTCTCTCTCTATATATATAGATAGAGAGAGAACACTTGTTTGTAATGGGCATTAAATGAATAAGACCTTGTTCATTTATGTGTAAAGATCATTATATATATATATATATATATATATATATATAAATGAGAGAGAGAGAGAGAGAGTTAAGAAACCAAAAGAAGAGACCAATCACTTGTTTGTGTAAAGTAAGACCTTGTTGAAAATGTCCTCCTAAGTCCACCCTTTAATTTGTTAACCTTTTGGGCCAGAACATTTGTGTGATTGATGCCCATTAAGAAATTCTCATTAATGAATGACTCTTAGGACCCCGCCCCCAACCCACACACACACACCAAGTGCCGACCATTCAGTTTGTTGGTGTGTTGGCCCAAAATATCAAGGTAGGATTTGTCAAGTGTAGCAATACTAGAATATCAATGGCTGCAAGGGAATGGCTTGATGAGGGAGCAATAAATAGGCAGACACACAAAGAAAGAAAAAAAAAAAGGAAAAAAAAAAAAAAAAAAAAAAGAAGAGGAAATGAAACAAAGAAAAGATAACTCACAGTGCCATGGAATGTTATGGAGTCAGTACTGCCCTCTAAGTCAATCTGTGTAATCCTGGTGAGTGTTACAAGTTCCTGTTGGAGACGTTCCATTATTCCACTGTCAAAGAAATCGCCAGTTCTCACTAAAAAAAGAAAAAAAAAAGATTACATTGATATAAATATAGACTACACATAAAACAATTACCATTAAAAGAAAAAAAAAGGAAAAAAAAAAAAGGAAAAGAAAAGAAAAGGAAAAAAGAAAAAAAGAGAAAAAGAGAAGAAAAAGAAAAAGAGAAAAAAGAAAAAAAGAGAAAAAGAAAAAGAGAAAAAGAAAAAAGAGAAAAGAAAAAAGAGAAAAAAGAAAAGAGAAAAAGAAAAAAAAAGAGAAAAAAGAAAAAAAGAGAAAAAGAAAAAAAGAGAAGAAAAAAGGAAAAAAAGAAAAAAGAAAAAAAGAGAAGAATAAAGAAAAAAAGAAAAAAGAAAAAACCGGTTACATTGATATCTATACATTAATACTCGTGTTATTTAATTGCACGGCTGTTATCATCTTGCTCTGGTTAAAAATGAGACTCCAAATCATCCAAGATGAAATACAAAAATGTAAATCCTGATTTTCTGGAGTTGCTTATCCACCAAATTCTTATTTCTTATGAGTGTTGTCATCTCGGCTAAATAATGGACCATTCCATTTTTTTTAATAAAGAAAGGGAAGAAAAAGGATATTCTACACAGAAAAAAATATAAGAAAGAGAGTAGGGGAAAAATAGAAAGAGGGTGTGAGTGCGAAAAAGTGATAATGCTAATCTGTTTCAATCAAACATAACAAAAACATTAAAAAAAATGTTTTTTTAAAGTGAAAGAGAGTTAAATCAAGATAATCATACTTTTTACTTATTGAACAATTTTCAATAGCTCTTAAGTAAGCATATCAAACATAACAATTAAATTATCATACTGTGGTATATCCATAGGCCCTGCTAGTAAATATAGATTACCTATAACATAAATAGGAATAATTTAGACATAGGCAAATTTGTCATCTGCTAGGAATTTTAAAAGCGAATTAGAAATAATTAAATCTATTATTTAAGGTCAAACTTTGTCTAAATCGATAAGTAGTAACATAATAACCATAATTAAAAAAATAAAAATATCATTACATATGCAGTTTATTTTTAATAGATTTAAAAGTATTTGTTTTGGTCAATTTCGACGATATCAGCCATTCAGTCTCGTTTTCGATGTTTTTAAGTGCTTGTTTACAATTTTACTGTAACATTCACGTTTGCAAAAAAATTTACCAAAAATCAGGTAATTATCTGATTTTAATGAAATTTTCAGTATTGATTTAACAATTAATGAATTTTATAATGCATCAGTTATTTTATTTCAAAACTTTAATTTAGTATTTTTGCTATGAAAAATTAATATATAAAATTCATTTAAAATATGAAAATGCTGATGTTAAGTTTAAAATGTTATATTTTTAGATTCTAAAAATTAATATCTACTTAATGCAAACCTTATTTTTGTTGACGAAAGTAATAAGTTTAGAAGAAAAACTCGATTGAAAATGTACCCCCTCAGAAAAAACATTGATGTATAATTTTTTCTTTTATAAAATAATAGCCAATTAAATAATTATCGAAATGAGTAAAAAAGAAATCTCCAAAAAATTAATTATTTATTATTTTTTTACATTTTATTTTTTGATTTTCGGTACTTATTTTCTCATAGAAGCGCAACCGTAAAATTTTTTTTTGGTTTCTATTTATAACTTCGGTCTTTTATCTCTTTATTTATACTGTAATTAGTATCAGGTAAGGACCAACTCGAAACAATTTTACGCCCCCAGCATGGGGGGTGGGGGGTGGTGGTGGTGTGTGTGTCAAAATTAAGTGACCTGAAAAAAAATTAGAAAGCTTTGAAATAAAATAAATAATGAATTATAAAGATTGTTCTTCGATAAATAAACACTGAAAATTTCATTAAAATCCGATAATTCCCTGATTTTTGGTAAATTATTTTCTGTAGGGGGGGGGGGGGCTAAAGTCATTTGGTCAAAAATGACTTTGAGGCTCTGTTTGCCAGTCCTTAGAATAATTAGAATTAATATGAACAGATCTATGAGGGTCAATTGAAAAGCCCAGAGGCTGACCAAGACACATTTATGAAATGTGACCAAATTAGGTTTATTTTTCAACATTGTTTATCTTGCAGTCTACACATTTCTTCCATCAGTATTGCAGTGCTTGGATCCCATTGGTAAAAAAAAGAAAAGAAAAAAAAGTCATCAAAGCAGATATTAAGTCATCATATTAACTTTTCAGCCCACCCTTGTATTTGACCCAGAGATGGAACTCTAACAGGTACTACCACTTTGGCTCAGAGTGAACCTGGGAGTAATGGCAATGAAGGGGTGACTTCACCTTTCCCTAGAACTGGGGCCTCACTATCAGATGCAGTTTAGGATTATGAGATTTTGCACAAATATTCAGTTTTCAAAATATTAATACAATGGTGAACATAAATAGTTATTTATTCAGCTTAGCTTTAGTAAATGGCTCAAGGCTAGATTTATGGAGCACAAGAATCTGCTCACCCAAAATGAAAGCAAAAGAAATTCACCAATCTTATGAAGCCATGAGGAAAATGAAAGTAAATTCTAAAAATAGACAAAGGCCTAAGAAGAAAAAGGATGAAGGTAAAAGGAAAAACAAGGGAAAAAAAGAGGAAAAACAAGGAAAAAACAGAGGAAAAACAAGGAAAAAACAGAGGAAAAACAAGGAAAAAAAGAATGAAAAGGAAGAATAAGAAGAAAAGGAAGAGGAAGAGGGAGGAAAACAAGAGCAAGAGGAAAAACAAGAAAAAAAAAAATTGATTCTTAAAAAGGTTTAAATCTTTTTTTTTTTTAAAGTTTCATAATTAACTTCAATATATTTATTTACAATGAAAAAAAAAAAAAAGAAGTGAGTTTTCCTACATTTTTCCTTTAAAAGTATTTAATAGTCAGGTTTTTGTGCAATTTGCAGTGAAATGAATAAGACCAAGTCTTAATTTGTCCAGATGTCTTAGATCAAAGCTCCTCAAAAGGATCCAAAATTAACTTGGGGTGAAAAAAAAAAGCATGGGGGGGGCTACAGGAGGTGAATTTACTAATTTGCATTTATAAATCCCTTTATAACAAGAGAACAAAAATCACTGGATTATGTAGAAAAATTGATAAATATTGAAAACTGTTGAGCTCATTTTAATAGCTTTTCCAAGTTTATACATAGTGGAATCTGTGTTTAGTTGTGGACATTAAACAGAAAAGCACTTTGGACATAGAACATTGTGTGCCAACTTTGTAGGTTACCAGTAAAGGGGGAACTACATTTACTTATCAAATGAAATATAAAAAAAAAACCTCATCAAGGATTTAAACTAGGGTCATTGATTCCATTTTCCCATATGAATATAGTTTAGTCTTGAAGCAAAATATATGTAAGCATTTAAAGGAATTGGATATTACTGGATGAATGAAAAAAAAAAAAAAAAAAAAAAAAACTAGCAAAATATCCCAAGTTTTGTGTAACTGTTTAGCAAATTTTACTAAAATGTAGCGTAATTATTAGGGTCTACCAGAATTTGAGATTAAAAATAAAGCTGTGTTCAGATTTCTAGAGAAAGAGAGGAAGAAGAAATAAGAGCAAACAAAGGTTAAAAATTGGGAAAAGTAAACACACAACGGGGTGCCAGTAACTTGAGCGAGGAATGACCCCTGAAGGAATTAGTAAAAACAGAAGTTCCAGTTGTTGACCGGAAGCGGAAGTGACGTAGTGACGAGTAAGGAGAAAGAAGAAAATCGTCCTCTTTTCCTTTCGGCCGTAACAGGGGTCAGACGGGCTCCTGGTCCCTCGTGTGGGACAGCGATATAGAAGTTGATACCATGTTAGAAGGTAGAATAATTTAACCGAACCCTCTCTCTCTTTATCTGACTTTCCTTCTCTCTCGGAGGAAGAGCACGAGCCTGGTAATAAATACTTGTGACTACACAACTGCGTGCGGTCTTTCTCTACTAACGACGACTACTACTAAAACTTGAGTTGGCCCATACTACATATATCGTTCCGGAGTTTGCCACAAATACACTTAGGTACTGTGACCATACTGTTATACTACACTAACATTTCCAGGTTAATATATGGTGTAATCTTGGTTTAGCCATGTGTATTATTTTCTAAGCAAACAGAAGAACTTTGAATATGGAAATGGTGATTTACGAATCAAACTGTCTCTGTCTCTATCTCATATATATATATATATATATATATATATATATATATATATATATATATTAAAAAATGGAGATTCACTTCCGGTTTTTGTCTGTAACAAAAACTACGTCACTATAACCAAAATAGTCATAACATAGAATAAATACACTCAAAATTTGAGCATGCAACATTAGACAGTCCTCATTGTTTTTTTTAAACAAGTTTTAATAGATACATCCCCAGTATCATATATTTATATATAGTTTGATTTATTTTAATAGATATTCAAAGTTAATAGAACTTAGTTTCAATTTCAAATTGTTTTTTTTTTTTTTTTTTTTTTACTCCTTTAATAAATTTGATGATTTATGGTTCAAACTCTCCAACATTTAATTTTTGAAAGCAAAAAGTTAACCTTTAGAGTAGAACTATAAGCAGATTTTAATATCCAGCTTTAATCTTGGGGTGGCCTAAAGTCGGTATCAGCCAATCTGAGGTGGAGCGTCACACCTACCATCAGCTCCTTACTTTACTGAACAGACCCCTGTGCTGCACATACGCTGAGTTGGCTAGGGCCGGCATCGAATTAGAAACCTTAATCTGGAGTATGTATATATTTGGTAGAAATACAAAAATGGTCTTCTCTTCAAGTGTATTGGAGAGGAACAGTGCAGAAAATGGGTCCTAGTGCCTAAAAAGTTATTTTTATAACTGTTAGAAGTAAAGATTAAACTAAAATTTTTATTAAGAAATAAACATTAAATTTTATATCTCTATAAAATGTAAGTAAAGTCGTTGGGGTGGCTTAAAGTCGATATCAACCAAACAGCAAGGAAGTCTATCCCCTTTTCACTAGCGCTAGATCAAGGAGATGCTTCTGCATCTGAGGTGGAGCGTCACATTTACCATCAGCTCCTCACTTTACTGCACAGATCTCTGTGCTACTCATATGCTGAGTTGGTGAGGGCCGGTATCAAACCAGGAACCTTGTGGTTTCTAGGCGGACGCTCTACCGATTGAGCTAAACTGGCCCTATTATCATCAAGTCACGCAAGTAGCATGGATATCCATGACAATCTCTTGCCAAACTCCCCTATCACTCATCGCCCCTGGGAGTTCTTCTGCACAGCAACTAGCATCCTCACATAGTTGGTCAATGTTGGTCTTTGCTGGATGACCCACATTAGCATGCCATGTGTTGGCTTCCATAGGAAAACGTCGCTTATGAGCTCGTCTTTGCTTCTCCAGCAGTGTCCTGCATGCCTAGTCCGTCTCACTCGGATGGTTTGTGGGGGGGGGGGCAGGTGGCTATACAGCTGCTCCCTTGTGGGGTGCTGTTTCCACGACTTGTTCAAGACTGCATGCAGCATTCTTGTGCCGCTCCCATCTAGCTTATTCTCAAGGCACTTCGTTAGGGTCCAAGTGGTGCAGTAAGAATTGTTGCTTTAGCTTGTCATTGAGATCGGATTTCCATATGACTGATAATTTGTTTGTGGCCAACCATGCCTTTCCTATTCATGTATTAACATCGCTTTCTGTGGATGAGATATTACTACCCCTATAGTCCAGGTTAAAAGTGCGATAAGAGTAACCTGAAGCTAATCATTTTTTTTTAGACCTTATTTTTCCAATGCAGACATCATGGGAGGATAAGAAAAGTTTTGCTAGGCTCGTTTTCTAAAATTTTTCTTGTTCCCCAATGATACCTGTATCGGAAAACTAAGATCTAAAATAGTTTGACTTACTCTTTCTGTGCTTTTAACATGGACTACTGACGATCATTGTAATCATAAGAAAAGAATATATATAAATAAATTGTGCAATACAAATATTTATATACAACACACTGAGGTTGTGCCAACAGCACGGATCTCCATGATTCTTTCTTGCCATCTGTCCCTATCAGCCATCGATCCTGGAAGGTCCTCTCCACAACACCCAGTATCCATGCAGAGCTGATCAATGTAGGTTTTTGCTGAGCAACCCACACTGGGGTGCCCATAGGAGAACATCACTTATGAGCTCGTTCTGTTTTTCCAGCAATGTCCAACATGTAAATAAGATTATTAAAATAAATGCACATTCTAAGATGATTATATTTTGATACTTTTATTTTTGGGGCTTAATCTTTTTTCCCTCCTTCAAAAATTTTATTTTACTTTATAAAAAAAAAAAATTAAAAAAAAAAAAAAAAATTTTATTGAGGAAGCAGATGGTTTCATATTTGTGGAGATTTTCCAAACAGTGTTGGATTTCCTGGCATCTGTTTTTGTTTTGTTCATGAGGAGGACTTGACTTGGGGGTCAGAGGAAGAAAATCTGGTACAGGTTAATCATTCCATGACACCAAAATCCGGAGACACAGGCAGTTTAATATCACACAGAAATACATAATTATAACAGCATTTAGAGACCAATTGGATGTAAATGCACAGAGATGGGATGTTATAGTTAACGAGCTTGGCTAGCAGACCATTGCTAGAGAATGGTGCTCTATACTTTTAACCTTGTGCCAACCTAAGCTTAGTAAATGACTATTCGGACATGACGCAGTAAATTTGATATAGAAATAAATGTTGGGATATTTCACATGGAGAATAACCACGTGGAATGAATCAAAACATGCAAGATTTTGTTTTAATGCAGATGGTCCATTTCCGATTCTAAAAAAAAAAAGGCTGTTTAAGCAAAAAAGGTTAAGAGACCAAACTATACAGAGTAGAACGATCCAAAGATTTTAAGTGAAATTATATGTAACCAAAAGGAGAGCAAGGAGAAGACTTAAAAAAAGAAAAAAGGAGAGCAAGGATGTAATAAAAAAGAAAAAGTGAAAATATGTATTCAAAAAGGAGAAAGACTTAAGAAGAAAAAAAAAAAAAAAAAAAAAAAAAAGAAAGAAAAGAAAACGAAAAAAAAAAAAAAAAAAAAAAGAAGAGAAAGGAGAGCAAGGAGAGTAATAAAAAAAAAAAAAAAAAGAAAATACAAAAAAAGCGGAAGAGAAAAAGTATTTATGCTTCAAAGATTAAAATCTGCACATTAACCCTTGCTGCACTGGAAACAAGTATTCTCAGTTCAGTGCATGTGCACTTGAGGACAGAGTTAACAAGTACTTTCTGGAATTCTCCCCATTTCATATAACGTAATATGCACATTCTATTTTTTTTTTTTTATTCACCAATAGAAAGAAGTTGCAAGAACTGATTTGCATATGAGTAGTGTGTTACATCAACAACTGGGGGAGGGGTGGGGTGTATTTCTAAATTTAGAATTAGAGCAAAACTTCAATTTTAACAATAAATCAAGATGGTGGAAGGTAATTTCTTTGATTTCTAATTTGGTAATTCCAAATCTGATGGCGAATCTGAAGGATTTGATGCTAAAAATAGTTCCATTATAATGTGAAGTTTAGTGACAATGACATGAAAATGTTTCATTATATGTGAATCAAGGTAGATCTGCATACAGTAAATAGTGAATATGGATTAAAAGAAAAAAAAAAAAAAAAAAATTTAGTTAATATTTCTGTACCTAACTTGTGTGTAAAAATTTACTGTTAATCTGAATAGAAAAAAAACCCAAACAAACAGACCCCACCCCCCCCAGACTATGGGAAACTCCTTGAACAAATTTCAATCAGGTTTCATACTCCTAGCATCTTACAAACATTGTAAGGAGGCACTTGTGGTGTAGCAGTTATTGTGGTAATAAATGGACTTGTACTCAGGGATCAAATCTTTGATGACACAGTTTGTGTTTCCCTTTGTGCTAATGCCCCTGGAGAAAGGCATGAATCCATCTTTTCACCCACACCCACACCAATAAGGTAGACTGTATACTTTGGCCTTGGTGCAGCAACCAGTCTAAGAAAAGGAAACCTATCAATTCAAACCAGCTGTACTCTGCTTAAAAATTGACCCTGCATCTCATTCTGCCTAGTGGCAGAAATGTCTACAAATATTGCAAATTCCTTTTAGAGGGAACAAAGAAATTATCCCTCAACTACCAGATTTTACAAGTATTACAATTCTTGTCCATAATCAAAGTTAAATCACCTTTGTAAGTAATAATAAAAAAGAGGATCTTTGTTTAATGGTATATCAACCTTCATAGATTTTTAAGGCCAAAGCCATCCTTGTAGAAAAACAGTAGTGGTACTATTTAACCCATAGCTGGGGGGATGAAGGAGGTTCATACCTTTCCCAAAGGCATTAGTCCAAAAGCAAACAATAGCACAACTGGAGTTTAAACATGCTTACTACAATGTTGCAGTCCAGCACGTTAGCCACTACACCACACGAGGACCCATCCCCAATGTAGCATTACAAGCTCATTTGGTAAAAATTGGTGGACATTGACAAATTTTCATCATAATCGATTCAAATCGCAATTTCCAGTCCAATATGGTTGGAAATAAAATAAAATAATCTAAATATATAATTTTTATGTGTTTTTATCCATTTAATTATTTTTTACAGTGTTAAAATGGTATTTTGCTTCGAACAGCCGAAAATATAAAATATGACTTTTTTTTTTAAAAGACTAAATTTTACACGCTATTTTATTTTTCAAAATTGAAGTGGTTACTCTTTATCAATATTCTTGAAATTTTACACTTAATTAGAAGACACCTGGAAGTACAAACAAGGCCTTTTTTTTCTTTTCTGATCTTTTGAAGTGAAACCACAACAGATCAAAGTTGACAATTTCACACCAATGTGACACCCAATGTCACAAAACCATAAAAGCTAAAATGAAAATGTTTCCTCTTAATATCAGAATAATGTAATAAAAAAATATCGATGAGGAATACCAGATGATTCATCAATAAAATATCAAAGAATTTTAATAGAATTTGGTTAGTAGCAGAATTTTTGAAGAAATCAGTAATTATGATTAAAAAGAAAATTTTTAAAAAAGTGTGTACAAGAAGAAAATGAATAATATGGCTGAATATGAAGAGATTTATTTGCAAGTGAAGAATTAATTTACATGGCCATGGGAAATTGAAATCTTTGGAATTGGTAAGGAACTCTTGAGTAGGATAAGAGGAAGAGGAGCTTATGTAATTTTTCAAGAACTACAAGAATTTCTAGAGCCCCTTGTTCCTGCATAAACAAGACAGAACAAGATGTATTGCAAATTAAAAAGAAGATAATATCAATTATTCAAAGAAAAAAAAAAAGAAGCTTATAACTTTTCTAATGAAGCATAAATATTTAATTAGAACTGAATTTATAATCACCAAAGTCAGAATTTTTTCCCAAAAAATTTCAACAGAAGAAATAATCAGATGGGGAAAATAGAAATGTTTATTTTCTTAGTCATAAATGTTCTCATTCTGGTAATCATCATCATCATCTCATCATGTCATGCTGACAGCACAGATTCCCACAACTTTCACGAGCATCCCTATCAGTTATCACCCCTGGCAGGTATTCCACATATCATCCAGAATCTACCCAGAGCTGACTGATTTAGGTTTTTGCTGGTTGACCTACACTGGTGTGTCCATGTGTAGGTGTCCACAGAAGAACATCACTTATGAGTTTTTTCTGTTTTGCCAACAGTCTCCAACGTGTCTTGTTTGTTCTACTTGGATGGTTTCTGTGATAGGAAGCAAGTGGCAGTACAACTGCTTTTTTTTGTAGGGGTGTGTGTGCTTCTGCCAGGATGTGTTCAATATAGTACATAGGCTCTGAGTTATTATAGTCACAATATTTCTACCCCACCCCCAGCATTATTCAGGTGTCAGTTGTCATATGGTAACCTTAATAATAATAATAATAATAATAATAATAATAACTAGCAGGACCTGTGGATATACCATAGTATGATAATTTAATCCTTACAACATTTGATATGTTTACTTAAGAGCTATTGCAATATTTCAATATTTAAAAAGTATAATAATCTATCTCACTCTTTTTTCCTTTCTTTATTTTCATCTTTTCATTATGTTCAATTGAAACAGATTAGTGTTATCGCTTCTGCGCCCTCACCCGTTAGTCTTTCCCTACTCTTTTTGTTTTGTTCTTTCTTTCTTATTTTTTTCTGTGTAGCAAGTCCTTTTTCTTCCCTTTCTTTTATAATGAAAACGAAATGGTCCATTATTTAGCTGAGTGATAACAATCATAAAAATTCAGCAGATAACACCACATAATCAGGATTTACATTTTTGCATTTCATCTTGGACAATCTCATTTTTAACCAGAGGGTGTTGCAAGATGATAACAGTCATATAATCAAGGAGCACAAGTATTAATATATAGATAAATCCATCATACACAATTATAACTTTAAGTAACTATACAAATAATTTTCATAGGGCCGGCTTAGCTCAGTCGGTAGAGTGTCCGGCTGGGAAGCGCAAGTTTCCTGGTTCGGTTCCGGCCCTCGCCAACTCAGCGTATGTGTAGCACATGGATATGTGTGGTAAAGTGAGGAGCTGATGGTAGATGTGGCACTCCACCTCAGATGCTCAAACAATCTCCTTGGTCTAGCACTAGTGAAAAGGGGATAGACTACCTCGCTCTCTGGCCGATACCAACTTTAGGCCACTCCGACGACTTTACTTACTTATATTTGAACTGTAGACAGGACCCTAACAGGTACTACCACTGTGGATCAAGGTGGACCTGGGAGTAATAAACTATATAAAAGTAAAATAGAACACTAAAAAAAAAAAAAAAAAAAAAATCTCTGCTAATCATAATTTTGGAAACTAAATAATGGTTTAGCTCCATCAGTAGAGCATCTGCTTAGGAACCGCTTCTGGGTTCAATACCAGCCCTTGCCAACTCAGTGCATGAATAGCAAAGCTTGGGTCTGTACAGTCAAGTGGAGAGCTGATGGTAGGTGTGGCATTCCACCTCAGACACAAAAACAATCTCCCTAGTCTAGCACTATACTGACAACAGGCCACACTGCTGACTTACTATCTACCCATCCATTACAATTATCAAAAGTTTTTAAAATTATCAAAAAAATAAATAAATAAAAAAGAAAAAAAAAAAAAAAAGAAAAGAAGAAATAATAAAAAAGAAATAAAACAAACATGTCTTTTAGCACAAATAGTTAAAAAAAGACAGATGATAGCAGCTGAACATTATATATACAGGGTATCTACAAAGACAAATACTTTAAAGTACACACAGACTTTGTGGCGGTAGAGCGGTCGGCTAGAAACCACAAGGTTCCTAGTTCAATTCTGGCCCTCGCCAACTCAGCGTATGAGTAGCACAGGGATCTGTGCGGTAAAATAAGGAGCTGATGGTAGGAGTGGCACTCCACATCAGATGCAAAAACAATCTCTTTAGCCTAGTGCTAGTGAAAAGGAGATAGACTCCCTTGCTGATTGGCTGATACCGACTTTTACTTACTTATCATTATGGAGATTTGGTGTCTGTCTGTAACAGAAACTACTTCCCAATACCCTCAGGAATTGCGTAAGCTTATCAATGAGTATTTGATTTATAGTCAAAATCATTAATTAATAATAATCAATAATAATAAAATATTATTACTAGAATTTAAATTGAAAATATGCCCCCATCACCATCACCATCACCATCAACAACTCTGATATGCTGCTTTTTACCGAATAAGTAAGCTGTAACAATGATGCCATTTTAAAAGATTGAAATTTATTTCCTCAAACAAAGGCAAAGTTTTGAAGAAAAATATTTTGTGCGGTAGTTCTTTATGTTAATTTGCAACTTTCACCATATGGGAGATATTACAGTTCCAAAATCAACCTACCCTACACCATAAGCTTAATATTTTAGGTTCAGTGTGATCATGCCAAATATTAAAACACTTAGATAGCAAAAAATATTCATCGAATAAATCTTATTCATAAACGAGGTTTCTATAAAAATCTGAGATTTGCCTCAAAACAGCCTTTGTTATTAGTGAGTTTAAAATCCTGCAATGTGTCTTATATATTAATAAGAAATAAATGTCTACATAATATGTGGTTTGGTTAATTTGCATACTGGTTTTAACAAAACTGGGTTTGATAAAGAATTACTTGGTGTTTTTGATCTAATATTATTGTCTTATTCCCATCGTATTAAAATCAATCAATGAATGATTTTATATAGAAACCAATTAAAATATAATTAGAATAAGTGTAATCTTTTTGTATGTTTTGTTATCTAATTTCGTTTGTCTTTTTAATTTAATAGATTTTATTACATTAAAACAAATATGTATGCCTGGAGGGTGCATATTCTGGCTTGCCTAGTGTGTGTGTATGTGTGTGTATATATATATATATATATATAAAAAGAAAAAAAAGAGACACTTATTAACTTTGTTGAGTAAAGAGAAGAGGAGGGTGTATGAACATTGGAATACTATCTTTAAAAGGGGTTATTTGCCGAGTTGAATGCTCTTTGAGAAATGCGAACATGAACTGAAAATGGAGATGGTCTTGAGGGAAGGAGAGAGAGAGAGAGGGGGGAGAGGTACTACAAGTGTGCAGTACTGAGGGGCTGGGATGGGAGTGGCGCGTTGGTGTAGAAAGAGAGAGACGGAGAAAGAGCCATATCTAGGTGCATTGTGTGCAGGATAATTAACAGTAAAGAGATTGGATCTATTACGGACTCGAGGAGAACAAAAAAAAAAAAAAAAAAAAAGTATGACTGACTTACAGAAGAATGACAAACAAATATCTGAGAAAACAAAGAAGAAGATGGCGGTGGTAGGAAATCCCTGAATTGATGACAAAATTTTTTCCCCCCTTTTGTATCTCTAAAATCAAAATAGAATAAACTTTAAGTGATCAATATGCTTTTGTAGCATTACCAGCAGTTTAACTGAAATTAGTAGACATTCACAGATTTACACCTTAATTGGTTCAACTCATAATTTCTCAAGTATTTCTGGTCCAATCTTAAAAATATTTATATGGATGGAAAGAAAATAGAATAATCTTCCAAAATATGTAATTTGTATGCATTTTTATCCATAGAATTATTTTTAAAACAGTATTTTGCTTTGAAAAGCTGAAAACGTGAAAGAATGAATTTATTTTAAGACTAAATTTTACATGTTACTTTGGCAAAAAAAAAAAAAAAAACAAAAAAAAAAAAATCAAAGGGGCCAATCTTTGTGATAGTTCTTGAAATTGTACACTTAATTAGAATACACCTTAAACTACAATAAGGTTGTTTTTTTTTTTCCCCGACCTTTGGAAGCGAAACTACTACTAACAAAAGTTGATGCAGGTTCCTTAAAAAAAAGCATAAGCAAAAAAAAAAAAAAAAGGAGAAAAAAAAAACACTATATCCCAAAGAGAAGATAGTCTCAGAATTATTTTGATAAATAACATCACTTAAGTCCTGGGCCTGACATAGCAAATATTATATAGCATTATTGGTGTGTTTGAAGAAATCACAAAAAAAAAGAAAAAAAAGAAGCCACAAATGAAGAAGAAAAAGTTCTCTTTCACCAAGATAATGCACCGCGTCACAAGTTGATCGCAACGATGGCAAAGGTACATGAATTGCACTTTGAATTGCGTCCACACCCACCCTATTCTCCTGATCTGACCCCCAGCGACTACTGGCTGTTTGTAGACCTCAAAAAAATTGCTCCATGGAAAGAAATCTGGCTCCAATGAAGAAGTGATATCGGAAACCGAAGTGTACTTTGAGGCCAAAGACAAATCGTTCTACAAAAAAGGCATCGAATTGTTGGAGAAGCATTGTAAACAGTGTATCACCCTAGAAGGAGACTATGCTGATGAATAAAGTTGAATTTTGTCTAAAAGTTGTTTTATTAGTTAGGCCTGGGACTTATTGAGTGATGTTTTAATGTGTGAAATTTTGATAATGCTTTAATGTCAGGATTTTTTGTCAAACTTTCAATTTTGGACAAAAAAATAAACAAAAACAACTTATGTGCTAGTATGAAAATGTAAACAATACACTTCATCACACACAGACTCGGGTTTTGAAAAATTATGTAGAGGTATTCCATTTCTTGTACGTAATACAACATAGCAGGTATTTAAAAAGGTATTTTTGATTAATTTAGTTTGAAAGGATTTCAGTCAATCAATGCTCCAGTGTTCTCAACCTCACTAATATAATTGATGCCACCATCTTGAAACCACAAATCCATCATTTTTGATGGGAATTATGTCCGTAACTGATAAGTTCCATAAAATGCTATCTGTTGAGTAGATATAAATTGAGAGTCAAATACTCCCCCCCACTTCATTTTTTTTCCATCAGAAAATGAAAGACCCCCCCCCAAAAAAAAAAACAACAACAAGAAAACAAAACCAAGATGGAGATCTCTTCCTCTATCCCCATTACTTAATCAAAAGAAAGTTCTGATATAGGTTAATTCCAGTTGCTCTTGACCCCCCCCCCCTAGATAAGATAATTAAGGTCACAGCTGGTTGGAACAACATTCCAGAAAGGTTTTGATAAATTTTGTACCAGTTTAGGAAGAGATTTCAATAGCACCCCTCCCAGCTTTCTTCATTCAGTGGGGACGGGGTGAGGTACCTCTTTTTTAAAAATGATACAAGGTTGGTAGTGCTTAGTGACTTATGGTCAAGCAATGAAGTTAAGAAGTGTTGAGCCTGTTTAATACTTAGATGAGTAACCACTTAGTGACAGCTAGTACTGTAACCAACCTCAAGTCTAAGCTAAGTTGGTAAAGAAAAAAAAAAAAAAAAAAAAAAAAAAAGTAACTAATAAGTCAGTTCAGTACTTAGATGAGTGACTACTTAATAACATAAGGTAGGTATTTACCCAATCACAGGTAGGATGTGATACAAGGTCTCAAGTATAAGGATTGGATTTGCTATTCAGTAGTAATGGATCTGTGAGACTAGCTTGTTAAACATTATACCATGATGGTACGCCTGACTTAGTAATGCACTGTAAACAACTAGAGACCTGTGTACCAGACTGAGAAAAGATTAGTAAATATATATTTACCAACCCCTCCGCACGAGCAGGATGTGGCACAAGGTCAATTTCTTAAGCAGAATTCAAGGGGTTTGAATTCAGAGTTTTCCTTACAAGACTAAGCAAAGCTTAGTAAATAAGAAAAAGACAGTTAAGCAATCATGAGTGTTTAGTACTTAGATGGGTGACCACTTAGTAACAGCAGGTATTGTAAGTAACTTGAGACATGTATGTTACACTGAACAAAGATAAGTAAATAAGATCACTAAAGTTAAGCAACAATGAGCCCATTCAGTACTTAGAAGGGTGACGTATTTGTAATAGCAGGTACTGTAAGCAACTTTAAGCCTGCATGCCATATTAAACAAAGCTTAGTAAATAACAATATTTGCTTAGTAATAGAAATAAAAATATCTAAATGTGATAATAATGAAGCTAGTTAAGTCTGGCAAAGCAACTCCTTACCCCACAGAAAAGTTAAAGATTGAAAGAGAGAAAAATAAGATTTGTTGACATTTCAAGCTTATTAAATGCATACAAGTTAATAAATGTCAAGGTGTTGAATGGTATAGATTCTCCCGACATTTACTAGTTCAGTCCCAAAAGACAAACTGCAACAGATTAAGTAGTTGTTGCTACTACTGCTAGGAACAGTCCACTAAGTTGAGGAGGTGTTTGGCTTGTTCCAGTAACCAATAGTTAACAATCTAAGACAGTTTTAAGTGACAGTTATTTCTAGGCTGCAGGTTCAATCCTGGTCAAGGGTGAGAGTAATATAGAATAATAATTAATTAACACAAGTTTTAACATATAAAATAAAACTTTTAAAACAAACAGAATTCTATTTTTTTTCTAATCCCAATATCATAAGAATTCTTTTTATTATTTAGCAACTAATTAACATAAGCAATTACATAAATAAAAAGTTGGGTAGTAAAAAGTTACAATATCAAAGAAACACTTTTAAATCAAAAACAAAATAAAGATAAAATAATATAAAAAGTTAATTTT
The DNA here is from genome assembly GCA_023376005.1 of Doryteuthis pealeii. Classification (NCBI taxonomy): domain Eukaryota; kingdom Metazoa; phylum Mollusca; class Cephalopoda; order Myopsida; family Loliginidae; genus Doryteuthis; species Doryteuthis pealeii. Next base: position 25,631,268 of record CM042155.1, on the reverse strand, counting down.
TTAAAAAAGGCAACCTTTAAATAAATACCTGAATGTCATATTCTAGCATGAGATTTCTTGTATAAATTCCCAAGTCAAAAAAATATTTGAATAACAAGAAGCCTTTTTATTCTTTGTATTTCATCTCAATAACATCTGTCACATTCTATCTCCTGAAGATTTTTAAATGTACAAAGTACAAAGTAAAATAGGGTGTGTGCGCGCGCGTACGTGTGTGTATGTGTGTATTTTCATGTATTTATTACTTTCCAATTTCTTTTAGTTCAGTTCATATGTTGTTTTCTTACATATATTGGGAAAGTTTATATAAAACAGCAGAAAAAAGAAAAAAAGTAAAATAATGGATACAAAATTAGCCCCCCCCCAAAAAAAAACACACAGAGAAGGGCTTATCAAAGTTTTTACTTGATACCTGACCCCTTGTAACCAAATTAAATTTCCATTCACCTCCAAATAAATAAATCAATATCAAATTACAAAATACAACTAATCTACCAGCATTTAAAACAATTTACACGAGAAAAGAATCAGTAGACTATAAATGCAAACATGTTTTATTCTGGAATTATTTTTAATGGTAAGGAGATCACAAATATTAGATTGCAGGTTTGTGAGTTTTAGCTATAAATCACCACATCCAAAGTGCTTCTCTGTTTGCTTAGTAAATAATGCACATGGTTGAACGAAGATTCTATCATAAACAAACTTGGAAAAACTAGTAAAATTAGCTCAACAGTTGCACAAAAATATTTTGCTACAGTTTTGACCATGTTCATTGTTGCTTAACTTTAGTGATCTATTGGGAACTAGTGCTTTCACTCTGATTTTAAAGTAAAAAAAATAAAATAAAAAATAAATGTTTGTTTGTTTGTCTAAAACAAAATTTCTGAAATTTTTTACTTGATGCACGCCTTGTACCCACATTTAATTTCCATTCACTCCCAAATAATTAAGTGTCCAGAATGTGACATTAAACTGCATCTAATGATGAAGATACCAAACTTTTATGCTACAAGGTAAATTTTTAAGTGTAGTTGGACACTTAGAAAAATCAGTTTTTGGTTGGGTGCTGAATGGGATGGAGGCAAGATAGCTGTCTCCTGTTCGAGGCCAAATTATGGTCACTTTTTGAAGTTCTAATACCCTCAAATCCTTTATTTGTACCTATGACACATTAGAATCATATAAAAACATGATTTTTTTAGCATTCAAATGTCTTTTTGCCTATCTGAGGCCATTTACACAACATCCAAGGGGTCTAAAATATCAAAATTAAGGTTGAAAAATACATTGAAATTTCTAGTTCACCCAAAAATTTCACATAAAAGTTGGCTTCTGAACATATATAAAGTATACATATTCTGAATCCTCAGCTAATATTCTACATGAATCAATAATTGGGTTGAATTTAGAGTTTTCCCTCTCTTAGACTTGTTGCCATACCAAGGCTAAAGAACCAAGTCTGCCCTACTATTTACCCATAGCTAAAGGGAAAAATAGATGGATTCATGCCTTTCTGAAACGGAACACAAACTGCATCATCCAAGGTTTGAACTTGGGTCGTGTATTCCATTTCCTGTAATGATAGGATGTTACACTAAACGCACCTTCTGCGGAATTGAATTAGACCATTAAACTGCTTCTCATTCAATCGAAAATAAAAAAGGAAAGATTCTTTATAGTAGTTTGTTTGGGTTTTATGGCATGTCAACCCATTTGGGTCATTTTATGCCAAAGATGTTTTGTTTTATTAATTTTTGATTGGTACTCATTTTTTTTCTTTACACACATTTTCATAAACTCATTTTTTTCTATTTAACCCATAGATGGGACCCTAACAGGTACTACCACTAGTAACGGTGACGAAGGGGTACTCCATCCACTAGATGCAATTTAACGTCATACCCAGGTCATGTAGACCCTCAGCCACTGTCTTCGAGCACATATATGATAAAAAGGGTTGGGGGTTTGCCATAAGAGCAATAGGGTTGGGACAATCATGTAGGTGCTAGGGCTTAACTTGACCAGCCAATTGATTGGAGGGGGCCTCTCCAACAGCCTATCTAGTCTAAGTAAGGGCCAAAGTGGAGTGTTACATGTCATGGACTGCTCAGTCACCAGGGTTCCATCCTTAAGCATCACTAGTCGCCACCCATGGACAACAGGTGTCCCCATTAGGAGAAGGTCTTACCCCTTTGAGAGGTGCAGTCAGGGTATTCTAAAGCCCTAATCAACAGGGCTCAATTCTTTATGAAATTTTATTGTTAATGTAAAATTCAGTCCGAGTCAGATCTGTGAATGTAGTTTAGAATTTTGTCAAAGAAAACCTTAATAATTCCTGAATGTTTGGTTGAAATCAAAAAAAAAAAATGGAAGTCATAACTATACGGCCAGAGAGACATTTTGTGAATTATAATCTATATTAATACTCTTGTTCCTTATTTGTATGACCATTATCATCTTGCTAAATCCTCTGGTTAAAAATGAGTCCGTCCAAATCGTCTAAGACAAAATGCAAAAATTTAAATCCTGATTATCTGGTGTTGCTTATCTGCTAAATTTTTATAAGTGTTGTCACCTCAGCTAAATAAGGGACCATTCTGTTTTTACTATAAAAAAGGGGAAGAAAAAGGATATGCTATAGAGAAAAATATAACAAGAAAGAAAGAAGAAAGAGAGTAGAGGAAAGAGAGAGGGTGAGCGCACGGAAGCGATAACGCTAAACTGTTTCAATCAAACATAATGAAAAGAAGGAAGGAAAGAAATGATAATTACAACATTTGATACATTTAAGAGCTATTGCTAAATAGTTCAATATGTAAAAAGTATAATTTTGATTTAAATCTTTCTCACTTTTTTTTCTTTCTTCCCTTCTGTTCATCTTTCATTATGTTCGATTGAAACAGATTAGTGTTATTGCCCCCTTTCTCTACTCTCTTATTATATTTTTTTCTGTGTAGCATGTCTTTTCTTCCCTTTATTTCTTCATAATAAAAAATTTCATTTTGGACGATCTCGTTTTTTATCAGAGGGTATTGCAAGATGATGATAATCAGAAGATTAAGGAACAAGTGTATTAATATACAGAAGATTGCATCTAAACTTATATTCATAGCAACAGATGAGGATATGTGTGGTGCAAAGTCCCCTGCCTAGTGAGTAGACCAATTCTCAATGATTTTGTGTACACACTATATTCTATATATCAATATGTTTGTGAAATTCTATGAATTTCAAATTACGCATATAAGAAGAGAATGCTTATTTTAATTATATTTACTTGGTTTCTATATAGAATTATTTATAGGATTGATTTTAATACATTGGAGAATCAAACAATAATATTAGAGATCAATAACACCAAGTAATTATTTATTAAACCCGGTTTTGTTAAAACCAGTATGCAAATTAACTACACCAATTGTTATGGGAGTAAATATGGGAATAAATCCAACAATATTAAGAAATTTGAAAAACGAAGTGTTCCAAAAATAAGATGAATTTATTTATCGACGCTTAAACGTTTCGGTTTATTTAAACCTTCATCAGGATAGATTATGGGGTGAGAAATTGTTTTTGTAGATGACAGGAGTTAGAAAAATATTTATAAAAAGTTTTAAAAACCATATGTTATGTAAACCTTTATTTCCTTGTTTATATGACATATTACAGGATTTTAAAAGTACTAATAACATGAGCTGTTTTGAGGCAAATCTAACTCAGATTTTCATAAAGACATTATTAATAAATAATATTTATTCGATGTATTAATGATTTTGACTACAAATTAGATACTCATTAATAAACTTATGCAATTCTTGAGGGTAGTGTGATGTAAGCAGTGATGTAGTTTCGGTTGCAGACACCAAGTCTCCATTATAATAAGATATACATGCTCTATTAATGATATTTAGCACTCATTATTTATAAATATAACAAACTATTCCGGGTTAGCACAGTCGGTAGAACGTTCGGCTAGAAACCACAAGGTTCCTAGTTCGATACCAGTCTTAGCCAACTCAGCGTATGAGTAGCACAGGGATCTGTGCGGTAAAGTAAGGAGCTGATGGTAGGTGTGGCACTCCACCTCAGATGCTAAAACAATCTCCTTGGTCTAGCGCTATTGAAAAGGGGATAGATTCCCTTGCTGACTAGCTGATACTGACTTTAGGCATAAACTTATGCAATTCTTGAGGGTAGTGTGATGTAAGCAGTGATGTAGTTTCGGTTACAGACACAAAGTCTCCATTATAATAAGATATACATGCTCTATTAATGATATTTAGCACTCATTATTTATAAATATAACAAACTATTCCGGGTTAGCACAGGCGGTAGAGTTCGGCTAGAAACCACAAGGTTCCTAGTTTGATACTGGTCCTCGCCAACTCAGTGTATGAGTAGCACAGGGATCTGTGCTGTAAAGTAAGAAGCTGATGGTAGGTGTGGCGCTCCACCTCAGATGCTAAAACAATTTCCTTGGTCTAGCGCTATTGAAAAGGGGATAGACTCCCTCGCTGACTGGCTGATACCAACTTTAAGCTGCCCCGTCGACTTACTTATCTACATTATTATTTATATGTGAGTAAGTGAGTGAATGAGTGCAGCCAAATGATTTTTTTAGAAGAAAATGAGAATATACTTTACACAATTATTTATCAATGTAATATTTCATTGATGTATTTAATCTGCCCTTCAGTAATCACACAGTAAACATTATACTGAAATTATTCCAGATCAAAATTCAGTAAACAAGACCAAAGGGCAGTTGGTAATTTTCACCTTTAGTTGTTAAAATTCCTAGCAAATAAGGCAATTAGAGTAACCCCCCTTGACTTTCACTTCGAACTAAGCCGGTAGCTATTTTGAAAGCCTCCGTGCGAAATAAACAAATCTTAGAAACTTTTTCAAAAACAATACAACTGCATGCTTTAACACAAAAATATCATAAAATGTGTTCTTAATAACAATTAAGTTCATTTCAGATAATTTTATGCTAGGAATTTAGCCAAATGACTTTCACTTTGAACTAAGATGGTAGCCATTTTGAAATGCTCCGTATGAAATAAACAAATCTTAGAAACTTTTTCGAAAACAATACAACTGGATGCTTTAACACAATATCATAAAATGTGTTCTTAATAACAATTAAGTTCATTTCAAATAATGTGCACGCATAATTTTATGCTAGTAATTTTAACAACTAGAGGTGAAAATTACCAGGCAGTTTTGTAAAATTTTAATATTCGTAGTTTGTTGTAGTGGATTTTACGGCATGTCAACCCTTGTTGGGTTATTTTATGCCAAAGATGTTTTGTTCTATTTATACTTGATGGGTATTCAAAAATTTTTTTTAAAAGCACATTTTTTTCTATTTAATGCATAGATGGCACCCTTACAGGTCAAAGTGGACATTGGAGTAATGGTGATGAAGGGCTACTCCACATTCCCTAGTGCTCCAAAATTGGAACTTTACCATTAGAGGCAGTTTAACGTCATACCAAGGACAGTTGTCTATGCAATTGCAATATCTATAAAAGAGAATTATAACAAATAATGTTTAGCAGTTGTAATTCAATTTAATAATTTAATGAGGCAGAAAATTTAACAGACATATTGGAGATTGGGGAGGGGGGCTGCCAGTCACGTTGGAGATTGGGGAGGGGATGACTTAAATAAATTCAATAGTTTTTTTTTTATATAAGGACCAACACAAGATTTTACCCCCCCCCAAAAAAATACCAACCAGTTCCCAGTTCAAATGAAATGATTGGAGTTAAGTAATAATTAAACATTATTAACGAGTAACTTTTTGCTTCTAATTATAATGGAGATTTGGTGTCTGTTTTTGTAACTGAAACTATGTCACTGCTTACATCACAATACTCTCAGGAATTGCACATGACAACTAAGTCTTTAAATACTTTCTACATTAACAAAACAAAGTGATTAATTTCTTTATTATCAACTAGAAGCCAATGAATACATATCTAAAAAACATTTTTGTTAAAAAGGAAAAAAGACTATTACTGACAAAGTTCAAATGGTAAAACATACAAGTGTCACTGTCACTTTCAATTCTAGCCATATGTTGATTGAAAGCAGAAGGCAAGAGGAAAGACTCACTCCCTTTCATTGACTGAGTTAGCATCCCCCCTTCCGCAACTCAAAGGAAGGGGTGAGAGACCATGCGTTGATAACAGACTCGGTTTCTTAACAACACATTGCCCTAATAAAAATAAACAACCGCTTTTGCCCAAGGATTTTTTTGAAAAAATAATAACAAAAAAACAAACCCTGGCGTACTCTAAAAGTGCTGTATGAGAGCACAGTTTGCATACGGGCTGCACCTGTGCTTGCTGAGGACCGGATATGGCCCATGGGCCGCATGTTTGACATGCCTGATTTAACCCATAGCTGGTGGGGATGAGGGAGTACATACTTTTCCAAAAATTATTAGAAAATAAAAATCAACAAACATTTGAAAGAAAATAACTACTGTATTTTGTGTTGTATAAGATGCACATCTAGCATTAAAATAATATTATGCTAATATCATAAACAGCATCATTCCATCTGCTGGTATTATGACTAGAAGGTTATCTACTGAAATTTGAAATTGACAGCTACGGATCTTGCAAGAGTAAGGTATTTAGTGGATTACCACAATCCACTAAATACCTTAGTAAACCTTGCATAATCTGATATGCTGGGTAGTTAAAAATTAATAACTGTGATTAAATCATTTGTATTAGATAGGAATACTTGAAACCCCACAACCGTATGCAAATCATTTGTATTAGATAGGAATACTTGAAACCCCACAACCGTATGCAAATCATTTGTATCAAATAGGAATACTTGAAACCACAAAACCATATGCAAATTATTTGTATTAAATAGGCAGTGATACTGATAGCTTTTTGATTTAGTGCATCATGGGACGCACATATTTGCATTGAATGAGTCCTCAGGAAAATTTATGGGTCTCAACTAAAGCCGCTTAACTCCTATCTTTTAACCTATCCTGTGCAGTTCGTTTTCTAAGAAATTATTGAAATGTATTTACAATTAGCTTGAAATGGTGAGTGAAAAAAAAAAAAGAAAAACACTGGGACGAATGGATACGATTTTACTGCGTGTCAGCATCTCTGAATAGGAATATTTGAAACCACACAACCGTATGCAAATTATTTGTATTAAATAGGAATACTTGATATCATAAATGTGAGCACAAAAACTCTTAAGCAACTGCACAAAAAAATGTAAATATAAATGTACTATGAATACAATTTTCTAGGCTGAAAATAACCCTAGACAGGTTGATATGCAGTTAAAACCAACCCATCATATCTTACAGTATATAAAACACACATCTAACTTTAAAATACTTCTATGCTAATATCATGCTGCATCCTATTTGTGGGTATTATGACTCATGAGTTATTTTACTGAAGTTTGAAAAATCAACAGCTATGTATCATAGAAGGGTTTTCTTTTTTTTTTTGTTGTTGTTGCTGTTACGGTATTCACCCTGGGTCGGTCGAGATGGCTCCACCCAACAAATTCAACTGTGGTGAATTCATGGAAGGAATAACAAGGGAATAGGAATACAAGCGGTCCCCAAACCTCGCATGCATATCTCAGTCAAGAGAAGAACACGCCCTTGTTTGCTACAGATTTTCCACAGACGCAGTAACAAGTACGCCAGAAGCCATTGATTCCTGATGATGAAGACGCCCTTTGAATTTTGACCAGGGCCCCTTTAGCCGGCCCTTATACCACTGTGTGCCAGACCTGTCAGTCTTTGGTTACTCTGCCAGGAACTAAAGTTCCTGATGTCATGGCTCTAACGCTACCAAGTTTACATGGCCCTGCCGTGTTGAGGAGGAGTTTGAAGGGTTGCAGAAAGCAGTAAACGTTGTGTCGTCTGATATGCTGTAAAATCCAACCAACCAACCAGCATATCAACCATTGTTGGGTCATTTCACACTGAAGACGTTTTGGGGTTATTTCCTATAACTCCAAAATAAACAAAAGGGAACCACTCTTGACTGATAAATTATTTATTTATTGATCTACTAGGAAAAAAGACGGGGTTAGGGTTAGTTTAATGGGAAAATGAATAATCTATCAGTCAAGAGTGGTTCCCCTTTGTTTATTTTGGAGAAATAACCCGTATAAAATTTTTTTTTTCAAACTCAACTTTTTTTTCTATTTAACTGATAAATGGGACCCCAACAGGTACTACCACTCTGGGTCAGAGTGGACCTCGGAGTAATGGCAATGAAAAGGTAGTCCACACTCCCCAGAGCTCCTGAATTGAAACTTTATTAGATGCCTGATATGCTAGGGGAGTCAAAAATTAATAATGATTAAATAAAGTTGTTGGAAAAAAGATTTATTAAAACTAATCAAGAGGTGAATTAGAAAATGTCTTGAAAGCAGTAAATGATGGAGGAAAATAAAATATAATCATAAAGACGAGCAAGTAATTAGATTCCTCCAGCAATGTAATGAAGAACCTATGAACACCCGGAGGAATAACGGGAAGTGTTTTTCCATACATGTAATTACTTTAACAATTCCTTCAGCCCAGAAGAGAAATAACTGAGCAGGCTAGAATATCTGTCTGTCATTTAGCTAACAGCCTGAAACACTAACCTGAAAATAGTTACTGAGGGGGCAGGGGGGAAGGTGGCGGTCTGCACACAATATCAAATTAGTTAAAAAAAAAATTTTTTAAATAAATAAAATAAAACCAATATTGAAAAATAAACAAATAAATTAAATCCAATATTTAAATAAAAAAAATAAAAAAGTAAAAAAATGCTTGCTTTGTGTAGCAGATGGTAATAAGTTGTGAATGCAAAAGGTATTGATTATTGCAGAAGGTTTCTATATAACAGAATAAAGAAAGAAAAGAAAAAAAAAAAAAGAAAAAGAGAGAAAAAATGAAAAAAGAAAATAGAAATAGAAAAGAAAAGAAAAAAAAAGAAAAGAAAATGAAAAAGAAAAAAAATGAAAAAGAAAAAAAATGAAAATGAAAAAAAAAAGAAAAAAATGAAAAAAAAAAAAAAAAAAAATGAAAAAAAAAAAAAAAAATGAAAAAAAAAAAAAAAAAAAAAAAAAAAAAAGGAAAAAAAGGAAAAAGGAAAAAAAGAAAAAGAAAATTTAAAAAAGTATCAATAGTACTTTTAACAAGCAAATAATGACAGGTGGGAGGAAGCCGAACACACACAGAATCACACTAGTACTAATTGGTATGTCGGATAGATAATTCCCATAACCTATTAGGTCACTGGGGGTGCTATGCCAAGTAATTCCTCTTTATGACATCTCTCGAGGCAATGTGGGTTACTTTATGGTGTCTATCAGAGTAACATGTGACATATTGTATTGGGTTACATGGTACTAGCAGCAAATAACATCCCCTGACCTATTATTGAACATAGAAAATTGATTGAATTTTTACAAGGTTATTAGGATGTTATTTTTAGTTCATAATAAAAAGACTGAATATAATTCTAAGAAATAATTCTCAAATCAGGGCTCTGCAAAATGACATTGAACAATCTTTAAGTCAACCAACCAAATGGATTTTAAGCTTATGGATTTACCCAGTTGGATGAAATAAATTATCATACTGTGATATATCCACAGGTCTTGCTAGTAACAATAAATAAAGAAAAAGGGGCTCTATAATTGGGATATTATCAATTTGGGAATAATGGACTACATACAAAAAGTGGGGTTTAGAAAATAAAACATGAGAGAGAGAGAGAGAGAGAGAGAGAGAGAGAGAGAGAGAGAGAGAGAGAGATAATACTAAATCTGGAACATAACATTTGGAGAGAGGGAGGCAATGATGTTATATCTGGTGTAATCTAAAAAAAAAAAAAAAAGATAGAGACTCTGAAGAGGGAATCCTAATAACATCTGGAGATAAAGGCATTAGTTTAAATTGATAGAACACCTGAAGAGGGAATCAGATCACAATGTAATGACACATCTGGAGATAGAATCCTAGCATTATACATTTTGGCATGTATTTGACTAAAATTTTTGATCTGTGTAAAGTTAAACCAAAGGTTATTTTATACCCCCCCTCTCTCTCTATATATATATATACTCCCACTTTGGTTGAGTTCTCTGAATAGGGATTTAATTGCAAATTCACCGTTCTGGCGTCTAGCTAACCCTCGCTTTGTTTACAAATGTTTGAGGACTCTAGTGATTTCATTTCCGCTTAGAAATGTAGAGATTAAATATTCTCCTATATTTGACAGCTGCCTCTGGCCGTACGGGTTCATTCAGGTATCAAACCGGGCCAGGGGTAGCTGATACGGTATAGCCACACTGATGAAAGGTGAGACCTCGAAACACATGTGTGGATTACTATATATATATATATATATATATATATATATCTGGCAAAAATTGGCTGATGTATTTGCCATAGGTGATTGTCCAAGTACTTTCTGCCCTATCATGGGCCATCTTCAGGGTTGTTTCATTTCCCATTTATATAGGTTGTGTTTATTTCATTATTAGTGTTATTATTATTGTTTTTATCATCATTGTTAATATTATTATTTTATAAATTGCTAATGTAATTATAGGCATTTTAGAACATTGGTGCTATTATCAAAGTTTATCTTGTTTAGTTTTGGATTGACAAAGGTCAAAATTTGCCGCATTGTTCAACAATATATGCCTAAAAGAAGAAATGCTGCCATATATATATATATATATATATATTATATATATATATATATATATATATATATGGTATGTTCATAAAGTCTTGCAGCAGTTTTAAAATTTTTAATTTACTAACTCCCCTTGTACAAATGAGAGAATTATTAAAAAAAATAAATAAATTAAAAAAAAAAATGAATGTGCTCCCCTTGTAATCTTATTTTTTTTTTTACTAGTGGGGCCCATGGATATACCACAGTATAATAATTTAATTATTATGTTTGATATGTTTACTTAAGAGCTATTACAAATAGTCCAATACATAAAAGTATAATAATCTTGATTTAACTCACTCTTTTTTTTCTTTCCACACCCCCTCTATCTTTCCCCTACTCTTTCTTTCTTATTATATTTTTTCTGTGTAGTATGTCCTTTTTCTTCCCTTTATTTCTTTATAAAAAAAACGGCATAGTCCATTATTTACCCGAAGTGACAACACTCATAAGAAATAAGAATTGGGTGGAGAAGCAACAACAGATAATCATGATTTTAAGGAGGTTTTTTTGGGGGGGAAAGTCTCATTTTTAACCAGAGGGTGTTGCAAAACGATAACGGTTAGAAGATTAAGGAAAAAGAATATTGATATATAGACGTATGTTTTGATTGCATTTCAACAAGACTGCCATCTTTGTTGTTACATTTTAAATCTGTTGCAGGACTTTATAGACACTGTGTGTGTGTGTGTGTGTATCTGGTGAGTCTAGTTCTCAGAGTGAATATAGTATATTTGTATATATGTTTTATATATATGTTTCAAAACAAAATAAAAAACTTACCTAATTGTGGTCGCTTCCTTTTCATTTTTTTCTTCTTCCATAACTTGGTAGGTGTATCCTCTCGTAACTTTGGAGGCTTGGGGGCAGTGGGCTGTTGAGTGTTAAAATGGCTATTGACATGTCTTTCAAGACCGTGATGTGATGGGAAACGCATATCGCAGCCATCGACAATACATTTAAATGGCTTATCACCACTGTGACTGAGAATGTGACGTTCAAGCCATGACATTGAGCATGATCGTTTGGCATACACTTTACAACCATCCCAGAAGCACACATACGCCTCACTACCTTCCTGGCTTTCGACATGCTTTTCCCTAATGTGTGCCATCAACAAATCAGGGTCCAACACGACGATATCACAGTTTTTCCACTTGCAATGCGTTGCTGTCTCCTTGTTGCAGTTGTAGTCAAAATTTTGGGAGTCCTTAGATGATGGAGATGAATTGAGTTTACAGTTGACCACACTGCTGGCACTGGCTGCACTACAGGGCATTATGGGAGTGCAGGGTCGAGGAGGCGGCACAGGGGGCTGGGCCCCTGTATGGCCAGTAGAACCTGGCCCACCTGCCTGACCTGCAGCCGGTTTGGTCCGCTCATTGGTAAGGGCCAATCCATCACGGATCAGAGGTAATCCATAGATTGGTGATGGAGACGACAGCTCCAGAGATCCTTTGTTATTTGGTTGAGAAATACATGGGCTGAAAAAGAAGAAGACAAAAAAAGAGACATGTTAAAAAAATTGACCGCTTTATAGGACATCTTTGAAAATTAAAATAGAATTTCTAGCATTTATTTACCTAGTGTGCGTATCTGGTAGAGTTGGGTGGTTTGGCAATTTCAGTTTTGGCATCGATCACCCCCCCTCTCCCTATACCTTGGCTTCCGGTTTAGTTTCAGTTCTTAATTTAGTTTTTTTTTCTGAGGAAATCATTCATTCTCTAGTGTAATAAGATATTTAGTGGGACAAATCATTTATTTACTTTTAGTACAAAAAAGTTTTTATTTATTTATTTTAAACATTTAACTTTGATAACAGAAACAAATAGATTTCCGACATAATATTGTATCCCCCCCCAAAAAAAATTCTATACTAAAATATAAAATAGCTTTCTGAAGTGTCATATTTGTTGTATTTCCTTTCTTTTTTCTTCCTTTTGTAAACAAATGGATTTCACATTTATTTTCTAAAAAATACTCAATTAAATATTTTTATCATATTTTTGTTTACTCTTTTCATCAATTAATTGGTTTCTTTGTCTAATAGCATATCAACCTTTGTGGGTTATTTAATGCCAAAGTCATCCTTGTAGACGAACAGTAGTAGTACAATTTAATCCATAGCTGGGGTGGATTAGGAAGTTCATACTTTTCTCAAGGATACCAGTTCAAAAGTGAACGTAATAGTGAGTTCAAACTCCTGTCAAGCTATGATGTCACAGTCCAGCATGCAATTCACTACGACACAGGGACCCCCCCTCCCAGTATATTCATTTACACAGACTAATATCCTCATGTTTTGACAGGAATGGCTGAAACTTGACAAATAATCAAGATGAGGATACTAGTTAAAATCGAAGCTCATGCGTGACCAGAGAAAAAATTGTGTGGCTCCCATCAGCATTACTCTATTGAGATGCCTCAGGCAGTGGGCAATAAACCCAACCCTGCCCCTTTAAATCAAAGGGGCAGGTGGGGCAAGGCCCCCTGGGATCATGCTCTTATTAGATTCTTTACTGATCCAATGGCCAAAGCCTCTGGACAGGACATAGGGCTCTTGGGCCCTACATCAGGTAAGTATAATGGGTTATTTCCTAGTTGAGTAACATGATATTACAGGGTGACACAGAAAAAACAGAACCCAAATTATTTATTTTCCCATTAAACTAACCCCAACCCTAACTCCCCCCTAGTTGAGTAACATAATATTACAGGGTGACCCAGAAAAAACAAAACCCACACATTTTGTAATAAAACTGTTAATTTTAATTTTTTTTTTTAAAGTTTGAGTCCAACAAGGATTAGGGTTAGTTTAATGGGAAAATAAATAAATAATTTGGGTTCCGTTTTTTCTGGGTCACGCTGTAATATCATGTTACTCAACTAGGAAATAACTGTATAATGAGCGTGATAAATGATCCTAGAACAAATTGAATATACTTCTGACAAAAAACATGTTTTTGTGGGGTGGGGTGGGGGAATAGTGGTTGAAAGAAGTAATAGTGCCTAATAAAAACAAACCACCAATTTTAATCATTTAAATCTTGTAAAAAAAATAAAGATTTTTCATTTTACATTACATCCTAAAATTCTTAAATTTGTAATTATGAGCATGTCATAAACATTAAAATCAATTTTAGTTAAAAAGATAAAATATGGGGAGCCCCCCCCCCCAGTTTTTTCTTTCTTATTTCAAACTGGCGACCCCCCACCCATTAGTTTCTAATTAGAATAGTGAGTGTAAAATTACACACAATCAAGTGGAATTGTGATTTAGTTACACTATATTAATCTGTTTAATATTAATTGAACATTTCCAGAAGAAGATTGACAAAACTTCAAAATTAAATGAGGTAAATTTCAAATTTGCCTCATTTAATTTTGAGAGAGAGAGAGAGAGAGAATCAGTCAAGTTTGTGTCATCAGAGACAAAACAGTTGATAATTATAAACTGAAAATGTAAAAAAAAGATTTAAAACAAAAGATTTAAAAAAAAAAAAAAAGATTCCATGATTGAAGGTTCTAGAAAAAGATGAGCAACAACTTATTTATTTTTGTTGAAAATATTTAAGTTGGTCTATTTTCTGGTGTTACAAGCAACCCAAAAAGAAAAGAAAAAAGAAAAAGAAAGAAGAAAAAAGAGAAAGAAGAAAGAAAGAAGAAGAGAAAAACAGAAAAAGAGAAGAAGAAGAAGAAAAAGAGAAGAAGAAGAAGAAAAGAGAAAAAGAGAAGAAAAGAAAAACAGAAGAAAAGAAAAAGAAAAGAAGAAAAGAAAAGAAAAAAAGAGAGAAGAAAAGAAAAGAAAAAAGAGAGAAGAAAAAAGAAAAGAAAAAAGAGAAGAAGAAAAAGAAAAAGAGAGAGAAGAAAAGAAAAAGAAAAAGAGAGAAGAAAAGAAAAAGAAGAGAGAAGAAAGAAAAAGAAAAAGAAAAAGAAAAAGAGAGAAGAAAAAGAAAAAGAAAAGAGAAGAAGAAAAGAAAAAGAAAAGAGAGAAAAAAGAAAAAGAAAAGAGAGAAGAAGAAAGAAAAAGAGAGAAGAAGAAAGAGAGAGAAGAAGAAGAAAAAGAAAGAGAAGAAGAAAGAAAAAGAAAAGAGAAGAAAAGAAAGAAGAAAAGAAGAAAAGAAAGAAGAAAAGAGAGAAGAAGAGAAAGAAAAAAAAAAAGAGAAGAAGAGAGAAGAAGAAGAAAAGAAGAAAGAGAGAAGAAGAAGAAAGAAAAGAGAAGAAGAAAGAAGAAGAGAGAAGAAGAGAAAAGAAAAGAGAGAGAAGAAGAAGAAGAGAAGAGAGAGAAGAAGAAGAAGAAGAAAAGAAGAGAAGAGAAGAAGAAGAGAAAGAGAGAAGAAGAAGAAGAAGAAGAAGAGAAGAAAGAAGAGAAGAGAAGAAAGAGAAGAAGAGAAGAAGAAGAGAGAAGAAGAAGAGAAAGAAGAGAAGAGAAGAGAGAAGAAGAAGAAGAAGAAGAGAGAAGAAGAAGAAGAAGAGAAAGAAGAGAAGAAGAAGAGAAGAGAAGAAGAGAGAGAGAAAAGAAGAGAGAGAAAAGAAGAGAGAGAGAAAGAAGAGAGAGAAGAGAGAGAGAGAGAGAGAGAGAGAGAGAGAGAAGAGAGAGAGAGAGAGAGAGAGAGAGAGAAGAGAGAGAAGAGAGAGAGAGAGAGAGAGAGAGAGAGAGAGAGAGAGAGAGAGAGAGAGAGAGAGAGAGAGAGAGAGAGAGAAAGAGAGAGAGAGAGAGAGAGAGAGAGAGAGAGAGAGAGAGAGAGAAAGAGAGAGAGAGAGAGAGAGAGAGAAGAGAGAGAGAGAAGAGAGAAGAGAGAGAGAGAAAGAAGAGAAGAGAGAAGAGAAGAGAGAGAGAGAGAGAGAGAGAGAAAGAGAGAGAGAGAGAGAAGAGAGAGAAGAGAGAGAGAGAAGAAGAGAAGAGAAGAAAAGAGAGAGAGAAGAGAAAGAAGAGAGAGAAAGAGAAGAAGAGAAGAGAAAGAAGAAAGAAGAGAAGAGAAAGAGAGAGAAGAAAGAAAAGAGAGATTTTTTTACTATTAATGTCAATGAACTTTGAGCAAAAGTCTTAAAGGGCATCAGTAGTAGTTGTAAAAACATTTGTAATTCTCATTATAAAATTGAAGAGTAAAATTATGCACCAGCTGACCCATGTTCGCTCCCACGGTGTGTGTGTGTGTGTGTGTGTGTGTGTGTGCGTGCGCAGAAGGGGGCACTAATTAACGGCTTCTAAATTGTCTCCCTAGTCTATTTTTTTACTCTTAAATAAGAAAAAAACAAATGAAGAGATGGTCAATTGAAAGAAACTCAAATGTAACTCCCTTAATATTCACAAGCCAACAGTCCCCCCCCCCGAGGGGTGGAGCAGCCAGTGATCAAATGCAACCACTCCGGCTGAGTGACCAGCTTGTTAGTTATTTAACATTGAATATCAACAGTGCTAACAAATTTGAAATGCTTGATAAGAGAAATTACAGATAAAAGACTTAAGAGAAAAAAAAAAAAAAAAAAAAAGAAAAAAAAAAGATTTTAAAATAATTATGAGGCATTGTGGATATAAGCTTTTAGAAAGTGTAAATTTCAATTTCCTACAATTCTAACCACGTGCCTCAATATAAATATATGGAGGAATGGGCCGTACTCTGTCAAAGCGGCTCATAACAGGTTGACGTCCTCATGTGTATACCTCATTAATTACATTCATTAGCATTACAAGCTCGTTTGGTAAAAATCGGTGGATATTGACAAATTTTCACCTTCATCGGTTCAAAATCGTAATTTCTTGCTTATTTCTAGTCTAATCTTAAAAATATTTATATGGTTGAAAATAAAATAAAATCAAATCTTTCTAAATATGTAATTATTAATGTGTTTTTATACATTAAATTATTTTTTACAGCGAGTTAAAGTGGTCTTTTGCTTTGAACAGCTGAAAACATAAAATATGACTTCTTTTTTTTTTAAAGACTAAATTTTATACGCTCTTTTGTTTTTCAAAATCGAAGTGGTTAGTTTTTATCAATATTCTTGGAATTTTACACTTAATTAGAAGACACCTGGAAGTACAAACAGGGCCTTTTGTTTTTCTTTTCCGACGTTTGGAAGCGAAACTGCAACAAACCAAAGTTGACGGAGATTTCATCAAAAAATATAAGATTAGCCAAAAAAAAAAATTAAAAAAGCACTATATCACTAATAGAAGACAGTCTGAGATTTTCTTATATAATGTGTGAAATTTTAATGATTGACAAAAATCCTGACAGTATATAAACTTTCAATTTTGGAAAAAAAACAAACTAACTTATATAAACAAAGCTGCACATGCAGGACAGGCTTTGTTAAATAAAATTATATAAAGAGTTATTCTATTTCTTGTATGTAATACAACATAGCAGGTATTTAAAAGTGTATTTTAAAGTCCAAAGTGATGTTATATAAATTAATACTATATATGTATATATGCTGTATTGAAATGAAAATATTGAATAATCTTGTGTTAAAGTTTAAAAAACCTCAAAAAACCTTGATATCCCTACTTTTTATTCCCCAAGTAATGGGTTCCAGCATGGAGATACATAAAATTTGAGTGCAGAATCAGAAAGAACATAGAATTTTACATAAGAATGCAAAGTTTTATCAAAATTGTTCCAAAAATAAAGAAATGGTGTAGAAATTACTACATTTACTGTTTTAATTTGGTCCGTGATTTGACATTTAAAAAAAATAAAATCATGTCCACTTTTTGGGGCTTTAAATTCTCATAACTCTTGAACCACTGGGGATATTTGCATAATTCAAACAGTTCTGAACTCAATTTACAAAGCTCTATATAACTAATGTGATTAAATAACTATAACCTCAAATAAAATAAAAATCAACTGGGAATGCTATATTCATTAAACAAAAAATCTTTTTCTTTGATTCTTATATCTTATTATAATGGAGATTGTGGGTTTGTCTGTCTGTAACTGAAACTATATTACTATACAAGTCACAATTCCTTTAGTTATTTATATCATATTCTCCATGATTCTATTTTTATTTAAACCTCAATTATTAATAAAATTGTTTTACATTACTTACACTGTTGACCATATCTACATACTTATAACATGCAATTGTATTTATATATACAACAAAATAGTGGTTTACAGTATGAATGGGAAGGCTAATTTGCATATTGATCTTTAAAAATTGATTTTAATAAATATATGCTTAGTATTATTGATTTCTAATTGTTTGGTTTTATCTTATTGAATATGAGCAAAAATCTCTTCAATAAATCTTAAAAGAAATCCCTTAACAAGAAAAAATAACTGTAATATTATTCTTTACTTCCTATTTTAACTAAACAGTTTAAATAGGAAAATTTACCAATGAAAGACGGGAGTAACGGAAAATGATGGAAGAGTTAGTTTCAAAGTTGTTCTTTTTCAATCATACCCCCTCTGTTCAAAATCTTTTTATCTACATTCTTATTCAGTTTCATTAGCCTTTCTAATTTAATATCATATTTTATTATAAAATTTAACTAAAATACTTGCACCTGGAGGGTGCATATATTTGCTAGTCTTATTAATGGAGATTGAGTGTGTGTAACCAAAACTACATCACCACCACTATTATATTCTCAATTGCTATTAGATAATCATTATTCAATTCTTAATTAGCATCTTATCTATTAACAATGTCTATTAAGGTCTAGCTGAGATAGATTTGACTCAAAACAGACCATATTATTAATGTATTTAAAATCCAGCAATGTTTGTTATCATTAAGAAATAAATATTTACATAGTATATGGTGTGAATAATTTGCATACCAATTTTAACAAAACTGTTTAATAAATAATTAATTGGTGTCATTGATTTCTAATATTGTTTTATTCTCAAATTATTAAAAAGCAATCCTATGTATAATTTTATTGTGAAATCAATTAGAATAAAGTAAAAATAAGTAATCTTTTTTGTGTTCTTATTTAATTTCATTAGTCTTTCTAATTCAATATATTTTTATTTAAAACCTAAATACTTGTGCCCAGAGGGCACATATTTTTGCTAGTTATATTAAATCTTCTTTAATTGTCCAGACTGCTAATCAAAGTTTTTTAATATTAAGAAAATAATTCTGGACATAAATCAAATTAATATTACAAATCATACAATATCACCCATAAATAAGTGATCATGTTCTAGACTATGCTTTGTTATGAAAAGGGGATAGACTCCCTCATGGTATGGCCGATTACAGCAATAGGCCACCCCACCAAAAGAAATATACTGAATTGGAATCTTCAAAACCAAAGAGCTGAGAACTGATTTATTCAGAATGTTTTTAATATCCATTGGCAAGAATATGCGCCTTCCAGGCCTAAGTGTTAAAGTTTTAATGTAATGAAATATATCAAATTAGAAAGACTAATGAAATTGAATAAGAATTCATATAAAAAGATTACACTTATTTTAATTATATTTTAATTGGTTTCTATATGAAATCATTCATAGGATTGATTTTAATACATTGGAGAATAAAATAATAATATTAGAGTTCAATAACACCAACTAATTATTTATTAAACCCGGTTTTGTTAAAGCCAGTATGCAAATTAACCACACCATATATTATGTAAATTTTTATTTCTCAAGACAGGATTTTTAAACACACTAATAGCATGAGCTGTTTTGAGGCAAATCTAACTCAGATTTTCTAGAGATCGTTAAATAGATTTAATCTATGTACTAATGATTTTGACTATAAATTAAATACTCATTGATAAACTTATGCAATTCTTGAGGGTATTGTGACGTAAGCAGTGATGTAATTTCGGTTACAGACAGACACTGAATCTCCATTATAATAAGATTTGTCAATCCAGTACATTGTATGCGCAGACCGCCTGCCACTTCCTCTTTGGTTCTAATCTTCATTTTTATTTTTCAAGCCATGATATTCAATAGAAAGAAGCCTACATTTTTGTGATTAATTGGTCAGAATTTGTACTTCAAAGTATAACAGTGGGATTAGGTGAGAAGAGTATGCACATTAAGAAGATGAAATGAGTAGCCATTTTGTATTGTTAGCCATCTTACTAACTGCATTAAAGTCAAGTGCATCAGTCACAAGAAGAAAGAAGCTTGGTGGGCACTCTTTAGGTCTCTTTTATTGTTAACCATAGCAACAGAGAACAAGTGATAACAGATGACTAAACAAAAGAAATGAACAAAGAGAAGAGAGAGAGTATGTATATATACATATATTATTGGCATTTCAGTCTTGGAAGACTATAACAGTTTTTGTGCCCCTGAAGTTACAGCACCTCCTATGACTGTAAAGTCCAATGTTAGAAAAACATTCCCGACCCCAGATGTTGATGTGCTGGCGCTTATATATATATATATATATATATATATATATATATAATAAATAAATAAATAAAAGACCTACAGGAGAACCTAAATTAGATGCAGTTTTACATCATACCTATAACATTTTGTTTCATTCATTCTTGCTAGATACTCAGTTTTTTTTTAAAACTCAATTTCTTTAAACATATTTTTAGGACTCATTTTGTTATATTTAACCCATAATTGGGACCCTAACAGGTACTACCACTCCAGGTTAGAGTGGACCTGGGAGTGATTGTGATGAAGGGGTACTCCACATTCCCTGAGCTCCAGAACTAGAACTTCATCATCAAATAAGAGTTTAATGCCATACCCAGGACATTAAAACCTTCAGCCACTGCCTTCTACCACATATATGATAAAAAGGGTTTGGGCTTGCCATAAGGGCAATAGGGTTAGGACAATCATATAGGTGATAAGGCTTAATGTGATTGATCAGATGGGGCCTCTCCGACCACCCGTCTAGCCTCAGTAAGGACCAACGTGGAGTGCTGCATATCATGGACTGCTCAGCCACCAGGTTTCCCTCCTTAGGTATCACAGTCAACAGGTGGCCCAGATTTTACCCCTCTGCAGAGGCGCAGTCTGCATATTATACTACCCCAGCTGACACGGCATCAAGTGTGCTGGGCTAGAACACTTTGATCCTAGGTATAAATTGCAATCCATATTTAATCTTGTCATTTTTGACAGGTATTATGCTAATAATAATAATAATAATAATAATAATAACAACAATCAAACAAGAAAAGAAGTGGAACTGTTTGAAAAAGGTTGGAACTTCAAAACAAGTGAAGTGCATGTCATTTAATAAGGTTAAATGGTGAAGTGTTGGATCAGCAGTTCAGCAAATGAAATCTATTTGCACTGATCATGTTTTTTGTATGCAATACCTGTAAATAGATGGCAATTTCCTCCAGTGTCATTAACAAAGTAAACAGGAGTGTGCCAGGATTTTACATCCACAACGACTGGGCAAATATACAAACAAATAAGGCAACCAACTACAGCTGTTCACGATGGACTTAGGACTAAATTTACAACCCAAAAGAAATTCACAGACTGATGGCAGACAACAAATATCATTTAGAAATGATATAAGTAGACATTATTACATTTGCATTTTGAGTTTTAGAGTTACATTTCTGGTGTGCTGCAGAGCAGATATGTGATTTAAGGACTTAAGTATTTTCTTTTTGATGGTTAAGAGATGGTTCAGAAAGTCCTGAAGATGGCCAGCTTGGATTAGTTTGTTTCTTTGTTTAATGGCATATCAACCTTTGTGATATCATGCAGTTTAGAGAGAGAAAGGAGAAAAGAAGAAAAGCACAGACCTTGCATTGTTGTTTTCATGAGGAATTTCTCCCTGAGTTTTTTTCTCTTGGCAGCAGCAACTTACACTGGAGAAAGAAAGTAAAAATGAAATTAAAAATACTGCAAGTAAAAGAAAATGACACTAAAAAAAAAAAAAAAAAAAAACAAAACAACACAGAATGGGTAATTGTTGCAACTAACATCACTTACTAGGCTTACCTACAGTTTTTAAGATTGTCATGGATCTTATCAGTCTAAATTATTGAGATGAGGCTTGATGTGTATTATTTTGATTTTTCAAACTGTTGTACTCATCTTTATTGTGGTACTAGAAGCGGCTACCAAGCATCACTTGGGTAGAGGGGGGAGGAACCCCTGTGTATTGATTTGTTTACTTTTGAGATTCACAATAACTGGACATTTTTAAGTAGAATTTCAATGCTATTTCTATGTATATTTTAATTTCTAAATATTTTGAATATAAATCAAATCTTCAAAATTTTTGCGCAAGAAGCGTGATATTTAATGTGTATATAAATTTTACTTTGTTGTTAACTGGTGTATGTATGTCCAGATTAAACTTCGAAAATAAAACAACTACCCTTTATATATGTACTAGCAGCGGCTACCTGGCGTTGCCTGGATTGAGGGGGATTTTTTAAAATTAGTCCCGCAGATCCATTATTACTGAATCGTGAGTTGAATCATGAGATGCCCCATTTAAATCCCTATGTAAAAAAATAGACCTTCATTGATCCAGCTACTCTGAAAAGAAATGTTAATGTCTACTATTTAAAATATCAAATGAAAAAAAAAATCCATGCTGTTATCAGTTAAATTTTATTTTTTAATTATCTTCACGAATATAATTCAAATCTCTTATTTTTGCTCAAAAACCAAGCCCTGGTGATATTTAATGTGTATATATATTTACTTTGTCGTTAATTGTTTTATTTTCGTAGTTTTATCCGGACATACATACACACCAACTGCCCTTTATATATGTATAGATATATATTTCAGCTGCTGTATCCATCTTCAGGTGTTCCCTGTCTATCCAAGCATAGCAAGGACCCAACCTCGGAAATCAAAATTCAAACTATTCAAAATGATTTCCCAGGTTGGGTCATCGGATAGACAGGGAACACCTGAAGAAAGTTGGAGGATACAGCGGTTGAAATGTGTTTTTACATACCACGATAAAAATGAGGACAACAGTCTGAAAAATCTATATTAATATGCTTGTTCCTTAATCTTCTGTCCATTATCATCCTGCAATACCGTCAGGTTAAAAATGAGACCGTCCAAATTGGCCAAGATGAAATGCATCAATGTAAATTCTGATTATCTGGTGTTGCTTAATCACAGAATTCTTATATCTATGAGTGTTGTCACCTCAGCTAAATAATGGACCATTTCATAAAAAAAAAAAAAAAAAAAAAAAAAAGTAAGAAAAAAAGGACATGCTAGGGGATAGAGGGGTTGAGCGAGGAAGCGATAACACTAATCTGTTTCAATTGAACATAAAAGATGAAAATAAATAAATAAAAGAGTGTGAGAAAGCTAACTCAAGATTATTATTTTATTATTATTATTTTATTTTACAGATTATTATTATTTTACAGATTGAACCATTTAGCAATAGCTCTTAAGTAAACATATCAAACGTAATAATAATTGAATTATCATACTGTGGTATATCAACAGGTCCTGATAGTCAAAATAATTGTCACTGATGTTCATGAGATATATTATGTTAGAATCTTTTCACTTTCAAAATCCGATAGCACAAACATTTTTATCCTGAAAGAATCTTTGTTCTTATTTGACCATTTGGTGAAGATTCACAACCTGTCAGGATTTCTAACTCTGCTGACGACGACATAGAGCTGGCCATGTGAGAAGTTATGTTTTTAGGTAGACATCAATCTGGGATTGGACTTTCTACATGTACTTTGGTTGCAGTCATTCCAAAAGAGACTCAAGCTGGAAACGGTTTCCATTGTATGCTAAAAGAAACAGGTCATTGTTGGGAACTATGGGGACAGATATTCTTTTACAAAAGAAGAGGGATAGTAAGATAATGAGAGTGGGTGAGAGACAAAAAACAAAACCCACCCATCTAAAACCCAGCCTGAGTCAGTTCTGAAAATATAGTTCAAAATCTTGTCAAAGATAAACTCAATTTTTTGGTTGAAATAAAAAAATAGCAGAGCCACAACTACACAGACAGACAGACGTTTGGTTTGGTTTGGTTTGGTGGATTTTACGGCATGTTAACCCTTGTTGGGTTATTTTATACTAAAGACGTTTTGTTTTATTCATTATTGATGGTATTCAAAATATTTTTTTTAAACATTTTTTGTTAAACTCATTTTTTTCTATTTAACCCATAGATGGGACCCTAACAGGTACTACCACTCAAGGTCAGAATTTTATTGTTGATGCGTGTAGATATGCATTTGGAGATCAGTCTATAGAAAGACAAAAACTAAACTTAAAACCATTCAGGAAGAAGGAGTCACTGTGGCGTAGTGGCTAACATGCTGGACTACGACATCGTAATAAGTGAATTTGTGCTCCAGTCATGTTATTATGTTCACTTTTGGAGTGATACCATTGGGAAAAAAAAAGAAAAAAAAGGTATGAACCCCCTAATTATGGATTAAATATAGATTTTAATAGAGTATCAAATACATTGACTAAAGATCAAATTAAAAAAAAAAAAAAAAAAAAAAAAAAAAAGAAGAAAAGAAATAACACTATAACAATGATTTGATAAAATAAAAATGAGTATTTTTCGGACCATATGATCTTTAGGCACCCCTTTTGCGATCTCATTTCATAAGGACATTTTTTTAATTTACACTGCCAAAATCTGGTTGTTTGTTAACAGATGATTTTTAGAGTTTTTTTTTTAAATTATAACCCTAACCCCTAGCAAACAACTGGATTTTGGTGGTGTAAATGAAAAAAAAAAATGTCCTTATGAAATGAGATAGCAAAAGGGGTGCCTAAAGGTCATATGGTCCGATTTTTCTTCTACATAAACAGTTTTCTAATGACAAGTAAATCTGAGATATTTGTCTAAGGTTGGAGTTTATAAGTGACAAATTAATGAATGCAGGTGACAAAACCAATTATCACAAGGTAATATAGATTCTCTAAGAAAATGTTTTTTTTTTATATTTTTCTTTTGTGAAATTTATTTAACAATTACAAATCAGTACAAACTTAGAAAAACAAATATGAAGGGTGGGGGAGAGAGGGTTGAGAAAGAACTGAACAAAAGAATTCATTAAATATATCTTATTTAGTGACTAGAATAATTCAATTAACTGTAATTAAAAAAAGAAAGATATGGTAAAGATTCTGATTTTTCTGCTAACTGATGGTCTGGCACGTCTTAAATCAAAAGTGCACTGCATATTTGTAGGTCTGCAAAAAGATGGCAATTTTAATTTAAAAAAACAAAAAAAAAACTGTATTTAAAACTACCTATGAACATTAATGGGTATATCCCAATCCTCATAAATATGGAAGTATTATGCTGATTAGTCTTATAACACTAACAGTGGTTTACCTTCTCCACGCCGCTGGTGAATAAGTATAATACAATGACTACTGTTTACACAGTAGCATTGCGACCAAAAAAGCCTTCATCAGATAACTGGGTTCAGGCATGGTTTCGGGGTCAAAGCATCATTACAACTAACCCAGAGCACCCCAGTAGTATCTCACTATACCACCAGACTTTGTTCGTTTGATGTCACACTGTAGGATTGCCATATCCATGCTGATGCGGTTAGAACTTTATCATGGATCTTTTTTATGTATTTCCTCTTGTCTGGTGGAGAAAGTCCAAGTTTAGTAAAAAAATTCCAAGGTTGAGTTGGTAATAAATCCTCGGCATCCGACTTTGATAGGAAATACTTCCGTTATCCATCCATTTCTGATGCATTGTTCTTGTAGATCATATTTTTCCAACTTATGCTGATGTGTCCAGTCAAGATTTTCCTTGAAAGGGACTGTTAATTCAACGATGAAAACTTTTTTATTATTAACAGACCAGATGACAATATTAGGACGCTGGCCCGTTAACGTTATTTCAGTTGGAAATACGAGTTGATGTTCTAAGTCACATACAATGCGCCAGTCTGTGCAGCTATCAAACAGTGACGAAATGTACCTATTTTTATGCGAAAATTTCGAAATGTTTCCTTCTTTAACGAAATGTATTGCTTTATTGATGTTATTAACACCTTTATCTGCAGTCTCACAACATATCTTCGACGCCTCCGAGAAAATCTTGAGGACTTCATTGTGCATCTACATGTAGTTTCTTAGAGCATGCTCGCATCCCGTGAGAATATGTTTAAGGCTAGCAGTTTTCCCACATGCTCTGCATAGGTCGGACATAGCTAACTACCAGACATGTAGGTTGACTGGTGTTGGTAAGATGTCGTAGACTGCCTTTATCAGGAAACTTAACTTTTTAGGCTCCATATGTCTGATGTTGCTCCATGTGACAGCTCTGTCTTTTGCACTCTCCCACTTGGTCATTGCGCCCTGTTTACTTTGACCTTACAGCTGTAACAAAACGTTTAACTTCAAGTTGATGAATTTCCTCCAAAATCATTTTCCTTTTATTTAATGTGGATTCCTTAGACCATTAACGCTGTGGATGAAGGCCTAATCCTGATCTTCCCTTTGCCACAGTAACAATTATTTCTTTTATCTTGAGGGATGATTCTGCGTTTTCTACAGCTTGTTGTGCCTTTCATTTTCAACCAGTTATAATGGAACCGCTGTTGGGTTATTTTATGCCAAAGATGATTTGTTTCATTCATTCTTGATGGGTATTCAAACATTTTTTTAAAGCCAATATTTTTAAAAAACATTCTAAAAACTCATCTTTTACTATTTAACCATAGATGGGACCCTAACAGGTACTACCACCTTGAGTCAGAGTGGAGCTGGGAGTAATGGCAATGAAGGGGTACTCCACACTCTTCAGAGTTCCAAAATTGGAACTTCACCATTAAATGCAGTTTAACATCATACCCAGGACACTAAGACCCTCAGCCACCAACTTCTAGCGCATATATGATAAAAAAGGTTGGGGGTTGCCATAAGGGCAATAGGGTTAGGACA